>CM031605.1:28364977-28434977 GCA_018398815.1 Conus ventricosus
GTCCTGCACCACTATCACACACTAGCATGCCTACAGTTAAGAGCCACCAGAAAGGCCATGCCCTCCTCAATCTTATTGATCCCATTTTCAATGATCAACTATGTATTTTTTCACGAGTCATGCTTTATTACTTCCAGGCTCTCAATAAAACCTTTACTCTTTGCTGACCAGTCACAATAGCAAAGTGGATCACATGGCAATCTAGGTTGCTTATAGCCCAGCCGACTGCAAAGGATTATACTCACAGCTGGGAGATCACAGATTTGATTCCAACCAGAGCCATTCATTTGTTGGGATTGTTTGCCCCAACTAGTTCCTATCCACCAGTTGAGATTGCTGTGGGTTCAACTGGAATGACTGGGACCACATGGTCGAGTTTCATTCATCTAATGGATGCGTCCTAGATCCTTTAAAGCACTGCTAAAATTTCCTAACCAACACTGCAGGCCTCTGTATCTCTCGGGCCTGACTGATGCCGGGAGATATTTTGAAAGTAAGCCCTGCGTACAGCCCTGTCATGTAGTCTCAGACCAGAAGAGAAATCCAGATCATCATCATCATTATCCTCATCCTCATCGATCAGCATAAGTTTGAAAAAAATAAATAAGTCTCAAAGGCCCTTTATGCCCTGTCTCAAGACGACTTCTGTTTTGATTTCCACTTGGGGACTATGTCCTTGCTGAGGTTCTATCGGGTCATAAGTATAGGTAAGTTCATGGGGACTGTCATTGGATGGACATGGTGGCACGTTCTGGAGTTAAGAGCTCAGTCTTATTGGCTCCACGACAAAGCAATTACTGCCATCAGTAGGGAGCTTAGCAGGTGGTGTCCTGTGTATGTTAGATCAGAACAAACTTTTTTCTGAAGTCCAGATCAGAAGGATCAAGTGCTTCAACTTCTAAGGGCCTACCGAGGCAATAAAAAAACACAACTGCATGGGAAATAACTTAAATCACCTTTGGTGCCTCAGAAAATGCTCGTTTGCAATGCTGAGCAAGATACAGCACATGCTTTGGTTGTTCAGAGTTACCTCCACACTGCATTGCACCAAGCCAAAATTTGACATACAGTTTATATCCAGACAGGAAAGGGGTTAATGATGTTTTTATTTTCTTTCTCTGTCTCTTCATACAAATGCCTAATACGCAGATGAGCGTCAGGGAACAAAACCCCTGTATGGAGTGAGATAAACAATTGCAGAAATGTGTCTCTCCCTCGAAATTCATTATAATTCTTTTTTAAGGTAGTTCTGAAGCTTATACGCACGTGCATGGGATGCCTAGTGACTGAGCATAATCATGCCCTGTATCAGTGCATACTTATCATGGAGTCTGCCTATACATACCATGTTTGTACACATGCAAATCTGTATGAACATGCACACCATCTATGAAAAGTGCTGAAAGAATAACAAAGCCAGCATGCACATTTTGTTTGGACTTTTCACTAGCTCTCCTCGGTCATCTATTGTGGCAAGAATGTAACTTACTTTCTAGGCGTTTCAACGCTAAACACAATAAATACAGCAATTTTCACTTCCACCTAAGACAAGGGCACAACATACAGAGCCAAGAACAAACTGGTTATTTCCCCTCATGATTCACAGATGGGAAGAGAATTGTGACCCACTCACCACATCTCTGGGCTCTTTCATGTCTTTCTTCTGCACAGAAGGCTTGATGTCCTTCTCCACAACTGCAAAAACACCAACACCACCATAAGAAATGCCATTCCTTCTGACATGGGACACCGAGTGCATATCATCCAGTAGATATCCTTAAGTGCATATTATCATTCATAACACCTAACAGAGTAGAATAAATCATTCACCAAGAAACGCCACCAAGACTGTGTTCATGTCAATAGCCAGCATAGGTGCATACTCAGAAGTATTAAGCACACACACAGCGTGAGTGAATGAGTAGTGTGTGCGTGTACACAAGAGCACACACAGGGTGAGTGAATGAGTGTGTGCGTGTGTGTTTGCATCTATACTGTGTATGTCTCAATCACTGAAACACAAACACACACATGCACGCATATATATGCACATATGAAAACACACATGCACACGCACACACACAGGCACTAACACACAGCAGCAGTGAGCACACACACACACACACACACACACACACCACACACACACCACACACACACTCACACAACTGGATCTATCTGTCCTGGATCTTGCGGCTTCTACACCTTGTTTGCTATTCATAGGGAACCACTGCTTCTGTCTTTTGACTCTGTAAAATTAATCTTCACCAGAAAAAAAACAATTTATCTTTAAAAAAAATTTAAAAAATTAATGAAATGCTGTATCAATTAATCCGTGAGTGATTCTTATCACCTTCCTCAATTTTTCCAAGGATTCCAAACAGTTTCTCTTTGATCCATGTATAGTACATTTGTTATTATTTATGATATCATGAGTGGCACTTCTGCCAGTAGCACTTCTGACAGTAAGAACAATATCTGCTATTAAAATGTTTAGATCATTAAGCTATTTGAGCAAAATATGTGTTTTTTACCGATACTTCCCTACAACTAAATTTGTCATGTGAATATGATCTGCATGCGTTGGATATGTGTTCAAAACTAGATTTTCCATTTTTAACCATACTACAGTCAGCAGCCAGAACACTGTATGAGAATAGCGGGGCCACACTTAACAGAGTCGTCATCTTCTCTGATGCTTTATCAGTACTGCTGGCTGTTAAAACACCTCAAAACTCAACTCCCTTGTCTCTACCCTGCCATTCTGCTGCAGTCCACGGAGACTAACGTCATCCAGTGGATACCCACACTGCAATACCCACTGTCAGGTTGCTAGTTACAGATCATTCTGCGGGCGGCCACTGGCACTCACCAGGTTTGGGTGTGGGCGGCTCCTTGGCCAGCTCGAAGGCATATTCTCTCATGATGGCCTCCAGGCCTGCCCGTGCCACGCGGTCCTCCCGCAGGGTGTTCTCGTCCAGCTCTTCCACTTCCTCCGATGCACTCTCTTCTCCCTCCTCTTTGTCTGTTTTATCTCCCTTCTCCCCATTCTCCTTGCTCTCAGACTCTTTGTCCTTGTCTTTATCTTTGTCCTTGTCTTTGTCTTTGCCTTTGTCACCCTCCTTTCCTTGCTCCTTTGATTTTTTCTTCTTGAGATATTCGTCCAGAAGGGTCTTAGTTTTGGCGTCTACTTTCACCTGCAACAAAAGTCAAGTTCATGTGGTAACAAAACTTTGTCATCACCGTATCAATGAAGTGTTCTTACGAAGGACAAAATTAACTTTTTGGGGGGTCTGCATTGGTTCAGACATAGAGATAATACAAATAAATACATCAAGTGAATCACTTAAAGCCAGTTTCTAAAATCCCTTGAGAAAAAAAAATTTGTGTATCAACCAGTCTGGAGGTCACTGTAGCTCACTGGACACCAATATGAAACTGACTGTGCGTGCGGGCAGGCGTGCGTGTGTGCATGCGTGGGAGTCTCCAATAAAGTCATTCATTGTGTGTATCCGTGCAGGTGTAGAGCAAGAAGGGAGTGAGGGGATTTTCCAAAATTAACTCTGCTCATTCTGCATGCACAGATGAGAACCAACAAACCAAAGCTGAACAGAAGATTCATATCCCACAAACGACATTACCCTCTCTCCATCAGAAAAGAACAGCTCATGGCAACACACACTACTCACCTTCAGTGTCTTGTCCGCAATCTGCCACTCATTCAGCAAACGTATACACCTTAGTGTTGCCTCAGGGTACTCAAATTCACAGAACCCAAATGCTGCACAACAGATTTGTGGGTGAAAATATCATTTCTTTAAAAGATATGATACAAGCAAACAAACCAAAATGTTCTCAAATTATGTAATGCATGATATAGAAAATCCCCATAAAGATAGCAAAGCCATTTAGATAGAAAAGATCAAAAAGACCTAGCCTGAAAATTTAAAAAATGCTCCAACATAAAAACCTTTCCCAGACTTGCCACTGTTCCCTAATGTTCCTCGTTGGTACTATCATATATATGCCAAACTTACAACAATGCCCAACCAAGGAGAGAAACCATCTGCTATCTCTCATTTTTTTTCTTTTTTTTTTTCTTCACCAGTGGCCTTTAACAGAGCATGCAAGGTCAGACAGCCTGCAATGAGTTGCTGTTCATTTCACTTTCAAGCAAGATCCCTCTTCACACTTCAGGACCATCAATGCCTTTGTGGCGTGTTGGCCAACTGAAGACCAAAAATCAATATGGTTTTTGCCGAGTTCTTCACTTCATGTCAAGTTGGTTGTCTACAGACAGATAACCTTCATACAAAAATCTGAAGCCAAGAGACAGACTGCAAATCCAGCGTGACGTATTCTAGCACTGGACTGAACAATACACAAATTTTTTTTCTGCATCTTTACTTGAAACTACTGTTAAATTCTTTACTTTGGCTAAGCGCAATGCCAATCCAGATGTGAAACCTGCGCAAGTGTAAAAGCCTGGAAAATTCCGGAGGGTTCAGGAGCTGACACTGAACCTCAGGGGGCTCCAGAAACAATGACCTTGTGGGCTCGGGTATCAAGTCCCCTCAAGCTGTGTTTTTTTTTGTTTTGCTTTGTTATGTTTTCAGACTTTTAAACTATTGTTAGGCTGGTGGTATACTCAGGCCATTATGGATCCCAACAACTCTTAATGCTGGAGTCCTGTCACTCTTCTTGCCAATTCTTCTGTTCTTAGCCTTTGAAACATTTTGATTCACCATATTTTTTACCACTCCAATTTGGAGGTACCAGCAGAAGCTTTGACAAACCAAACTGAAATAAAATAATCAATTGGTTTGAGGACCTGAAACCTGATGGTCTTACAAGTCTCAAGTCTGTGATCAGATTCACAATATGGCATAACTACGGTGGCAAACAAAGTAAACTGAAGTTGCCGACTGGAAATTTGGTTGAAAACTGTAAAAATGGCTCCACACACAGCAGCTGTGCTGCTGTGTGAAACGACCAATCATGAAACAGCTTCTCTTTTTTTTTCCCACACTGATGAGAAGTTTTTATGGTCAAAAGGAAGACCGGACAAAGTGAACCTTAGTGGGATGAATTCAATCAAAAATGTAAGGGTTGGCAGGCCTGACTATAAAAGAAAGATTTTGGGAAGAAATAACAAAACAACGATAATGCATTATTATCTTATAAAATGTATAACACTTTAAGAATATTCCACAACTCACCTTGTAATTTTCCTGAAGCTCCTTGGACCTTTTCCAGCTCAAGACATTGCCACAGCGCTGCAACAACCACACCACCAGGTTTCTCTAGTAACAATTGTAACAATCCATCCATACCTGTTATTCATTGAACAGTAGGTTTTACTAAGACAAGTTTGCAGGCAAAAAGCGTTCTTTCTTGTCCTTATGATGCTGGTGTTCAGAAAACATGGGAAACCCTTCAGCTGTGAATGCTGACCTCATCCTGCTTCCTTATTCAACAGAATTAAGCAAGGTTAACAGGCACGACAAAACAGCTGACTAAAAAACAACGCCCTCTCTATTACTATTTGTGGCTTTTAGCAACCAAGCAGTCTTTCTTTCCTTTCATCACTGTAACAAAAACATGGAGGGCAGCCATCTACGACAAGAACAGATAACGAACACCTAAAATATGTCTCGTCTGTCTTTACTTTTTCCCAATCAGCCCTGTATTTCATGGCTGCCTTAATGGCGGGATAAAAAACACTCATACACACAAAACTCCACTCCTTTGTTGGGCAGATAGGATAAATCCTGTCTGTCTATGCGGGAGTATCCGCAGCAGTATCTTCCTGCATACGCCGAGAGAAAAAGAAGAAAAAAACAGAAAAATCCCTTATTTTCGTTGTCATGAACTTTTGTTTTCTTTTATATCTTTAAGTAATCACCGTGAATATAGCAGCAAATAAAAAGAAATGCTTACTAGTCTATAGTGATCAAAGTAACGAATGCAATCATACAGGTTTTAAACTGAAGGGGAGAATGTGTGTGTGTGTGTGTGTGTGTGTGTGTGTGTGTGTGTGTGTGTGTGTGTGTGTGTGTGTTTCTGTTCGTTCTTCTCTTTAACGTCTTTTCACAATGCTGTGATATTAGACGAAAAAAAAAAAAAAAAAAAAAAAAACTCCCGTCTTCCTATCTCTGAACCTCCCTACCATTTCCCTTCAAAAATGAAATCTTAACAACAATAACATACAATAACATACTCAAAACATTTGTAAACATTAAATCAATGAGCCAACTGGGCTCCGTTTTAAGCCTTTAACAACATCCAGCATAAGCAAATCGTTCATAAAATATTCTTAAAAGATGAATCTGAAACCGTTTTGAATCACAAATCGAAGGGGGTAAAAATGATTTCAAATGCTGACAGTGTAGAATAACATGGACAGGTGTTATTTCCTCACCGCAGACGCACTTAACTGACTGTTGAATTTGCATCTGAGAGCATTCAGTCTGAATCTGTAGACCAGGGATGACAGTGTTCGGTTTTCACACATGAGCTCACCATTGCAGGAATGCATATGTTTGACTTTGAAAATATTCCTCTTTATCAGTGAAATTACAAAGAACCTCCTAATAGTTCCTTCACATGATTCCAACAAGTTTTCGTTTATTAAGGAATAACTTTCAGATAAAGATAAAGGAATTTTAACACATACAGAATTTTTAATGTTCATTGCACCCCTTTTAGCTGTTCTGTCCGCCCATTCATTACCAAAAAATATTACAATGTGATGGAACCAAGAGAATGAGATACTAGTTCCGCGCAGTGATAAATAATGGATTGTATGACAAATTTCTGCAATAATATCACCTCTTACTTTTAGATTATAAGACTGTAGCGCGTCTAAAACAGATTAGAATCAACCAAAAATAATACCTGAACTAGACTAAAAGGGAGATCAAGCAGAAAATTCAAACCCATCAAAATAGCAATAAGTTCTGCTGTAAATATTGAAAAATGTTTTCCAAGATGGTAAGCCTTTTGCTGCTTTTAAAGCTGGGATTACAAATGCAGCTCCAACCATGTCATTATCTAGCTTAGAGCCATCAGTGTAAATTTTTAGATTGGTCGGGTAGTGCTCTAAAAATATGAGCTTTTACAGAAGCAGATAAAAGGGACCATCATTTTTCTTTATATTTGTATAATTAGTATCGAAATAGGCTGATAGTAGTTCCCATTTAGGGACTGCAGTGAACAGTACACGAGATGATATATCTTTCTTATTGATTCCTGACTCTTGAAAAATGTCATAAGTGAAAGTGCCTATTGTTTCTAAAGAGGCAACCGACTTTGCTCTTTTGGGAAAATCCGTGTCTGATTTTACGCCACACTTCATCATAATTTGAATTTGGAACTGATGTACTCCTTAGGACATATTTAGATGATGCAAGTTTTATTTTCTTCAAAAGGAAATATACCAATTTCAGCATATGTTTTAATGAAGATGTATATACTGGAACTCCAATCGCAAGTTTATAGGCTTACTGTCTACACTTTGCATTTTTTTTAAAAGGTATTTTGGGGCAGAGAAGAATACCTCTTGGGCATATGTTAATTTTGAACGAATAAGTGCTGTTACTAGATGTATAAGAGTGGAAATGTCTTGTCCCACTGTTGTTTGCTGACAATTTTTAAGAAGTTCAGACTCTTTTTAGCTTTCATCATTACGTGTTCTAAATGCTCTTTCCATGACAATTTTGATGCAAGGATTACTCCTAAAAATTTAACAGACTGTGCTAATTGATAACTGACCCTTCTAGATTGAAAGAAGGCAAATCTCTGCGATCGTAACCAGAGTCAAAAAGCATCATATGTGATTTCTCTGGAGACAAAGTTAAACCATTTTGAATCATAAAACCATTTATATTATCAAGTTCTCTTTGATACAATTTTTTAGTGTAATTTAGCGATCTCATTGGAGTGCGTTTTTTTCATAGTCATCTTCATCCATATGCAGATATCATCAGCATATTGAACCAATTCAATATGATTAGACACAGAGATGGTAGGTCATGTGTTAAAATATTGAAAAGTATTGGTGCTACTACTGATCCTTGTGGAATTCCCTATGAAGTGGTTTTAATTTTGAGTAAGTGTGTCCTATTCTGGTCTGAATTGATCTATCTGCTAGAGAAAAGTCTTGAAATAATTATACATGCAACCTGATAAGCCAATGGATTTTAATTTATAAAGTAGTCTAGAGTGCCATACTGATCGCACGCTTTTTGATATCAAAGAAAGTAGCCAGTACTATTTTTTCCTTCTAGCAAACTGATGTTTAATTTGGGTTGTTAATTTGGTAAGGTGATCGATGGTTGATCTGCCCTTACGAAAACCTGCTTGATGTATTGGTATGATATTGTTCTTTTCGCAGTAGTGTAGGAAACGATTTAAATTATTTTTTCCATCAGTTTCCCCGTATGTGACGTCAGAGCAATAGGCCGATAACTGTTTATGTCTGATTTTGGTTTACCAAGCTTGTGTATGGGAACAATAATAGATTGTTTCCATATTAATGGAATATTTCCAGACGACCAACATCTTTGTATGAATTGGTGAAGAAAGTTAACAAAATTAGCAGGTAAATGTTTGATTAATTCATTTGATATTCCATCAGGGCCTACTGAAGTTCTTTTATTTCCATTGGAGAAAATGACATCCTTCATTCTTTTAAGGTGATTGGGGCATTGAAAAATGGCTGTTATCTTCTATTGGATCATTGTATATTTCACTGGAAGATTCTTTCTCTCGAAAAACTACTATCCTTTTCTGACAAGCCCTCTTTGCAATCGTCATTGCAAACATTTCTGAGAAAGCTTCGGCCTTTTGTGAGTTAGAAGGAAATTCTTCATTTTTTACATGTACTGGATATTCTGGAAGGCATACTCCATTTTTCATATCCTTCACTTTTTTCCAAACCTTCTGAGATCTGCATGATCAGAAACTCATTTTTACAAAGTTAGACCAATACTGCCATTTGGCCTGTTCGTTGACTCTATTGATATGTATTTTTGCCTTCTTCATATTTTTGTGTTTTTCTTCCTTCTTTTTGTCTTTGAGATATTCATTAAAGGCTTCTTTCTTCAATTGTTTTGCCTCTGCGCAAGCATCGTTCCACCAAACATTTCCTGAATATTTATTATCTTTCATTTGATTGCACTTCGGTATTGAAGAATCAGCTGCGTACAAAATTATCTCAGTAAATTTTGCATAAACACTATCTATGTTATCGACTGAAGTTTCTTCAATGTTATGCATTGACAACAATCTTTCAAATTTGTCCCAATCCGCATTTCTGTAATTATATTTAGGGATTTTATCTTTTACTGAATCCTGACTTACTGGTTTTGTCATTTAAACTGATAACACGGGAAGATGGTCACTACCCAATGTATCCTTGACAGTATCCATTCACAGTTGCATGCAATAGCTGGTGGATATAAGGTGACAAATCGATGGCAGATGGCTTATGTTTCGATATATTGGGATTCTAGTTACACTCCATTATTGAGTAGATATAAAGCAGAATCAACAACATTTTCGACGAAACGGTTATTGATTGACCTGCCAACAGTGCATTCCTTGTCCCAAAAGGGAGAATGAGCATTAAAATCGCCCACTATCAACTATTTATCTTTCTGATCCTGAATCGAGCGTAGCCACTCCGTGTTCTGTTCGTCTGGACAGTTGGCAGATACACAGAAACTATATTCAAAATCAGCGATTCATTAAATTTTACTCTGACTGCACAGGCATTAATGTTTTTAGTATCTGTTGGAAAGGGTGGTACAATCTGCCTGTAATCCAGAACATCTTTGATATAAATAGCTGTGTTGATTTTTCCTTTTTCATCCTCAGATTGGTAGATTGGAGGATAAAAGTAGCCCTTAAGGATTGGGAGTTTCTTAGTGTAATATATTTAGAGACTGCAATGCTAAAACATGGTACTTGTAACTTATTTGATGAAAGATGCGCACAAGATTGTCAGATTTGTGGAAATTGGATCTACAATTCCAGTGCATTATTTGAATATTAGATTGCCTTTCCATTTTCTTCGGCATTTTTTCCCTCCTGATTAACGCTGTGTTGTCTCAACAGCCTTGCGATTAAGAATGAACTCAGTGAAATAAATAAGAAATAGCTAACAATACCAGCAACAACAACAACAAAAGATAGTTGTGATAAGATAATATAAAAAAATGCACAATTTCACTAAAAATTGACAACAGACTATTGATCTATATAAAATGCTTTGACAAAGAAAAACAAGAAATATGCGAATTATAGTCACTCAAGATGGGGTAAACAGTGATCTTGACTGTGATTTCCGCAGAAAACTAAATCAACAGGTGTCTTTGTCTTTGGTTTAATACCACTGTGTACTCAACACGTCGAACATGTTGAACCAAGGGTCTCTGTATCCTGGGAGGGGCTGGTGTCCTCTGTAAGGTTGATATTTTCCGGTCTGTCATGGTTAGACAAACTCACTGTCTTCCTCGGCTTCTCCAGAAGAATTTTCGAACGTGCCTTCCAACATTTCTTGCCAGAACACTTGACCCTCTAGGTGTAGGATGGAGGTTGTCTCTGAGTGCCCAGTTGTTGGTTGGTAGGTTGTTATGAGAAACAAAAGACACATTCTTGATTCCAAACAGATCTGAGGTTGTTAGAGCATTAAAAACCTCTCGCTTAATTTCCAGTTTGGGATCTTTGACTGGAGCAACTTTACTAACCACAACCTTCACTTTGGAATGGCTGGTGGCAAAGTCTTTGATAATGGAAGTAAACTCTTTGCTGACATGTCTTGGGTCTTTTTTCTGTAGGTCGTTAATCCCACAGTAGATAACTACTGCATCTGGTGGTTTTTCGTCAGTGTAAGATTTGACTGAAGTGCCAAAGTAAGGTCTTCTGATGTGAATACTCGGCTTGTCTTGGCCTCAAAACCATAAGAAAGGCCCAGTCTGTTCCCATTCACTCCCTTATACACAGAATCATGAAGAATTACGACGTTCGGGAAGTCTTGTTTCTGTTCTTGTGTGTGTGTGTGTGTGTGTGTGTGTGTGTGTGTGTGTGTGTGTGTAGGGGTGTGTGTGTGTGTGTGTGCGCGCACGTGTATGAGTGTGCATGCGCGCACGCGCGCGTGCGCGTGTGTGTATGTGTGTGTGTGTGCCTGTGTGTGTGGGGGGGAGGTGGGGGGTGCAAGAGAGAGAGAGGACTGTGTTAGGGACAAGAGGGGAAGGTTGGGATGGGTGGTAAGACATGTAGATATTTACTTATCTAGCCTTTAGTGTATGTGTGATCGGGGGAATTAAAGTATATCAAATGAAACAAGTTTAGTAGAATTGGAGCATAATGCAGGGGGATGGGTGGGGGAGGAAAGTTTGCAGGTGGTGATGGGGGGTATCAGGGTGGAAAGGACAGAATAGAGGAAGGGAGTGGGAGGGTGGGGGTGGGGGTATAACCATATGTGTGTATGTTTGTGTGATCTACTGCAGCAAGCATGCTTCTCTGGATCTTAGGTGATACAGCTGTTTTGACAAGAATCGGAGAACGTTACTGTCATAGAGTTTGTTGTATGGTGTGTGTTCATTCTCTTGCAAATTAAAAAGAAATAACAAATAAAAAAAATTAAACGAAATAACATTTGAAAAAAAAAAACCAGGCCTACTTGTAACTACATATCAGCTCATCGTTTCCTTCCTAATCCAAACAATTTTGTTTGTAAGACTGTCAGTAATGGTAGTGAAACAATGACAGGAAACCATGTTCAAATTACGGAGTTACTTCTCTTGCCGCAGGTTTTCGGCCTAAGTAAGCGCAGGTAAGTGCAAACAGAAGAGGGTTAAGTGCAAGCAGTTTTCTATTTCACATGCAAAAAGTCAATGTTAAGGAGACCACAGAAAAGTTCCTTCGTGGGCCAACCACAACTGTCCTATGTAGTTTGACGCGCAGACCAGTGGACCTTTATGACCCTCCTCCTGCTGTCTTTGTGTCTTCTTCTTCTTCTTCCTAAAATACTGGTTCACTCAAAAACGAGTAGGTCACCAGCGCGCATGTTAAAAAGTAAAATAAAATAATATAAAATAGTGCAACTCAGTCTGTTGGCCCCAGGAGCAAATTTGGCAACAAGGGGTCGCACTCGATATTCAAGAAGTTAAAAGCAATGGCCAGATTCAGGCCCAGGTAACCATAAAATATCTGGGAAGTTAAAATAGAAAATCGTCAATATGCAGATCTCAAAACTGTCGTATCAATTTGCTTTTTAAATGAGACTGCATTTGTGGCAATCTTGAAGGCACCCGGGCAGTGAGTTCCACAGCTGTACAGAACTAGGATAGGTGTGTGTGTGTGTGTGCGTGTACAAGCATGCAGGGATGGGGCAGGGGGGTGAGGGAGGATGATAATAGGTGGAGCACGGCTGTTTAGAGCAAGCCACTTAGTTCTGAGAGGCAGGGAGTTTACAGCTCTCCCACAGCTGCAGAGGCAAGCCGTGAATGCAGGTCAAGGAAAGGGGTGTTTTCTGCAGGCTGCTCCCCACCAGCCAGCTAACCGTGCTGTACTCGACCAACTGAATGTCATCTGTGTACAGCTGGTCTGGCAGCAATGTGTTCGGCATTGATGAGCGGCCATTACAAATGGGGCTCTTAGTTTGATAATGAGTGGTTGTCATGAAAAATGTAATATATCTGTGCTCTTGAGATGACTGAATAGGCGAATTCCCGACAATTCTTTTAATACCAAACTCGACTAGGTTTATTTTCCTGTAGATAATGTAGATACGGCATGAAAGCTTGTACACAAGAGGTCAGGCGATATTCAAACAATGACAACACACACACACACAAAATTGTGCAAGAATGACGTCATCACTTTCTGGGAACTTAATTTTCCCTAGTTAACTAGTACACAAGTTTGATACATGCCTCTGCTTGGACTACAACAACAAAAATGTTGGGTCAGAAATGTGTAAGGCTTGTTTGTTCGGCCTATAACTAAGTGTCTCGAATGGGACAGAAAAATAAAGCTGTGGGAGAAAAGAACAGACAGGGAAAGGGTACAAAAGGAAAAAAGTCTACCTGAAGCATCTGTTTGTACCATCATGTCCGGTGCTCGTTCACTGATGGATCCAACGAACACTGTTGTGACTGGAGGCTTCTCTTCATTACTCTGCAACACATAGAGCCCATTAAGCACAACGATACATATTTAATATCATGAAATTTTAAAGAACACAAAGTTCACACGCACTGTGTCATACTCCCCTTGTTCCTGTTAGATTATTTCCTGAGAAATTTGTTTCTTAAAGTAGCCATTTCAAATGATAATATACAATAGTACATCATCAGCAAATATTTCCATGAACTAATAAACATACTTTTCACTCTGAATTTCTGAATCGCACTACAACCACACCCTGCATTAAAAAGATTTCCTGTACAATTCACCCCATGTCCTCTCCCTTCACACTGGCTACACTGCTAACAACTTCAGAAACAAGAAATAACACTGCACTACACCACACACACTTGTCAAAAATTGGGCCTATCTGAACCAAAGTGCCATTCAGATTCTGGAAATAATGCTCTACCGAATCTGCATCAGTACAGGTTTTGAATGTGTTCTACACACCATTACTGCAACCCAAAATTCACATCTAAACTGAAGCACACAAAAAATAAATACATAAAAACAAAAACAAACAAAACTTTGCACACACGCTCTCTCTCTGTTTTAAACTCCAACTTTTAAAAGCTCTTTCACAAGATTATGCCCTACAAGGCAGCATGTTGTAAACAACTTGTTGGAGTACATGTCCAATAAAATGAAAGATCCAATCATCCACTACCTTGGGAATGTCCTGTGGAACCAGCTTTTTCAACTGTTTGGACTGCTGCTGCTGTTGCGGAACAACTGGGGTCATGGCCATGGGTCTCATCACCTGTTACATCACCATGGGTTTCTCATTTATTCCTGGCTCACACCTTTGAGTACACATCTTTGTCACACTATATCAAACCATGTAATCTTGCTTGGCTAACAATCACAGAACCATTTCCTTGTTTTTCATTTCACTCATTAATTCAAATTTGAAGTAATGTCATAACAAACGTAATATTTTTACAACATCTGGTATCATTCTACCCCCAGATCTTTGGCTTGATTTGATTTGGTTTGGTCTGGTCTGGATTGGACTAGTCTGGTCTGGTTTGATTTAGATGGGTATGGTTTAGTCTGGTCTGGTTTGGTCTGATTTGCTTTGGTTTTTAAATGTCACTGTAAATGTATAAACTCAGAAAATCATCAATGATCAGGACTGTGCGAGAGTTCGGAGGACACCAGATCGACAGTTACAGACGATAGCAGCACCCTTATCAAACAACTGATGAGACAGACGGACAGTATGCAGCACCCTTATCAAACAACTGATGAGACAGACAGACAGTATGCAGCACCTTATCAAACAAACTGATGCGACGGACAATATGAATAAGTGGCACCCTTATCAAACAACTGCTAAAACAGACAAGAGGCACCCTTGTCAAACAACTTTAAGAGACAATAAGCAGCCCATTATAAAACTGATGAGACAGACAAGAAGCAGCATCTCTTATCAAACACTTGATGAGACAGAGGAGAAGTCGCATCCTTATCAAACAACTGATGAGATAGACAGACAAGAAACAGCACCCTTATCAAACAAGGCCACCTCTCTTACCTGATGAGATCAAAAGACAAGCAGTACCCTTATCAAACAACTCAAATGATCACCTTTCCAACTAACCAAGACTGACAATAATGAGCCCCAAGCTGAGAACTGATCATCTTTCAAACCAAATGAGACAGAGAACATAATGAGCACACTTACTAAACAACCACGTTTCCAACCAAATCAGACAGAAAACACATTTCTAACCAAGTCAAACAGAAAGCAATCAGCACCCTTATCAAAACAACTAAATAATCATCTTTCCAACCAACTGAGACATGCAGACAACAATGAGGACCTTGTAATTAGCACCTCCAAAAGAAGACAATCTATGGGCAGAAAACAGCATTCTGAATTTGTAAGCTTCTTTGTACCACATGACTATTTAGAGATGCTAGTTCATGAGAAAGCCAGCCTGATGGTTCCATGATCATCAATGAATGCACTAATCAGAATCAGGCTTCATTATTGATCTGAACACAAGGTAAAACTGAAATGTGACTGCCAGCTTGAGAAAGAGCTGTAAATCACTCTGTGTCATAAATACCAGTGCCAAAATTTGAGAAGGCAAGATCATAAGAATAATCAAAAAGACGATTTTAAGAATAATCAAAAAGACGATTTTGTTCCTTAGGCATTCTTCTTTGTGACCTTAGGTATGCTTCTTTGTGACCTCAGACATTCTTCTTTCTGTTGTACTATGGAAAAGACACCCAATCCATGAATCTGAGGTATTCCTAAAAGAAATTCTCAAGGAAAGTCTCTTTCAGGATGTCATCACATTTTCCTCAAAAGAGTTTGCATAAAATGTATTAACACATTAGTTCTGGCTTAGTTAGTCTCATCATAGAGCAATCTGCACAGCTGAAAAAAGACCAACTATTGTAAGGAACTGGAATGACAAAGTGTTGACATGTGATTCACATGGAGGTGAACAACCACAATCAACGGATTAACACAAGCTGGCATAAATGTATTTACTATACCGGCCGCATCATCTGCATCGGCATCATGTTCATGCCTGCAAAGAGAAAACAATGACAGATCAACTTTATCCAAATCAAGTGGTCATCCAGTTAACATACATGTCATCAAATACACAAATTGGATCCCTCTGCAGCTGTAAAGTCAGCTTGAAACCAAACTGCTGAAAAAGATTTTTTTTTTAATCGTCTGAAAGTCGATGGGGAGGATGGAGAACACTGCTGCCTGAGCACTACCTGTGTAGCCATGATGCTGTTGTTTTTTTACTATCTTGTCATTACTCAAAAAATAAACTCCCCCCCGATTCCATTTCAGAAGACAAGTTGTAAGTGATTCCTGCAGGGGCACTGAATGTTGTCAAAATCTGTAGCAAAGCCACTAAAGTCTATCTGCCAAATCAGTGTTACTACGATTAAGAAAGAGGTTAAAACAGAGCAGAAGCACATTCCGTTTGCAGATCAGCATTATGTAGATCTATACTTTTCTTTAAAACAGCTTTTCCTTTTTATTCATTTTTTTTTTCTCTTTAAAAACCACATTCATATTTGGTGAAAGCATAAAACCCATCTGGTCGCAAATACAACCAGGATCACACACTGAATACAGTTTCATGAATGCACAGCATTGTCCAATAAACTGTTGTGTTTTAGACTTCTCCAATCTCAACAGATTCCCATCAGAATGGGACTAACCTTTCAGTGTGATTTGAATTTTACCTCTAGAACACTGTAGTTCTGAAACTAATGTACTTGGCAAATCATCTTCAGTTTGTTGATCCATCTTGTAAGGCACCAAAAAACAGTGTTCAAAACAAAAACAAGTGGGAAAAAAAGGTTTATGAACTCTTTGTACGGTGCACACCCTTTTCAGGGTTCCCACTTCCTCAGGAAAAAAATTCAAGGGTTTTTCAAGGGTTTCTAAAGGGGATATCTTAATTTTTTAAGGGGCAAATTTAGCCGTACAATTGAAAAAAAGAAGTGAATAATTACCTTACACATGTAATCCAACCATGATGATAAGGTGATTGCACTTCTGTAGTCTTTTCCACGCTCAATATCACATATAAAAAATAAAGTCTTTATACAGAAATTGAGAAATCAGAAAAGAAAACTTTCAATCTGCTTTCCGGACCAGTACCTGACATGGATGTCCAGCTGCTTCTGTTTCAAGTCCTTATTCAATGATTCATCAAAAAGCATGACATATTCATTAACCCAATGCCTACCGGATCGACCGAGATCGACCGCGAGATTTCTCCTTCTGATACGGATCGACCGAGATCGACCGCTGAATACTCGGTCAACGACTTTCGCTTTCACCATCGCATATCCCAGAATGCAATTGCGACAGAAGAGTCTTCGGTACTTCCGTTTCTGGACGCCATTTTGGTTTTTGTTGCATGAGTTTTTGGTGGAGTAGTTTCGCTGCTGTGAATTTTCAAAGTTCGGCTTTTTTTCGCGAAGATTTTCTGGGAAAATGGCGGATCAAGTAACTATGCAACTTGCAGAATTCATTTTCGAAGTGATATTGATGAAGAGAGCGTATTCAGACCTGTTTACCCCAATTTCGTGTACCTGTAATGTCTCATAAAAAAACCTGTAATTTCAGAAAAAAACCTGTAATTTTCATAATCGCAATATTTAGCGACTTTTTGCACTTACACATGTATATCAAATGTAAAGCATTTATACCAAATAACAAGACTTTGGTTAATTATACAATTATAGTATTTAATTTTAATAACACTTTACTTACCAGTTACCTTCAAATTGTTCAGCTACCAGCCACTCAAGTCTGTTTCACGCTTGAACTTGTAAACACCACAACTGGGAGTGGGAGTATCCTTGTATTTCATACACACAAATCACTTTATGACGAAGAAGCCACTCTTGAATACTGTTTATAAGTATACTAATGTTGCAAGTCACTATATGTTGTTCAGCTAGCAGGCACTCTGAAGTCAGTTCATGCTTCTTGAACTTGGAAACACCACAATGATAACATCAGACAATGGCACGTTCATTTTCACCAAGGTTTCCGTTACCATTGCTTCTGCCCTTATGACAGACAAATCATCGAACTCCTTTTTGGTATTCTTCTTTTCAGTCGTGAAAAACGATGTCAGTTTCTGTGAAGACTCGGCATCTTTCTTGTTTCAACGTTTCTTCAGGTGTTTTTTCGTTTTGCAGTGTAACTCTATGTCATACGGCCTGAATGCGCGATAGAAAAATCCGATGAACAGTAACCACAGAAGGCATACTCTTCGCCAAGTGACGATCTCTGTATTCCCGGCGTCTTCAGGTATGATTCACGGAACTGTTGCCGAATTTGCAACTTTTGAACATTTGGATGAACCAGCCGTGGGCGCGCGTGTTCGCTTCGTCGCCATCTTTGCAAAGGATAAGACGCAAGGCCGCTGGGAAACGCTTCAATGCTGTTTGCCTTTTGACCGGAATCGTAGCAAAAGAAACTTTGCGTTTAAGATTTTTTTTTTTCCCGATAATAATTTTTTTGGCCGTAATTCCCGTAATTTCGATTTTTTCCCGTAAAAATACGGCAAAATCGTAAGAGTAAACAGGTCTGGTTATTTGCGGGCTACACTCTTAAAGAAGATTTGAAGCAAGACGATTCGGACGTCAATCTTGACCTAGTTATGAATAAAGATCGACTGCTGACTGATTTTGAGGCGGAATCAATAATGATTCAGGCGATGATAATGACGATGTCGAATAGCCCATTGCTGCTGGGCCCAGACCCCCCAAAAAAGAAAATTCGAAAAACAAAACTTGCTAGAGATACTTTAATTCTTGACTGGAGTGGTTGGCTACAAGAAGTGAAGCCCCCAAAAGTTTCCCTTGTTTTGATAGCCAGGAAACGGGTCAGTCGGTGGTGTGTGTCCCACGATTTGCCTGTAGGAGCATCACCTTTAGCTTTTGATTTCAGAAGAATTTTGGTAGACTTTTAACGAGAAACAAATTTTTTGCTGCACAAAAGCAAGCAGAAAAGGATGAACATAAACTCTGGCTGAAATAAAAACTGCTGTTTACAACACATAGAAGAAACAGGCGAAGGAACACGTGGTTGGTGTCCACTCGGTCACAGGCACTGGCGAAAAACAAAACGGAAAACCAACTTCCTCCGGTCGTCGAGTCGGATAATACGGAACAGGCGCGAAGTCGAAACTTGATACGGTATTGGAAGTTGCAGGTCGGAACAACTGAATCGGAGTAAATTTTTTTTTTTCGAAATTAAAAGGAAATTCCGATTTTGAAAAATTCCAAAAAAGTATTTTCCGATTCCCGAGCGTAACTTTCCCCCCGGAACTAATAATTGATTAAATATGCTGCACAAGGAATTGTCCAGATTTGTGGAAATTGACTGACAATACCAAGTGCATAATTTGAATATTAGATTGGCCTTTCCATATTTCCTTCGCAATTTTTCCCTCCGTGATTAACGCAGTGATGTCTCAACAGCCTTGCGATTAAGAATGAACTCATTGAAATAAATAAGAAATAGCTAGCCAATACCAGCACAACAACAACAAAAGATAGTTGTGATAAGATAATATAAAAAAATCACAAATTCACTAAAGAAATACAACAGACTATTGATCATATATAAAATGCTTTGACAAAGCCTACTGGTAAAAACAAGAAAATGCGAATTATATAGTCACTCCAAGAAGGGGTAAACAGTGAATCTTGAGACTGTGATTTTCGCAGAAACTAAATCACAGTCTCTTAGTCTTTGGATTTAATACCACTGTGTACTCCACACGTCGAACATTTTTGAACCAGAGGGTCGCTGTATCCTGGAGGGGCTGGTGTCCTCTGTAAGGTTGATATTTTCCGGACTGTCGCTGGTTAGAACAAACTCACTGATCTTCCCTCGGCTTCTCCCAGAAGAATTTTTCGACGTTCCTTCCAACATTTCTTGCCAGAACACTTGACCCTCTAGGTGTAAGGTAATGGAGGATTCTCTGAGTGCCCAGTTTGTTGGTTGGTTAGGATTGTTATGAGAAACAAAAGACACATTCTTGATTCCAACAAGATCTGAGGATGTTAGAGCATTAAAAACCTCATTCGCATAATTTCTAGTTTGGGAACGAGTATGACTGGAGCAACAATACTAACCACAACCTTCCACTTTGGAATGGCTGGTGGCAAAGTCTTGTGATAATGGAAAGTAAACTCTTTGCTGACATGTCTTGGGTTCTATTTTCAGTTGGTTCGTTAATCCCACAGTAATAACTACTGCATCTGGTTGTTTTATTTCGTCAGTGTAAAGAAGTAGACTGAAGTGCTACAAAGTAAGGTCTTCTGATGTGAATACTCAGCTTGTCCTTGGCCTCAAAACCCTAAAGATAGGCCCAGTCATGTTCCCCTAACACTCCCTTAATACACAGTAATCATGAAGAATAAAACGACTTCGGGAATCATGTTTCTGTTCTTGTGTGTGTGTGTGTGTGTGTGTTGTGATTGTGTAGGGGTGTGTGTGTGTGTGTGAGCGCGCACGTGTAATGAGTGGTGCATTCGCGGCACAGCGAAGCGTGCGCGTGTGTGTATGTGTGTGTGTGTGCTGTGTTGTGGGGGGAGGTGGGGGTTGCAAGAGAAAGAGAGGACTGTTTATTGGACAAGCGGGTAAGGTGGGAAGGGTGGTAAGACATGAAATATTTTACTTATCTAGCTTAGTGTATGTTGATGTCGGGTGAAATAAAGTATAACAAAGAACAAGAAGTAGAATTGGTAGCCTTAATGCAGGGATGGGTGGGGAGGAAAGTTTGACAGGTGGTGATGTGGGGTATCAGGGTGGAAAGGACAGAATAGAGGAAGTGAGTGGAAGGGTGGGGGTGGGGGTATAACCATATGTCGTTGTATGTTTGTGTGATTACTTGTCAGCAAGCAGCTTTCTCTCTGGAACTTAGGTGATACAGCTGTTTTTGACAAGAATCAGTAGAACGTTTACTGTCAAAGAGTTTGTTGTATGGTGTGGTGTGCATTCTCTTTGCAAAATTAAAAAGAAATAACAAATAAAAAAAATTAAACGAAATAACATATGAAAAAAAAAAAGGAGGCCTACTTGTAACAACCATATCAGCTCATCGTTTCCTGCCTAATCCAACAATTTTGTTATGTAAGACTGTCAGTAATGTAGTGAAACAATAGAACAGGAAACCATGTTCAAATCACGAGTTACTTCTCTTGCCGCAGTTTTCCGGCCTAAGTAAGCGCATGAAAGTGCAAACAGCAGAGTTATAAGTGCAAGCAGCTTCTATTTCACATGCAAAAAGTCATTTAAGGAGACACAGAAAAGTTCCCTTCGTGGGCCAACTCACAACAGTCCTATGTATTTAGACGCGCAGACACAGTGGAACCTAATGACCCCCTCCAGCTGTCTTTTGTGTCTTCTTCTCTCTACTTCCTAAAATACTGGTTCACGCACAGAAAACGAGTAGGTCACCATCGCGCATGATAAAAAGTAAAATAAAATAATATAAATAGTGCAACAAGTCATTAGCCCCCAGGAGCAAATTTGGCAACAAGGTGTCGCACTCGATATTCAAGAAGTTAAAAGCAATGGCCAGATTCAGGCCCAGGTAACCATAAAATATCTGGAAGTTAAAATAGAAAATCGTCAATATGCAGATCTCAAAACTGTCGTATCAATTTGCTTTTTAAATAGACTGCATTTGTGGCAATCTTGAAGGCACCCGGCAGCGAGTTCCACAGCTGTACAGAACTAGGATAGGTGTGTGTGTGTGTGTGTGCGTGTACAAGCATGCAGGGATGGGCAGGGGGTGAGGAGAGGATGATAATAGGTGGAGAAAAGAACAGACAGGAGAAAGGGTACAAAAGGAAAAAGTCTACCTGAAGCATCGTTTGACCATCATGTCCGGTGCTCGTTCACTGATGGATCCAACGAACACTGTTGTGACGGAGGCTTCTCTTCATTACTCTGCAACACATAGAGCCCATTAAGCACAACGATACATATTTAATATCATGAAAATTTTAAGAACACAAAGTTCACACGCACTGTGTCATACTCCCCTTGTTCCTGTTAGATTATTCCTGAGAAATTTGTTTCTTAAACTAGCCATTTCAAATGATAATAATACAATAGTACATCATCAGCAAATATTTCCATGAACTATAACATACTTTTCACTCTGAATTTCTGAATCGCACTACAACCACACCCTGCATTAAAAAGATTTCCTGTACAATTCACCCCATGACCCTCCACACACTGGCTACACTGCAACAAACATTCAGAAACAAGAAATAACACTGCACAACACCACACACACATGTCAAAATGGGCCTATCTGAACCAAAGTGCCATCAGATTCTGGAATAATGCTCTACCGAATCTGCATCAGTACAGTTTTGAATGTGTTCTACACACCATTACTGCAACCCAAAATTCACATCTAAACTGAAGCACACAAAAAATAAATACAATAAAAACAAAAACAAACAAAAACTTTGCACACACGCTCTCTCTCTGTTTTAAACTCCAACTTTTAAAAGCTCTTTCACAAGATTATGCCCTACAAGGCAGCATGTTGTAAACAACTTGTTGGAGTACATGTCCAATAAAATGAAAGATCCAATCATCCACTACCTTGGGAATGTCCTGTGGAACCAGCTTTTTCAACTGTTTGGACTGCTGCTGCTGTTGCGGAACAACTGGGGTCATGGCCATGGGTCTCATCACCTGTTACATCACCATGGGTTTCTCATTTATTCCTGGCTCACACCTTTGAGTACACATCTTTGTCACACTATATCAAACCATGTAATCTTGCTTGGCTAACAATCACAGAACCATTTCCTTGTTTTTCATTTTCACTCATTAATTCAAATTTGAAGTAATGTCATAACAAACGTAATATTTTACAACATCTGGTATCATTCTACCCCCAGATCTTTGGCTTGATTTGATTTGGTTTTGGTCTGGTCTGGATTGGACTAGTCTGGTCTGGTTTGATTTAGATGGGTATGGTTTAGTCTGGTCTGGTTTGGTCTGATTTGCTTTGGTTTTTAAATGTCACTGTAAATGTATAAACTCAGAAAATCATCAATGATCAGGACTGTGCGAGAGTTCGGAGGACACCAGATCGACAGTTACAGACGATAGCAGCACCCTTATCAAACAACTGATGAGACAGACGGACAGTATGCAGCACCCTTATCAAACAACTGATGAGACAGACAGACAGTATGCAGCACCCTTATCAAACAACTGATGCGACGGACAATATGAATAAGTGGCACCCTTATCAAACAACTGCTAAAACAGACAAGAGGCACCCTTGTCAAACAACTTTAAGAGACAATAAGCAGCCCATTATACAACTGATGAACAGACAAGAAGCAGCATCTTTATCAAACACTTGATGAGACAGAGGAGAAGTCGCATCCTTATCAAACAACTGATGAGATAGACAGACAAGAAACAGCACCCTTATCAAACAAGGCCACCTCTCTTACCTGATGAGATCAAAAGACAAGCAGTACCCTTATCAAACAACTCAAATGATCACCTTTCCAACTAACCAAGACTGACAATAATGAGCCCCAAGCTGAGAACTGATCGTCTTTCAAACCAAATGAGACAGAGAACATAATGAGCACACTTACTAAACAACCACGTTTCCAACCAAATCAGACAGAAAACACATTTCTAACCAAGTCAAACAGAAAGCAATCAGCACCCTTATCAAACAACTAAAATAATCATCTTTCCAACCAACTGAGACATGCAGACAACAATGAGGACCTTGTAATTAGCACCTCCAAAAGAAGACAATCTATGGGCAGAAAACAGCATTCTGAATTTGTAAGCTTCTTTGTACCACATGACTATTTAGAGATGCTAGTTCATGAGAAAGCCAGCCTGATGGTTCCATGATCATCAATGAATGCACTAATCAGAATCAGGCTTCATTATTGATCTGAACACAAGGTAAAACTGAAATGTGACTGCCAGCTTGAGAAAGAGCTGTAAATCACTCTGTGTCATAAATACCAGTGCCAAAATTTGAGAAGGCAAGATCAAGAATAATCAAAAAGATTAAATAATCAAAAAGACGATTTTGTTCCCTTAGGCATTCTTCTTTGTGACCTTAGGTATGCTTCTTTGTGACCTCAGACATTCTTCTTTCTGTTGTACTATGGAAAAGACACCCAATCCATGAATCTGAGGTATATCCTAAAAGAAATTCTCAAGGAAAGTCTCTTTCAGGATGTCATCACATTTTCCTCAAAAGAGTTTGCATAAAATGTATTAACACATTAGTTCTGGCTTAGTTAGTCTCATCATAGAGCAATCTGCACAGCTGAAAAAAGACCAACTATTGTAAGGAACTGGAAATGACAAAGTGTTGACATGTGATTCACATGGAGGTGAACAACCACAATCAACGGATTAACACAAGCTGGCATAAATGTATTTACTTACCGGCCGCATCATCTGCATCGGCATCATGTTCATGCCTGCAAAGAGAAAACAATGACAGATCAACTTTATCCAAATCAAGTGGTCATCCAGTTAACATACATGTCATCAAATACACAAATTGGATCCCTCTGCAGCTGTAAAGTCAGCTTGAAACCAAACTGCTGAAAAAGATTTTTTTTTTAATCGTCTGAAAGTCGATGGGGAGGATGGAGAACACTGCTGCCTGAGCACTACCTGTGTAGCCATGATGCTGTTGTTTTTTTACTATCTTGTCATTACTCAAAAAATAAACTCCCCCCCGATTCCATTTCAGAAGACAAGTTGTAAGTGATTCCCTGCGGGGGCACTGAATGTTGTCAAAATCTGTAGCAAAGCCACTAAAGTCTATCTGCCAAATCAGTGTTACTACGATTAAGAAAGAGGTTAAAACAGAGCAGAAGCACATTCCGTTTGCAGATCAGCATTATGTAGATCTATACTTTTCTTTAAAACAGCTTTTCCTTTTATTCATTTTTTTTTTCTCTTTAAAAACCACATTCATATTTGGTGAAAGCATAAAACCCATCTGGTCGCAAATACAACCAGGATCACACACTGAATACAGTTTCATGAATGCACAGCATTGTCCAATAAACTGTTGTGTTTTAGACTTCTCCAATCTCAACAGATTCCCATCAGAATGGGACTAACCTTTCAGTGTGATTTGAATTTTACCTCTAGAACACTGTAGTTCTGAAACTAATGTACTTGGCAAATCATCTTCAGTTTGTTGATCCATCTTGTAAGGCACCAAAAAACAGTGTTCAAAACAAAAACAGTGGGAAAAAAAGGTTTATGAACTCTTTGTACGGTGCACACCCTTTTCAGGGTTCCCACTTCCTCAGGAAAAAAATTCAAGGGTTTTTCAAGGGTTTCTAAAGGGGATATCTTAATTTTTAAGGGGCAAATTTTAGCCGTACAATTGAAAAAAAAGAAGTGAATAATTACCTTACACATGTAATCCAACCATGATGATAAGGTGATTGCACTTCTGTAGTCTTTTCCCACGCTCAATATCACATATAAAAAATAAAAGTCATTTATACAGAAATTGAGAAATCAGAAAAAGAAAACTTTCAATCTGCTTTCCGGACCAGTACCTGACATGGATGTCCAGCTGCTTCTGTTTCAAGTCCTTATTCAATGATTCATCAAAAAGCATGACATATTCATTAACCCAATGCCTACCGGATCGACCGAGATCGACCGCGAGATTTCCTCCTTCTGAATACCGGGTCGACCGAGATCGACCGCTGAATACTCGGTCAACGACTTTCGCTTTCACCATCGCATATCCCAGAATGCAATTGCGACAGAAGAGTCTTCCGGTACTTCCGTTTCTGGACGCCATTTTGGTTTTTGTTGCATGAGTTTTGGTGGAGTAGTTTCGCTGCTGTGAATTTTCAAAGTTCGGCTTTTTTTTCGCGAAGATTTTCTGGGAAAATGGCGGATCAAGTAACTATGCAACTTGCAGAATTCATTTTCTGAAGTGATATTGATGAAGAGAGCGTATTCAGACCTGTTTACCCCAATTTCGTGTACCTGTAATGTCTCATAAAAAAACCTGTAATTTCAGAAAAAAACCTGTAATTTTCATAAATCGCAATATTTAGCGACTTTTTGCACTTACACATGTATATCAAATGTAAAGCATTTATACCATAATAACAAGACTTTGGTTAATTATACAATTATAGTATTTAATTTTTAATAACACTTTACTTACCAGTTACCTTCAAATTGTTCAGCTACCAGCCACTCAAGTCTGTTTCAACGCTTGAACTTGTAAACACCACAACTGGGAGTGGGAGTATCCTTGTATTTCATACACACAAATCACTTTATGACGAAGAAGCCACTCTTGAATACTGTTTATAAGTATACTAATGTTGCAAGTCACTATATGTTGTTCAGCTAGCAGGCACTCTGAAGTCAAGTTCATGCTTCTTGAACTTGGAAACACCACAATGATAACATCAGACAATGGCACGTTCATTTTCACCAAGGTTTCCGTTACCATTGCTTCTGCCCTTATGACAGACAAATCATCGAACTCCTTTTTGGTATTCTTCTTTTCAGTCGTGAAAAACGATGTCAGTTTCTGTGAAGACTCGGCATCTTTCTTCGTTTTTAACGTACTTCAGTGTTTTTTCGTTTTGCAGTGTAACTCTATGTCATACTGGCCTGAATGCGCGATAGAAAAATCCGATGAACAGTAACCACAGAAGGCATACTCTTCGCCAAGTGACGATCTCTGTATTCCAGGCGTCTTCAGGTATGATTCACGGAACTGTTGCCGAACTTTTGCAACTTTTGAACATTTGGATGAACCAGCCGTGGGCGCGCGTGTTCGCTTCGTCGCCATCTTTGCAAAGGATAAGACGCAAGGCACGCTGGGAAACGCTTCAATGCTGTTTGCCTTTTGACCGGAATCGTAGCAAAAGAAACTTTGCGTTTAAGATTTTTTTTTTCCCGTAATAATTTTTTTTGGCCGTAATTCCCGTAATTTCGATTTTTTCCCGTAAAAATTACGGCAAAATCGTAAGAGTAAACAGGTCTGGTATTTGCGGGCTACACTCTTAAAGAAGATTTGAAGCAAGACGATTCGGACGTCAATCTTGACCTAGTTATGAATAAAGATCGACTGCTGACTGATTTTGAGGCCGGAATCAATAATGATTCAGGCGATGATAATGACGATGTCGAATAGCCCATTGCTGCTGGGCCCAGACCCCCCAAAAAGAAAATTCGAAAAACAAAACTTGCTAGAGATACTTTAATTCTTGACTGGAGTGGTTGGCTACAAGAAGTGAAGCCCCCCAAAAGTTTCCCTTGTTTTGATAGCCAGGAAACCGGTCAGTCGGTGGGTGTGTCCCACGATTTGCCTGTAGGAGCATCACCTTTAGCTTTTTGATTTCAGAAGAATTTTGGTAGACTTTTAACGAGAAACAAATTTATTTGCTGCACAAAAGCAAGCAGAAAAGGATGAACATAAACTCTGGCCTGAAATAAAAACTGCCTGTTTATCAAAAAGCAAAGAGGAGCGGACAAGAGGTACATCATCACCACATGTGGTGTTGTGTGGGGGGGGGGGGGGGGGGGGGGGGGTGGTTGCTCAGTGCACTTGTGCAAAAGCAGATTTTTGTTGAATTCCATCACAATTAAAGCCCAGTATTCAGTAATCTGTTCTTGTTATTTTATTCCCCTCAGTAGTTAGAAGACAAATCTTCTTGTATGTGATGCCTTCGGTTTAACAAAATTGTTGAAGTTTGGGTTGTTTTTTGCTTCACAATTAAAAGTTGATTATTTAGTGTGCATACCATACAGAATGACTTTATTTTGTTCCTGAAGGTTTTCAGTACTTTGTTTAGACTTGGAAAATCACTCTGTGCTCCTAATCCATGATGTTCTGTGGGTACAGTGAATTTAGGGAAAATTGTTTTAGCACTGAGAATACCAAAGTACAGTTAGTCTGTTCGTTTGTTTGTTTTTTTCCTCGTGTACCAGTTCACTATATGTGGGGGGAAATGGCTGTTTTGGATGAGTGATGTCTTTGAATTTTTTTCATTATTTTTACAGAATAGATAAGTTAAAAACAAATTTTCTATTGAGGTTTCTTTATGCAAGTGTGTATGTGTTGCGGAGTTACCTCTCTTGGCATGGTATTCTCATAGTCATATAGCACAAAGTCATGCGGTAGGCAGAGGGTTAATTCTCTTACCGGCAGCTTCAGCCAAGGCCCCCTCTCTGGGACATTTCAGGAGGGAGCTCAGCAAACTTTACTTTTAAAATACAGCCACTGTATGTGTTCTCGTGTGGAAGTGTGTGTGAATGGTTGGCGGGCCTGGACTAGCCTAATGCTTGTTCTGGGGCAGGATAGGGAGCGGGTAACCCCTCTTGAAAGATGAACGAGGGTAGCCTTCCTGCAGCTCCACACTTAACTGTTTTGTGTGTGTGTGTGTGTGTGTGTGTGTGTGTGTGTGGTGTGTGTGTGTGTGTGTGTGTGTGTGTGTGTGTAGGCTAGTGGTATGTAAGTTGGGGGGGGGGGGGGGGGGGGGGGGGGGGGGTATGAATGCCGTCTTTTAAACAAGTAGGATTTTTTTTTTTTTTTATTTCAACAAATGCGCACACACAAGTCTAAAGTCTATGGAGACGACGTGACGATTGATTTGAAGATTTGAAGATTCGGTCTGTGATTTCACTCTTTTTTCAGTTCTGACAGAAAAAAGAGCAATGCCAAAAGTTGCAAAATATCTACTTTTGGTTTCCCCCACACCGATTGTTCGTCACAATCGAGGAATATGGAAACATAGCTGCAGTTTCGCGTTGTCTTCAGCAGATCAGAAACTGTGATGATTACTGATGGCATGAATCGTCCACAACACTTCAGCTTTCAAACACATCTGTCCCACTTGCTGTTATTGTGGATTGGCTGACGATTCTAACTGAGGAAAGGGTCTGACCCGATGTTGATGAATTTGATGATTGCCGACGAAGTCTGAAAGACTAACGACCAGCCTACTCGCTTTTTCCAATTCCACATGTATATTTTTTCCTCTTTTCGTGACTTGAAACCGCCATTCGCCCATAGCCTGAACATCAACGGTCTTTTTGACACTTGTGACTTTACAGAAAAACGCATGTTTGTTGTCTCTGCATTCCAGTGATCCAGTTTTGATATTCTTCCTTCTGTACCACAACGGATCAAATGCGCATTTCCCTTAGGCATGAGACAGATGCAACCCAGTACTGGACTTCACCGAAGATGAGGGAGCATGGCGCTCTTTGGTCAGAATCAAACTGCACATGCGCAAACGATAACAGACTATTGAATTGCTTCCCTTTGCTTGAAAAGCAGACGACACACGAAACGATTCAAGAGGCAAAATTGATGTCGGAAGTCTCGTTTCGCGTTTGTTCTCCGATTCATATTCAATGTTGCGGTTTAGTTCTGGTCCGAAAACGATTTTTAAGGGGGTTTCAAGGATGGTAGGGATATCTGCAGTTTCAAGGGTTTCAAGGGCTTTTTTGACCCAGCTGAAATTTAAAGGGTTTTCAAATGTCTTCAAGGGGCGTACGAACCCTACTTTTGGTACTTATATTAGTTCACAGTCCCGAGGTAAAATGTGACATACAAACACACCAACAATCAATGGGGGGCTGACAAGAGTCTGACATCCTATGATCTCATCATCCCCGTACCTACGTAATCTAGAAGCAGTACTTTCACTGAGGTTGATACAGAGCTGCCAAACTCAGCAAGGACAACTTACCCATGGGTGTGAAGGAAAAGCCCCCAGACATCATGGGCATTCCATACGGTGGTCGTGGTGGAAAGGACATTTTGGTTCCGCAGTATCCGTACAACCTGAAATCAATTAAATTCCTTAGATATGAATATAAGGTGGTGGTGCACATCAGAACTGCAGTATCTGTATCACCTGAAATCAATGGGGTAATTGGATCTAAACATTAACAGTTGTAGCACATTAGTACTACAGTATCAGTGCAACTTGAAATCAATTGAGTCATCAGATCCAAACACTTACACATTAATACTACAGTGTGTGCACATCAATGATTATAGGATCTAACCATCAAGAAGATGGAACACACCAGTGTTGTGTTGTTTGTACCACTTGAAATAATTCACTACAGCAACTCGAAATCAGCATTAAAAAGACAGTTCACATCAGTGGGTTTCTCCTCAGTGTCATCTTCCAAGCTCTCTCAGTGCATTACTCCCAGGCATCTCATTCTGGCTCTCTCATACACACTAACAGCTACACTCAAGTATGTCCTGTAACAGTTCCAGTGAAAGCGACTTCCAAAGTGTTTTCCTACACTTTGGAGAAGTTCGTTTATATTACCTAGCACTTGCACATTCACACACATGCACTCTACCTTACCTGGTCAGCCAAAACTCTGGCTTGAGGGATTCATTCATCAGGATTCTTTCCCAAGCCCTTCAATGGCACCAATTACCAAGCTGAGTACGTCACTGTCTTTCTGTCAGTGTCAGTCTCCGGGCCAGTGGTACTGTCAGAACCGTCTTTGCCGCTGTAACTGTCTGCGGCTGTTCTGTCGCAGTGCTAGGGCTAAATGTCTCCTATTAACTGGAGGCCCTACCACTGGTTTAAACACTTGTGTTACTGTCACTGTGTCAGCACGACAAAGCTCCTTGAACTAACTACAAGTTAGCCGGTCTGCTCTCTTCACGCCCAAGTGTTGTACTCCCTAAACTAACAGTAAACTACAAGTTAGCAGGTCTGCTCTCTTCAAGACCTTGTGTCGTACTCTCTAAACTAACTACAAGTTAGCAGGTCTGCTCTCTTCAAGACCTAGTGTCGTATTGCCCAAGTTCATCTGCTTGTTTACCTGACTGTCAGTGAACACTTCTCACGCGAGGTGCACTTCCGCTGAGCTCACCTATGTGCACTGTCATTGTTGGATCAGTTTACAGACCTCCAGACTCAGATGAAAATGTATGTTCGTCTATCTGCAGAGACATTTCTAATATTGTTTTGGCCAATAGGAAGGCAATATTATGGATTGGTGGAGACTTTAACTTACCAGATATTGATTGGAGTGAAGATGCCATACTTGGTAATCAATACAGTAAAAATATTAATACTCAGATTTTTGATGCCACCAAAGACCTTGGATTAGTACAGTCAGTTGAATCACCAAACTCGTGGTAAGGCATTCCTGGATTTATTTTTTACCAATTGTCCAGGCGCCTTAGGCAATCAGGAATTAATTGCAGGCCTGGGTGATCATGAATAGTTCTCTTAGAGAGCAACTTTCAACCCTTTCGAAGAAAACCCCCTAAACGTACCATCAGACTCTGGAACCAAGCAGATTTACCAAAATTGCGCAGGGATACTCGTGATTTCAGCCGTCTTTTTTGAGGTCACCATAGTGTTAAAGATAATGTCAGTGACCTTTGGAAGTGTATAAAATCTAACTTGGAATTTTATATGGATGACAACATACCTACTAAATAACTTCAAGCAAGAACCACCAGCCATGGATTACTACAAAAACTAAACGTTGTTGAGAAGGAAACATCGTTTCTTTAAGAAATTGAAACTACATCCTAATTCGAAAAGATTACTGGTTAGGTATAACATATTAAGAGACGGTGTCAGAGAGAATGTAGACTTGCTCACTCCAATTATGTTAATTCGATGATTTCGGAAGGTGATCATCAAAACAAGAAATTATGGTCTTACATAAGGAGTAAGAGACAGGACAACATTGGGATTCCAGACCTGAGAAACAACCAGAATAACCTAATACAGGACCCTGAAGGGAAAGCAAACTTACTAAACAAGCAGTTTTGTTCATGTTTCTCAAATCCCAAACCTTTAATTAACGTTAGACTAAAGGATGATGATAAACTCCCTGAAATGCAAAACATCAAAAGTAAACAAAGCAGGAGTATTTAAGTTACTGACCAATATCAATGAAAACAAAGCTACTGGTCCCGATGGCGTTCCTGGCAAGCTCTTAAATTATGTGCCAATGAATTGAGTGAGGTATACCAATTACTTTACCAAGCTTCACTGGACCAGGGAGTAATACCTGATGAGTGGGAATGCGAGCATTGTTCCCTTATTCAAAAAGGGTGACAAAACAAAAGCAGAGAACTATAGACTGTATCTCTTACATCCATATCAGCTAAACTACTTGAACACAATTAATATATAGTAGCATAATGGACCATCTTGACAATATGACTTCTTAAATAATTCCCAGCATGGTTTTAGACAGCGAAGGAGTTGTGAGACTCAACTTATAACAACTCTCAATGATTTTAGTAACGTTTAAATAACAGACAGCAAATAGATGCAATTTTATTAACTTTTCTAAAGCCTTTGATAAGGTTGACCATGAGGGCCTGCTGCTTAAATTAGAACACATTGGCATTGACGGTTCTTTGCTAAAATGGGCTAGATCATTCCTCGTTGGGAGAACGCAGAAGTTGTTGTGGAAGGGTCATCATCCCATTGTAAACCAGTCTTGTCAGGTGTTACCACAGGGAACTGTTCTGCGGGCCCTTGTTTTTCTTAATTTATATAAATGACATAAGTAGAAATCTCTCTCCTGGAACTACTATAAGGCTTTTTGCAGATGACAGTTTAGTATATAGAACAATCAGAAGCAAGAATGATACTCGCATTCTACAAGAAGATCTAAACGCTTTACAGAGGGGAAAGAACTTGGAAAATGGAATTTCATCCCCAAAAGTGCCAAGTGTTGCGTATATGTAACAACGCTCACCAATTAGATCAGATTATTCTATCCATAATTACTATTCTTAAAGAAACTAATGCTGCAAAATATTTAGGCGTGATTATAGATAGTCGTCTCAAATGGAAAGAACATTACATTTAGTATGCAAGAAAGCAAATAACATCTTAGCTTTCTTATAACAGGAACATCAATGACTGCCCCCAAAAGGTTAAAGACGACTGCTACAAAACACTGGTTAGACCAGTACTGGAATATGGTTGCTCAGTTTGGGATCCTTACCATCTAAAGGACATTGATAACCTCGAAAAGATTCAGAAGAGAGCACACGGTTCGTAACAGGGAACCACATCAGAGAAAGGGGAATACTAGGAAGAACATGGGGAAATTAGAATGGAAACCCTTAGAAGAGAGAAGAGCTTTTATTAAACTTAAACCTTTTTCAAAGGCAGAGCTAAGTAATTGATATTCCAATGGAACAACTAGTATTGAATAAAAGTAGCACCAGGAGTGGCGGTCAATTGTTATACCATACCTGCATCAAATATTGACAGCCACTTACATTCTTTTTATCCCAGTTCTGTACGGCTGTGGAACTCACTGCCGGGTGCCATCAGATTGCCACAAGTGCAATCTCATTCAAGGGACAAATTGATTCGACAGTTTTGAGATCTGCATATTGATGATTTTCTATTTTATTTCCCCAGATATTTTATTATCACCTGGGCCTGAATTTGGCCATTGCTTTTAAATCGAGTTGCGACCCCTTGTTGCCAAATTTGCTCCAGGGGCCAACAGTCAGAGTCGCACTGTTTTATGTTATTTTATTTTATTTTTTAATATGCGCGCTGGTGACCTACTCGTTTTTGGTGAACCAGTATTTTAGGAAGAAGAAGAAGAAGAAGGAACATTGCGTCACTACACTTCCATACGAAGCTATCGGAATCGGTTAATCACAGTATAAGGCTGTCATCCTTAAGGTATCCTGTGACTGGCACTGAAGGTCAGCAGAAGAGACACTGCTCCTGCAAACCATTTAATGGTGTTCAGTTAAAAAAAAAATTTTAACTAATGCTTGTTCCTATCCTACATGTAGGCTAGGCTAAATATCCTTTTTTTCAAAATTAAACATGCATGTGGTTTTGCCTACGAGAACGTAAACATTTCACATACTTGACCCTACCTTTCTTCCCTTACCCCCACTTCAAGCTGTTGACCCAGGCAGCATTTTCATATTTCTACAGTCAGAATCTTCAACTGGATGAAGGTGGACAGTTACGAAGATGTAGCCTACGTGTCAAATAAATCTAATGATAATAATGCCCCATTCTGCATCTCCAATGCTGTTGTTTTTGTGTCCCTAGTTAGGGTGTTCTACCCGCGCTGGCCAAAATTGGATCGTGTGGATCCATGACAAGTGGCCCTGAACAGTGACTAGAGACTGCCACAGAGATGACCAAGACACCGACAACGACCGATCACCACGGGGGACAGCAACGCCAAAAACTAAACAGACTAAAGTCTGGGAACCTTGTAAGAGCCTCAGGCCAAAAGGACTTAAATCTCAGCCAAGTCAAGACTGCGCTCGCGTCACTGTCAAATATCCGACCGAGTCTTCCCCGAGTCACGAGTGGCTTTTTCCAGTTTTTTTCCTCGAGTCGAGAAATTGTTAGAGTCCAGATGTACCAGTCAGTTGATCGTCTTACATTGCATTTAATCTGAAGAGTGTTTTCTATAACCAATAAGACATAAAAGAATAACACGAATAATAGCAGCTTACCTCAAATAAACGATTGAATCTGGAATTTCACGAGTCTCTGCCTCGCCGTCGCAATATGGCGTTTAACAATGACGTCATGACTTAAAGGGGAGTAATTCACCTATGCGCTTATTCAACCGTAGTTATTGCCCTTGTTCGGGGACGCTTGTGGAGCCCTCACTCTAAGTTCTCTTTCTTCATGTTTTCCCACGGTATTTATAGGAGCCCTTAATCGGTCACGATCAGACCCAATCGAACACAATCGAACCCAAGTCGTGCCGGAAAGCGGCACGACTAACCATGTTTTACAACATGAAACACAACATTTAATAAAAGTAGCACCAGACCTGCATCAAATATTGACAGCCATTTACATTCATTTTATCCCAGTTCTGTAAGGCTGTGGAACTCACTGCCGGGTGCCATCAAGATTGCCACAAACGCAGTCTCTTTTAAAAATCAAATTGAGAAGACAACCCTGAGATCTGCATTGATTGACTTTTCTATTTTAACTTCCCCATATATTTTATGGTTACCTAGGCCTTAACCCAGCCATTGCTTTTAACCTTTTAAATTTCATATGCGAACCCTTGTTGCCAAATTTTGCTCCAGGGGCCAACAGGCCGAGTCGCATTTTCTTTTTTTAACATGCGTGCTGGTGATCTACTCAATTTTGAGTGAACCAGTATTTTAGGATGAAAAAGAGAATAACACAACGGCTGTACAGTTCCACCAACTAAAACCCCTCCAAACAAGATCAAGGAGGGGCCACACCAACAATTCAGCAGGGTAACATGCCGGACGGAACAAAGAAATATGTCGTTCTCCCAAGAACAATATGGGACTGGAATTTGCTCCCTCAGGAAATAGTGCAGGTCCCAACGGCAGGTACCTTCAGTAGGAAGGTATCTGCAATTCCATAAATCCAACTCTCTCCTCCCTCCCCTCCCCCCTCCCACACTCCTACCATCTTTGCACACTATGCTCTCCTTCATTCTCTCAATAAGTTGTGTGTTTTTTTTGTTTTTTTTCAGTCGTCTTCACTCCAAACGTAACAATAATAGTAAAACACTTGACTGTGGTTACTACCGGAAGAAGAACAAGAAGAATCAGAACTAATACGAAGACCCAATCGAACGGCTATCACCGATATTCATACAATTTTAGTTTCAGCTTCATCATGGTGTCATTGCATGCGCTACACCACATTTGCTAAGTTTCGAGACTACACTGCAGGCGCACGATTTACAGCCGATGGATACACGGATTAAAGTTTAAGAGGAGATTATTGAAGACGAGGTTCGAAAGAATTCGTTTTAGCACAAGTCTGACCTGTGCATTAGCCTTGTCCTACGCGTCGCGTATGCCAGTGTATGCAAGATGCGTGTGTGCACGAACGCGCGCGTGTGACCGTGTGTGTGTGTGTGTGTGTGTGTGCATGCACTTGTGCGCATAATATGTATGCGTGTGTGTGATCTGGGGACTTGTGTTAACATGCTCCCGCATGCACGCATATGCACTGTGTGTGTGTGTGAGTGTGTGTGTGTGTGTTTGTGTGCGCACGCGCGCCACGTCTTTGTGCATATGTCACTATGTGTGTAGGCTGTGTGTGTGTGTGTGTGTGTGTGTGTGTGTGTGTGTGTGTGTGTGTGTGTGTGCGCTTGTGTGTATTGTGTGTGTGCAGGTGCGTGTGTGTGTTGATTTTTTTGTGGGAAACGAATGTTCAGAAGATATTGATCAGTAACAACAACAGCAACACTAGCAACAACATTGATGATATTGATGAATGCTGCTAATGAAAATAATTATAGAGAGGGTAATGACGTTCGTAGTAGTTGTGGGTGTTGCAGGGATGAAAAATCCCAGAAAGTGAAAAACGATGGTAGTACGGGCAGTGGAGATACCTGTACGATTCTCCCCCTTGTGCCACCCGGGCATTGTGTCTTTGCTTTGTGTTGTGTTGTGGTGATGGCTGCATGTAGTCTACGCTTGCTTGCTCTGCTTTGCTCTGCTCTGCTTGCTTGTGGTGCTTCGTGTAGCTGTTGCCTGGCACAGGTACTGACATCTGCGGGACATCCTTGTGGTGTTAGTCCCCTGGCTCGGCATAGCTTCTTTCACTTCAAGACCGATCGTGAGTGGTTTCCAACCACATCCTCCCCGAGGTGACCCACAGTAACTGGGCAGCGCGAGTGAGCCCCCAGGCTAACCACGACGGATCTTGAGGAGTCAACCTCGATAAAAATAAAAAAAATTAATCTGCCAAACCAAGCTTCAACGGCAGAACAGGCGGATAAGGATGCAACTTCCCAACGGCTGTGAAGGCAGAAGAGAGCGACACCCTGCTGCAGTTCAAAGTAGTGGGGAATATGAATATGACTTAGGGCTTGCCTACCTATGCATGCAAAGACTGGACGCCAGTGGACTCTGTGGAAGAAACCTTTATGGTTCAAAGGAGAGAAAGGCGGTTACAACAATGCACTGTGGGGTGTGCAGAGCTAGATGAGGCACGTAGAACATCTAGGTCATCCACTGCATCCGTCTCCATCTCCAACTGTCTCGACCTTGTCTTGCTATTGGATACATGTGGTCTCAGACGAGAGAGTGAGGTCGACGACGCGCAACTCTTCCTCACTTTAATCAAAATCATCGCGCATGTCATCAGTCATTCTTCATCCTATCCCTTATCACCAAGTCCTGTGGCGATGGGTGAGCGACGAAGCAACAGGTGTGGGTACACTGGAAGTTGTAGCCACAGACCTGCACACAGGCCATAGGGTCGGCCATCACTGAACTGGAGCAGCAGTGGCGGTGGGCAGCCCCCTGAGCGACTGAGAAGCCCTTTTTAGGATAGCACTGCTCACCTGCATGGCATGAGAAAGGGGCTAGAAAAGGTGCCCTAAACAGTGCCTGCTCCACATCACCCTATCCAGCCTACCGCGGCTGGCAGGGACCCTATCACTTGCGATCAAAACAAGACAGTAAAAAAGAAAAACGAGGATTATTCCTCTGAACCTAGCCACATGGAACGTCCCCACGCTCCTTGACAGGGACGCCTCAAATAGACCCCAGAGGCGTACAGCCCTCATTGCGAATGAACTTTCCAGATATAAGATTGACATCGCTGCCCAAAGTGAGACTAGGCTGGATGGGGAGGGTGAACTCTGTGAACGAGGCGCAGGCTATACCTTCTTTTGGAGTGGGCGTGGACCTGAGGAGAGACGTGAGGCTCGGGTTGGCTTTGCGGTGAAGTCAAGACATGTCAGCAAGCTGGTTGGCCCGCTTAAAGGAGTGAACGATCTTACTTCCCCCTCCGATTTTTCTCCCCCCATCACACCCTGTCCCCATGCCACCTTCGCCATCAATCTTTAATTCTCACTAAAGTGCTTCACATCCCCGACACCCTCCTCTTTCCTCTTACTAACCACTACTAGAAATAATGCAATCCATTTCTTAAAATAAAGCATCTAAAACGTTGACAGGCTGCCGTTGTATGTGGATTTCTCTTATCCAGCCCCTTCTTCCGTCCCTCTAGTTCTCACCCTCTTTTTTCTTCCAACTATCTGTACTCCCTTTCACACTTTTCCTTCCTCCTTCTCTACTTCCACCCTCCTCATTTCCTCCTCCTTCTTCTGTAGAGCAGCCACCATCAGTGAGTTGATTCTTCTGCATTTTGGAAGTCTGTGCTGTTGCTTGTCAGGACGCAAAAGAGAGAAAGAAAATAACCCTAGGCCTAGACATAGCTACACTGAGGGGCTGCCGACTTAACCAGAGGCACTGTCAGCCTAACCTGCCAATTCATAAGGAATGGACGGAGTCCTCACCTAGTGCCAAGCTCCCCCCCATTTTTAAAAATAATTTTTTGAGTTAAGGATGATGGGACCGGGGCATCTTGACATGAACGAGTCAGGGATGCAAGACAAGGCCTTGCCCTTCTGCTTCCTTGCCTTCTCCCCTCATCTGCATCTTCCCTCCTTTCTCCCCTCATCCACCACCTGTTAATCTGTGCTCCCTTGCTCAGCCATCTCACTCTTAACTGATTCTTTAAAAATCTCATGTAACTTATTAGCAGATACATAGTGGTAGCATGCTCATTGCATTGAAATATAAGACTATTTAAGCATTGTCATTATTCTCATCACTTTACTTTAAAAAAAATTTTTTTGTATTTAGCATATCTATTCTTTAATTTGATTGGTTTATTTTAACATGCATTTGTCTTGAGTGCGAGTATGGAGGGGGAGGAAGATTGGGAGACAAGGGAGAGAGATTTGTGCACTTGGGGGGAGAGAGAGAGAGAGAGAGAGAGAGAGAGAGAGAGGAGAGAGGGAGCGTGTGTGTGTGTGTGTGTGTGTGTTCAAATGTAGGAGCTCTGTTTAGCTCCTCTTCATGTTCCTGGTGAAACCTTATTTCTGTGGAAATGTATGCAAGGTTTTTCATTGCACCCTAACAATGCTCCGTGGGGTGATTTTTTTTTCTTCGTATGCAGGCTGATACTCCTGTGGACACTCCCTGTATAGACCACGGATGTTAAAACAAATAGACAGGCAAGGGTTAATCCCATCTACTCAATAAAGGGAGTGGAGTTTTGTGTGTACGACCATTTTTTATCCCACCATTAAGGCAGCCATACTCCAACTTCGGGTATCTGTGGGGTGAAAATTTGGCAACTGATAGATAGACAGACTGAAAGAATGATAGCAATGGAAAAACAGGCACAAAAGATAGATAGACAGGCAGACAGACAACTAGAGAGACAGACACATGGATAGATGGATACAGATATCCATATTTACGTACAAACATACATGGATAGACAGACAGATGATTAGACAGATAAACCTAGACACACACATAGGTTATACAGAGACAGATCCAAGCATATAAACCACACACAGACAAACATAACACACCTCTCAAATTTTATAAATTCACAAACCACTAATTCCTCGTAACACATGAAAACAAACATGAGGCTTGCCATTCGTTATTCACAAATAATTCAAATATGCCTTTTTTTTTTCTCCACAATGCTTCAGGCACAGAAGGATCTATCACATCATAACTTAATGATTGCTGAAGACAGTTCGTGTTAACGTAACACACATAAAACAACATACATAGCAATATAAATATGCTATTATGTATAAATAGTTTAGATCTCTGGTTATTGATTGAAACCCTTAGAAGGCAAAAACAAACATTTGAAAGAAAAGTGTGGATAAAACATGAAATATGCAATCGAACAAATTACAAAACCAAGGCATCTTCTGATTTTTCAATGTTTTGTCAAAATGATATTTTCTGTGCTGGATTTTGTTTTGTGACATCAAACTATTCAGTACTTCAGTCACTGTATAATGTTTCATCACTTCATCTTGAGTCCCTTTGTTTGCTGGTTCATCACCAAGATAACACAAGTTCCACTGGAACTATTTTAACCCTTAAGTTTTTGAAAATGTCACTGAAAAGTCTTCCTGCAGTTAGAACATTTTTGTACTTTTTGAGCAGATGCTGCACCTTAGCTGTGTAGCACCAAACCCGGCACTATTCTTTCATTGGTTTCAGGGAGAAGCTGGATTCACAGTGGGCATGTACATGCAAGATCCTAATAGATGATGGAGAATCATCAACAAGCCTGAGTGACAGGCAAGGGGCAGCTGCAGGCATGTTTAAATAAACTCTGGCGATTCATGGTTAGCAGGCCATAGAAGGATAAACTGTAAAGAGGTGAAAGGAACATGGAGAACAGATAGAGTCTAGCTCTGTATAGAGCCATTCCATTTTGACAGAGATCCAAGTCCACAGGCCCATCCAGGATCTCCATCCACCAAGATGATCTCCATCCACCAAGATGACGCAGCTACTGATGGACCAGCTTTGACAACACATGGTGGAAACAAAGAATGTGACTCAAAGGACAAAGCCTTGACATTTTAGTGTTTTAGCATGGATTCCGATAAAAAGACAGATCCAGGATCCGTTTGATCTCGTCAGAGATCTGCGCTCTCCCAGAGCCCTTTCTCCCTCTCTCTCTCTTAGAGTTTTCAAAGTATTCAAGATATTCACTGTACATGCAACACTCATGTACTTCATTCTCACTGATGCACCATCTACGTCTCTGACCCAAGTAAGAGCTACATTTCACCCTGTCGACACGCATATGCTGTAGTCTGTTTTTGTGGGTACACCACTCCCATTACCATTACTCTTGACTAGCTGGGTATCACTGGAGCAATGTTATTAACAATTTCAGTATAGAGACCAAAAAAAAAGTTCCACATGGAATTCGATTGTGGGATCCTCAGCTGTGGATGGCGACAGAGTATGAGCAGTGAGCGGGCAGTACCACTGGTGTGGTGTAGAACACAAAAACAAACCGATATTTATACAGCACACTATTGACAGTCCTGCTCCAGAAGCTTAAAATACACACTCTTTAGATGAACATTTACGGGCTAAATATGTCTGAGACATTTCACAAAGAAACACAGAAGAAAATCCAATCCAATGGGTATCACAAAACACACAAGCTGCTCCCATCCTCTGCCTCTCAAAGCAAGGTCTCTAGAACATGCACTGATTGCCAACTCTCTTGCTGGGCTGTCCATCACCAAACTGGTGAGCTAGCACCGTGTAGCGGCTCTTGAAGTGATCAACGTTGACATAGCAACCCTGCACACACAGACACACACACACACACACACACAGACACAGACACACACACACACACACACACACCAGTGGCTTTCAGAAATATGCACAAAATGACACATCTATTGGATACAATGAACACATAGGCAAACACTTTAACCTTCCCTTAACTATTACCAACCACCTCATCCTTGACACAAACACACAAAGAAAGACCACGCACGTTCACCCAAACATATACAAAAGACATGCACATGCATTCACACACTCTCTCTTCCTCTCTCTCCCCCTCACCTGCAAACACTCTCTCTCTTTCTCCATTTCTCTCTTGCATAAATGCGCGCGCACACACACACATCCTCTGCCCTTCAACTTCTTCTCCTCTTTCCCTACACAGTGCACACAAACACACACACACACATGCAAACACACACACACACACACACACACACACACACACACACACACACACACATCCTCTGCCCTTCAACTTCTTCTCCTCTTTCCCTACACAGTGCACACAAACACACACACACACACACACACACACACACACACACATGCACACACACACACACACATGCACACAACACACACACACACACACGCACGCACGCACACCACACACACACGCACGCACACACACACGCACGCACACACACACGCACATACATACAATTTGGTAAAATAATATATTTAGCTGACAAGCCTAGACAAAAAAATAAGAATAAACAGATAAATGCAAGTGGTGGAAAAGCCCACCTTGAGATGTCTGGTTCCACCGTTCATGACAAACCTATTCCTGGAATGACACACCCGGCGATTGTTGAACGTCAGAAGATCCCCTTCCTTCATCCGCCATTCAAACTGAAGGCAAGGGAATGAAAAGAACACGGACATCAAAGTACACAGAATTCACAATCAAATACACATGATTTCTTTTTTTCTTTTGCCGAACATATTGAGCATTCCGTCAGTGGCATTGTTATCATATCATTTCTCCCGACTGCTCACTACTCAGCCACACCATAGCTGTGCATGTCCAGCACTCCACAGGTAATCAGTGCCTGAGCATCATGAGGTCACCCATTTGAATATACCCTGCGCTGCTGTTAAGTCACTTCAATGGTATTCAGATGTGCCTGTTATTGATTAACATTGGCATGACATCATTTACTATTTCTCTAACTGACAGTTACGTAGTTGCTAAGCATTGAGTGAATGTTCCTGTTTAGACCAGGGACCATCACCAAAATCTGTCCAACTGCAGTTTCAGTGAGTGAAAAGACAAGGACATGAACTCGCTATACTTTAGAGGGGCCCTTAGTCAAATGGTTCAACCGCTTGCCAGCGGACCTGACAGTCCTGAATCTGACATGCTTGTGGTGTCAAATTTTGACGGCTTGAAGACCCTCTCTGCTGACACCGCAATAAATGGGTATGTGATTCAGGGCAGGGAAGGAGCAGAATGGGCTGCACCTTCTATCAAGCCATGTTCCAAACATTGTGAAACTCTGACAGTTTGCTGTCCTTAGGCTACGGGACTTTAACCTTTCCCGTACTCCGTGGGTGTGAAATCACCCAGACACGTGTTTTTTGCTCTGTAACTCTAGTAATTTTGAAGCCACTTCCACTTAATTTCATGACTTTGTCCCTAATATATTATACTACATATCAACTGAAAATTATTTCGTTTTATACATAAACAAAGAAATAATTAAACAATTAATGTCCCAGTACGTCGTGGGTGTGAGAACACCCATACTACCAAAGAATAAACCTTGCACGCCGTACGCCGTGGGTGTGGGGCCACCCATACTTACAAAGCTTGCGCGCCACACGCTATGGATGTGACGTCACGCGTGCTTGCTACAGAGAGATAAGAGTCGCGTTGGTAAGAAATTCCTTCCTGCCCACGATTTGGTGCCACCGAGTTCCGTCTGCTTTGTCTTTTGCGGGGCGCGTACTGCCAAGTGTGAGCAATGTACGTCATAATCAAAATGATGCAAAGTAACATTACGTATTTAAAAAAAAAAAAAAAAAAAACCCACGTAGGCCTTGGTATGTTGCACATTCTAGGAAACGTCATACTGACAGAGGATCAAGTATTTCTAATGTTTTACCAATACACACACACGCGCGCGGGCCCGTGCGCATGTACTATATAGCATAGCTCATATATATTATACCCTGAGGAGAGCGTTTCTAGCTTGAAACAAGCTTGTAGGTTTTAACCTCTTCATTTTAAAATCCTATTTTAGACTGGTATGTCGCTCCCTACGTGGTTGAGCACTGTTGGCATTCTGAGTGGCTTTTTAACTCTGATTATTATATATATATATATATATTATATATATATATATATATATATATATATATATATGTGTGTGTGTGTGTGTGTGTGTGTGTGTGGTGTGTGTGTGTGTGTGTGTGTGTGTGTCTTTCCATGCATGCACATACACACACGCACTTTCTCTCTCTCTCTCTCTGTTTCTCTTTCTCTCTCGCACAAACATGCAATAATGCTCACATGCACACACACACAGATAAACGCACATTTATGCGGCCGCCTGTGCAGTTAGGGTAGCATGGGGTAAAACGCCCCCCTTAAGCGAAAAAACGCTGCAACTTTCCTTGTTGAAGGCACAGAGAAATGCAAGTAGGCTCAGACTCTGGAGAAATGCCTATGCTACAAACTGCCACTGACACAAATTGATACAAATAAAAGTGCTGGTAGGTGAAAAATGAAAAAAAAAAATTGGCCTTCTTGCCCCACACACGGGGCAAAACGCCCTAACACATGGGGCAAATCGCCCATAGTAGGCGTTTAGCCCCATGGGTGTAGGCGTTTTGCCCCACAATTAAAACTTACGGGAAACCATCAAAAACTGCCACCACTAAATAGCTGAAGGAATTATATACATGTTTTGTACAGCTATCATGTCCTTCAGCTGTTAGTATCATGTCCGACAGATCAGTCATCTGAATAACAGTTGAGGCAGATGAATGTGTGTGTGTGTGTGTGTGTGTGTGTGTGTGTGTGTGTGTGGTGTGTGTGTGGCGCGCACGCGTGTGTGTATGTGTGTGCGCGCGCGCGTGTGTATGTGTGCACGCGCGCGAGTGCGCGTGTGTGCGTGCATGTATTCTTGTATGCAAACATGTGTGTGCTGGGATGTATGTGTATACATCATAGGTACACACACGTGTCTGTTCGCTCGTGTAAAACGGATCTGGCTGTGCTGCGGCGTTGAATGCAATGTGTGTAGTTTTGTCAATTCAATGCTATTTCCCACCTTTTTTGTGTCAGGAGATGACACTGTGTTTTGAACGTTGTTCAGCATTTATTCTTGAATAAATTGTAGAGGTGTGTGTGTGTGTGTGTGTGTGTGTGTGTGTGTGTGTGTGTGTGTGTGTGTGTGTGTGTGTGCGTGCGTGCATGCGTGCGCGCGCGCACACACAAAAAAAAATCAGTAGGCACACACGTGTGTGTGTGTGTGTGTGTGTGTGTGTGTTGCTGTATTTGTGTAGGTATGAACATACACGAATTTACGCATGCATACACGTGGATATATGAGAAAGAGAGGATGGGGTGGGCTTGTGGTCGACCTAAATATTGTGAGCATGAAACAGAGGGAACATATGTTCAGGAGTGGCTGACTGTGAATGCAAGCGAAATTTCAATACTGAGTTTCCATTCAGTGAAGAAGACACACAAATCACGCTGAGCGCTGGCCAAACACGCATGGCTATGTCTATTCATTCTGTCACGGGGAAAAAAGACATACTCGACTATGTTTTCTGAGACCGCAGGATTATTATGGTATATAGAAATGTGTTCTTTACACACTTTGTAGTATCAAACCTGCGAAAACACAGCCCAATAAGATCTTTAGAAATGGCTGTACTGCCGATCGTGGGAACGCACAGGCTAAGGGCGTCTTTGTTAACAGCTCTGCCCTGCGGCTAATGAAAACAGAAGGAAATGAGGAAGGAAGGAATGAAGATTTCATACATGCGATAGGTTCGTTACTGTGTGCATATCCCCATGTTACTGTTTTTGTCATTTGTGTCACGTCAAGAACAGTCACATTTATCATGTGTTTCACAGTGCTCCAACTAAATCAATCACTGCAGTCTGCTCCAAGATCGAAACTTCATCTGTTACATAGTTCTCTTTATGACAGGAATTTTAAGTTTATGACCATAGAGATTTACAATGTACGTTTCAATGAGCAGGATGCAAAATGAATTATAAAACACCTACCTCACAAGTTGAATAGCGAGATCAGCCAAATGGCGGAAGGTCCACTCGATCAGAAGCACGTGGAGGAGGCGGCTCCACTTTAAGGATGTACGGCTCATGCGCAACACTCACAAGTTTGCAAGCGTTATGCCAGTATCACAGAATGATATTAACAGGGGATATGTTCACACACACACACACACACACACACACACACACACACACACACACACACACACACACTACGCCCGATTCTGAACCACAGGACTGTAAATGAAAAATAACGGTCATTGCTGCTGCCCATGGACAAACATTGGAGCTTAAAGCGTCCCGATAATTAAGGCCTGCGATCACTTCTAACTGTCCCACAATCGGCGAGACAGCATGTCCCACAGTTCAATGGGTGGAAACACCTCCAACCTTCCATAATCTCTCCTCCCCCCCACCTCCACCCCAACCCAGGTAAACGACACTGGTCAGCCAACAGTTCTACCATAACACATGTAAACACCATCAACGTGTCCCAGGGTGGATAGGTCCAGCATTTCTCCTCCTCCAGCTCCAAAAGTCAGAAGCATCAAAACATGTTATTCCATCGATCAGTAGGGTTATTCAACATAAATCCAGTCACAAGCTATATCTTCTTCTTCTGTGTACGCAGGCTGATACTCCTGTGGACATTCCCTGTATAGACAGGCAGGTATTAATCCCATCTGCTCAACAGAGGCAGTGGAGTTTTGTGTGTATGACCGTTTTTTTCCCGCCATTAAGCAGCCATACTCCGTCTTCAGGGAAACAAGCTATATTATTCTTATATAGTGGGACATTCAGGCTCTCTCAAATCCCTGGCATCTTCTGATTTGGGGAGGGTGTTGCTAGGGCTCTCAGCATTTGGGCCTGGCCATAGTGATTCTAGGAAAACGCGGCTTCTTTTTCGTGTTTTTGTTTTCATTAGTGTAGATAGGGAAGGTCTTAGTTAAAAATCATAATTCTTTGGAACATCTTTTAAATTTGTTGTCAAAATAAATACATTTGTGAATTCTAATGCCTGTTCACTGACAGAATGTTGCAGCATATTCTGCCCAGCTCTACGCTCTGTCTCGTATATTTGTGAACGTGTATGAAAAACTTTCTCTAACGTCTCACACTATCATATTACCTTCACACTGGTTCATTTTCAGCCTCAACTCTCTGTTCGAGTGAACGATATGCTCTCTCTGCCCCTGTCTCTTCTTCTTTTTCTTCTTCTGCTGCTGCTGCTGTCGATTTGTCTTTGGATGACTTCAGTGTGGTAACAGCCCTGATATGGCTACAATGGCCCTTTCCGGCTGGCTGGGCTGTAAGCAACATCACTAACTTAATTATTTCTTCTCGTTCGTCTTCTTCTTCTTCTTCTTCTTCTTCAGCAGTTACTTGCCTATTCTGGGCTATCACCTCAGAATGTATATGTCGCTGTGTTGGCTGAATTAGATATATACACGGTACATATAAATCTAAGCTACCGAGTGTATTTAGTAACATCCCACAATTAATCAAATAAATCCAAAACATCCCCAAATACTTCTCAGTAACATCCCAAACAACCCCAACCAAATACGAACACAAAACTACTTGTGTGATAGTGTAAACACACGTAAAAATACAAATCTACTATAGAGTTGGCGGGAAACGGGCGGTGTAGATTAGGTTCATAGTCTGCACCTTTTGAATGCATGGTAAAGCTGGCTAATAAAGCAGTAATTATGTAAGTAACCGTGATTCTCAGAGGAGCACGTTGCCTAGCTACTAAGATCATCCAGAGAGAAAGAGGTGCACGCGGCAAGCAAATAAGACGAAAAACTCAAGAAGAGTAGACAACTGGATTTAGTTTCCCAGCCTGCTTGAATATTGAACAGCACATGCCTACATTCCAAAATGTTTCCCTTCTCTTTTCAGTGTTTTGCTTCCTGACAACAATGATGAAAATAAATTGATATGCCATACAAGTAACAAAATAAAAAAAGACACAAACATATCTTTTGAATCATCGTTGACATTGTTTCAACAATGACGCCCCCGACGCCATAATTTACTTCTGTTCACAGAAAGCGTGCGCATAAATGACGTCATCTCATTATCCCCTGCCTGGCAGAGAACGAGAGCAAGCTGATCTGCGTGTGTGTGTGTGTGTGTGTGTGTGTGTGTGTGTGTGTGTGTGTGTGTGTGTGTGTGTGTGTGTGTGTTCGGTTACCTGGGGTTGTGAGGTAGTGTGTCATAGCTTTTGCCGGGGTTGTGCGTGTAGCGACAATTTGTGGGGTACTATTTCCCTACACCCCACAACTTTGACCCTACAAACTGTTGCCAAATGCTATGGGGATGTTGCTGATGTATCTATTTCATCTACTGTAGAAGAACGTTTTCCTGCTAGGATCAACACACACACACACACACACACACACACACACACACACACACACACACACACACACATACACACACACTCACCAGTCATCACTTACCTACCTACCTAATTTACCTAATTTACGATAAAAGCAAGTATGGGGCAAAAGGCCCAATGAACGGGGCAAAAAGCCCATCCTAGGCGTCTTGCCCCGGTGAAGGTGTGGGCGTTTGACCCCCAGACTGACCTACTGTGAACAGAACGGTCAGACAGCGGGAAGGAGGGGAAACAAACTGCGCCAGAATCACTAGCATGGAGTTGAAATATTCTTAATCAGTATGAATACAAAGCTTTTCCATTTCATTTGTTACATGTATGAATATACTTAAAATGAATAATATAAGAAATTACTGAATACAAGCCCAAAAGAAACAAATAAGTCTGTAAAACTGACCGTTTAGTTGGGAGTTCTTTTTCTCCTGTCAGAAGCGTCTTCTTTGTTCAGGATTCAGGTCAAGTATCACATGGTTTGCTACATCACATGTTCTCCGAAATACGGGGGATGGGCGTTTGATCCACCTAGGCGTTTTGCCCCATGCTACCCTATTCACTGAGAAACAACAACAACGAACAACCGTTTGACGCAAGTAGCAAGACTCTCATCTCATAGAAGTCAAATTTGCATGACGTACGGCAAGGTCTTGCTTCCTCGAAAAAAACCATGGGTTACTGTACACCCACGGCGTACGGCGAGGGGTTAGTTCCTACACAAAAACCATGGGTTACTGTACACCCACGGCGTACGGCGAGGGGTTAGTTCCTACACAAAAACCATGGGTTACTGTACACCCACGGCGTACGGCGAGGGGTTAGCTCCTATACAAAAACCATGGGTTACTGTACACCCACGGCGTACGGCGAGGGGTTATTCCTTCTTAGAAAGCATGGGTTTCTGCACACCCACGAAGTACAGCGCGCAAAATTTTAGGCGACGTACGGGAAAGGTTAATCTATTAATCTTTAACAATATTTGTGTGTGTGGGCAAGACACTGAAACCAACACCACAATGACGGTAATGCACCAAAGGGAACATGATGTTGACAATTTTCTGTCATTCATGATGATCAAGGAGGAGGAAGAGGAGGATGTGATTTTCCAGTGTTGGACCAAGAGAAGAGGACAGGGCTGTCATTCTGCTCTTCCTTTCATCTTCCATGTTGTCCTGGCATCAACCAGGCCTGAGAGACTCGGGCACCTGTAGAGTTCAATTCAGGAATCGCCTTTCTCCGAGTTCCATGGTGGTAATTTTTCGCTGACACCTATACCTTTAAGTGGGCTCTTACATCCATGCTTTGCCATATTCCCTGAGCCATGATGCTTACACCCGTTGTCCTACTTCATTTTCACAGGTGGTGTAGACATAAATTACAGATTCTTTAATTTGCTTGAACAGAGGGAAGTTTTTTTTCAAAGCGAGGTGACTGCATGCAGACATTCAAACAAATTTTAAGAATAATTCTTAGTGGGTCCACCAAAACCAAGGACAAACAAGTTATAAGACAAAACACAACGCGTTTCGACCTCTTTGGCCTTCTTCTGGTGAGATAAACAACATTCAGAACAATGAAACTGAAGAACGAGCAATCACTTATCACTTGATTGTTACCTGTGTTGGAGCCTCCTTCACAGCTTTGGCCATGGCAATGTGTGCCCTGTAGAACGCCTCCACCTGGTGCTGCTGGCACAACAACACACAGGGAGATAATACAGGGCAAAATGAACAGACATGTATGCGTGTGTGTATGTGTGCATGTGGAGTGCAGCTGTGTGTGTGTGCATGTGTGTGTGTGTATGTATGCATGTGTGTGCGCATGCGCGTGTGCATGTGTGTGTGCCAGTACAACAATATGTTAATCTGACAGTAAATGGTTCCAGTCAGTCAGTGTGTGTGTGTGTGTGTGTGTGTGTGTGTGTGTGTGTGTGTGTGTGTGTGTGTGTGTGTGTACGTGTGTGTGTGTGCGAGTGTGTGTGTGTTGAGTGTGTGTGCTATGTTAAACACTTCTTCACATTTTTGTTGTTGTTTCTTCCCTGTCAGATCTGCAACACAGCCTTCTGCATTTCCCACTCACAATGGTGTGCTGCAACGATGGCAGAAGCTGACAGTTGATAGCTCTGAAGCCTGTTTGTTACAGTGAAAAAAGTCAGCATTCTGCCTGTCACACTGTGAAACTGGTTGCACGAATGAGCACTCACCTCCGGCACTTCAATCGGCCCTTCATGGGCTGGTTCCCAGAACACACCCACAATCTGTTGACATACTACACAGTGTCAACACATGTCGGCCACTGAAGACGATTACTTGGCATGTATGCATGCTGGCCATTAAAGAAAATTACAGAACATCAGTATTTGTTGCCCATTGAAGACAACTACAAGATATCAATCCCTATCAGCCATTCAGAACTCTACAGATCAATATCTACTGGCAATTCAGAACACTACAGATCATTACGCTCTTGGCAATTCAGAACACTACAGATCATTACGCTCTTGGCAATTCAGAACACTACAGATCATTACACTCTTGGCAATTCAGAACAGTACAGATCATTACACTCTTGGCAATTCAGAACACTACAGATCATTACACTCTTGGCAATTCAGAACACTACAGATCATTACGCTCTTGGCAATTCAGAACACTACAGATCATTACACTCTTGGCAATTCAGAACACTACAGATCATTACACTCTTGGCAATTCAGAACACTACAGAGCAATACAATCTTGGCAATTCAGAACACTACAGATCATTACACTCTTGGCAATTCAGAACACTACAGAGCAATACACTCTTGGCAATTCAGAACACTACAGATCAATATGTATTTGCTATTCAGAACACTACAGATCATTACGCTCTTGGCAATTCAGAACACTACAGATTGTCAACCTCGGGTGATGTCAGTGGAGGAAGGACTAGCGCACAGCCCAAACACACTCACAGCTTGCTTACAATCTCATTCATATATCATGCATTCGTCACATCAAACCACTAGTAAAGTCTATAACTTTACTACACATGATCATAGAACGAAACATCAATGCATATGGAATCAAACAAAATAAAACATTCTCTCTTTCCTGAACTTCACAAAATCATTTATCTAAAACATCATTAACTAACCCGGGTATAAATAGATTTCTACTTTACCTGGCCAGGTGATCTTAACTATTCACGAATCACTGTCTTTTCTTTCTTTTTTTTTCTTTTCACTGTCACTTTCACAAGCACGACACAACTGCTGGCACTGGTCTTGGTCTGCTGGCGCCTGGTCAGGTGAGACTGTTGGCACTGGCGTTGGTCTGTCGATGAAAGTGGCGCTGGCCAAGTATGAGGTCGAACCCCAGTGAAGATAGAACATGACTATCGAACATCGATCTGTTCTCCTTTCTTTCTTCCTGCATTAACGCATTGCACTCTCTCTCTCTCTCTTCTAGTCTGCTCTTATCAAATGGACATGGTTGCTTTTCTTTTCTTTTTTTTTTTCTTCTTTCTTTTCCTCTTCATTAGTTAGCAACTCTCTCCACATCTCTCCTAAGTCCTTCCTCTGCAGACAAATCTCGTGCTAATGCCCCCACTTGGTTCTCTCCTCTCCTCCCCTCATCTCTCTGCCCTCTCTCCTCAGAGATTACACTCAGACCTCTCTCTCTCTCTGTCTCTCTGTTCGTTCTCCCCCTCGTTCTCCCCTCTCTCTCACTCACGCATTACCTTATGCCCTCACTCCGTGTCCAAGGGCCAGTACCATTGGTCAGTATTTTTACCCCTGATACCCGAAGTTATCTCCCTCTAATTCCATTGGATATTCAAATCATGACAGTCACGCCTACACGCCTTACTCTCTGTGTGGTCAATTGGTCATTTAATTGATTAGCTAGATTTCACTCCCACCACACACTACCTTCCCCCCTTTCCTACTTAACTGGCGCCGTGTGGCTTAACTCGTGGACACTGGTCACTCTAAATTGGCTAGATGAGTCTGGGTAGGCGCCACGACGTCTGACCAAACCTACCGAGACCTGTCGGTCCAGCCACTCAGACTGTCTGCTGTCTCCTTGCTGTGCTTAATTGGCCAGATGAGACGCATGGAGCCGTCTTTGTGGCGCCAAGATGTCTGCATTTGGACTTATGTCCAGTTGAAGTGGCCGGCGACGGACCACACTTTGGTTGTGTTGAATTTTGACCGTGACAATTTCCCCTTGCAAAAGACTATGCACCGCATTGTCTCAAAACAACGGTACAAAAAAGACAACAACCGAATTTGCTGAACCACAGCTACACGTGCAAAGTTTGAAAAATACTTTACAACCAACGGTTTATAAATTATAAAATATATCATTAGTGGATACCACTCCAATGAGTTATCATTGACGTGCGCTCTTGCGTTATTTCAACTCATTTTATAACGACCTCTGTGCGCACTTATGCAATTCCCCTACCTGCGGATTTGCCACATCTTCTCTTCACAATTTCTATGAAAAGCACAATATAATATGATCACGATCATGACACTTCACTGAGGAATCTCCATCCTCACTTATTGCAAATAATGCATCACCACACAAGCGACTGTATGCTCTAAGCATAACTACATTTACATGAACAAATCTCACACAAAAATATGAACAAGTCTCACACAGAAAATATGAACCATAGCCAACTGGGAATGAACCCATATCCCATCAACATAACTGTAATCAACACATGTTATCAACAAAGCACCCCGGATATGACTGACTTCCTCTGAGTTGCAGCTTGCTAGACTACGCGACTTAAATAGTCAGCTCCGACATTCTGTCGACCTGGAATGTACTGCACTCGGTACCTGTAGGGCTGCAATGCCATTGCCCAACGCAGCACTCTGCTGTTTTTCAACTGCGCCTCCTGCAGGAATTTGAGTGGTTGGTGATCAGTCTCTATCACGAACTCCTTCCCATACAAGTATTTGTGGAACTTCTGCACGGCCCACACAACGGCTAAACACTCCTTCTCCACCGTTGCGTACCCTTCTTCACACTTTGTCAACTTCCTGCTAGCATATCTCACAGGGAACTCGACCCTTCATGCTCCTGCAACAATACCGCACCTATCCCACCGCCTGATGCATCTGTCCGCAACAAAAATGGTTTGGACATATCTGGTAGCTTCAAGATGGGACGGGAACCTAGTCTTTCCAACACCGTCTGCAGTGCTTGCTCTGCAGCGTCTGACCACTCGACCACTGCCGGTTTCCCTGCCTTGACCAAATCACTGAGAGGACTCGTGATTGCTGCGAAATTTGGAACAAACTCCCTATAGAACCCAATAAAACCTAGCAGACTCCTGACTTCTGTTTTGGTCTTTGGTCTCTCTGAATTCATCATCTTCTCCACCTTTCCCCTTTCTGGCTGCTTTGTGTCGCTTCCGACAACAAAACCTAGGAACTCCTACTGTCTAGCCCTTCATACAGTGACACATCCCTGTATGACTCTTCTGGAAACTTAGGTAACAAAATCTCCCCTTCTTCTGCTGGGTCTCTTTCACCTCAACAATGATTGCTGCTGCGCCTATGTGCTGAGTCTCACGCTGAATATATTTGCGGAGAAAATTCGCATGGAAAAGTTTTAGTTTCCCATTCACATCAATTCGGTAATCCCGACCGACCTTTTCAGTGATGGTGAATGGTCCTTTCCAATGCATCAGCAGCTTGTTGTGACCCGTGGGAAGCAGTACCAGGACTTGATCTCCCGCCTTGAGGGATTGCTTCCTCACCTTCCTGTCATATTGCTTCTTCTGAACGACCCTAGCCTCCTGCAAACTTTCCCTTGCAACCTTACGTGTCTCATACCTGTGCCCACCTTTGGAACAGGGCGAGATTGGGCCAATCAGATCAACAGCCACTCTCCTGAATGGTGTGTCAATTAAAGGAGGATGTTTAAGAGGCGCCTTCCTCTTCACCCCTCTTGTGGCTGACCTTTGACACACATCACATGACATACAGAAACGCTTGATGTCTGCCATTGCTCCTGGCCAATGAAAATCATCAAAGATTCGGTCAGCTGTTTTGCTGGTGCCGAGATGACCCGCCATGAGCGACTCGTGACCCACTGACATGACAGTGTCACGATAACATGCTGGTACCTCTAACTGAGTTGTCACCTTGCCTGTCTTCCCCTTTGTGAACACTCGGTACAACAGCCCGCCTTTCACAAGAAATTCTGTCTCACCTCCTCTAACCTCCTGTTTCTCTCCACCTCTTGCCAACTCCCAAGACTTCACGAGCGAAGGGTCTTGTTCCTGCGCTGCCCTAAACTCATCTATGCCTGACTTCCTTGCTGGAACGACTAACGGTTTATCACCCTTTTCCTCCTTCTTGCTCCGTGTTTGAACTGCTGCCCCTGTAGCAGTCAACAACTCAGGATCCCCTGGATCCCTTGCCCCTGGAATATTTCCAATGATCAGATCATGAGGGGTTTCTCCATCACCAACGCAGACAACTCGCCTGAGAAGTAAGGGGTACGTACTTCTATCTTAGCAACTGGAAACTCCCTCACAGTGCCATCGATTAGAGTACAGGTCTGGATTTGCCCTGTCAAATCCCCTTTCTCGACCAGCGTTGTTCTAACTACACCACATGAACAACCAGTGTCTCGTAACACTTTCACCCTCTGCTGGCCAATCCACCCTTCTTCCACTGGTAACGAACCACTCAGCCTAGTGCCCTCTATCCCTGACACTGACTGCTGTCCAGTGCTAGCCATAGGCTGCACTCCACCCTCTTCAGACTGAATCCCCTTTGGTTCCACTGCAGGTCGTTTCCCTTGACGACCCTTATCCACCTCTTGCAAGGCTGCTGCCTTCTGGAACCTCATGCGACAATCCCTCGCTACATGTCCCTTCTTGTGACAAATGAAACACCTAATGTCCCTTTGCCCTTCCTTCTGCCCCACCACTGGGTTTGCAGACTTTGCAGGGAACTCCCCTAGTCTCCTTGCACTCTTCTCACCTGTGCCTAGCACCTGTTTCTCCTGCACCTTAGTGCCCAAACGTGCCTCTCTATACACCTCTGCGAACTTCAACAACTCTCCTGCTGTCTCTAGCTGTCTCTCCTTCAAATGTATGGTCAACTCAGGGCCGCAACCTGACAAATCTGTTCCTTCATAACTAGCTCTTTCAACTCAGCGAACTCCTTCTTCGTACTGCTCAACTTAACCACTTCTCAAAATAGTGATCTAAACGTGCACCAAACTGAGTGTACGTCTCACCTGCTTGTAATTTAGCTGAACGAAATTTCTTCCTGAACCCCTCCTCTGTGAGGTCAAATCCTTTCATCAACGATTCCTTCACAGCGCCGAAATCAGACTGTTGTTCTGCTGGTAACGCAGTGAAAATCTGTAATGCCTTACCCGTCAGTAACGCTGACAAAATGACTGCCCACTCTTCTGAAGGCCAACCCTGACTGGTCGCAAACGTTTCGAAACACTGATGTATGCATCAATCGAATCGGTTCCTTCGGAGATTTTGGGCAACTTTGGTCGGGGGACGTAACTGCGCACAGAGTCACTGGAGACTGAACTCCCATCCTCGGTGGTCCCCTTTGCATTCTCACTTTCTCTAACTCTAATTGAACCTTTAATCTTTCTGTTTCTTCCCTAGCCTGATTATCATTAGCCTGAATCCTTAATCTTTCTGTTTCCTGCCTCATTCTTCTGTCTCTTTGCGCCTGCCTTATTCTTTCTGTTTCCTGCGTTCGCTAGTTTTAGTCCTTTCCTGCTCTGCTAATGCTATTTCTACTGCGACACGGCGTCTTTCCGCCGTTCATCCCTTTCCATCTTTTGCTGGTTTTCAACGAATGCTCGCAAACTCTTCTCCCGAATAGCCTAAATCACGAGCGACACTCACAAGTTGTTCAATAGGGGTGTTCTTTTCTTCCGCCATTATATCTCTTTTTTCTTTTTTTTTGAACAAGATTTTATTACTACGACAGCCAAACTGGTGGTTTCCGACACGAGTGACGTAATAGCACAATCCTATGAATGATATTAGCTTGGGACAACGTAAATTAGTTTTTATGAGACGCCCAGCGCCTGACCCAACTATGAGAGCGAATTATAGGCAATCTGTGCGAAATGAGTACTCTGGGGCTGAATGCCAAGCCTAGTATTAACTATCTTGGAAGCAATGCCAAGCCTAGTATTTAACTATCTTGGGAACATACAGTAAGACAACCCCTTGTCTTAGGATTACAATACTTGAATCCCACCCAGCTTCCTCTCTGAGAAGTTGAACAATTACAATAAATGGGCCAGAATATCCTGGCAGGCTCGCCAATAAATTGTCAACCTCGGGTGATGTCAGTGGAGGAAGGACTAGCGCACAGCCCAAACACACTCACAGCTTGCTTACAATCTCATTCATATATCATGCATTCGTCACATCAAACCACTAGTAAAGTCTATAACTTTACTACACATGATCATAGAACGAAACATCAATGCATATGGAATCAAACAAAATAAAACATTCTCTCTTTCCTGAACTTCACAAAATCATTTATCTAAAACATCATTAACTAACCCGGGTATAAATAGATTTCTACTTTACCTGGCCAGGTGATCTTAACTATTCATCGAATCACTGTCTTTTCTTTTCTTTTTTTTTCTTTCACTGTCACTTTCACAAGCACGACACAACTGCTGGCACTGGTCTTGGTCTGCTGGCGCCTGGTCAGGTGAGACTGTTGGCACTGGCGTTGGTCTGTCGATGAAAGTGGCGCTGGCCAAGTATGAGGTCGAACCCCAGTGAAGATAGAACAGTGACTATCAACATCGATCTGTTCTCCTTTCTTTCTTCCTGCATCAACGCATTGCACTCTCTCTCTCTCTCTTCTAGTCTGCTCTTATCAAATGGACATGGTTGCTTTTCTTTTCTTTTTTTTTTTCTTCTTTCTTTCCTCTTCATTAGTTAGCAACTCTCTCCACATCTCTCCTAAGTCCTTCCTCTGCAGACTATCTCGTGCTAATGCTCCACTTGGTTCTCTCCTCTCCTCCCCTCATCTCTCTGCTCTCTCTCCTCAGAGATTACACTCAGACCTCTCTCTCTCTGTCTCTCTGTTCGTTCTCCCCCTCGTTCTCCCCCTCTCTCACTCACGCATTACCTTATGCCCTCACTCCGTGTCCAAGGGCCAGTACCATTGGTCAGTATTTTTACCCCTGATACCCGAAGTTATCTCCCTCTAATTCCATTGGATATTCAAATCATGACAGTCACGCCTACACGCCTTACTCTCTGTGGTGGTCAATTGGTCATTTAATTGATTAGCTAGATTTCACCCCCACCACACACTACCTTCCCCCCTTTCCTACTTAACTGGCGCCGTGTGGCTTAACTCGTGGACACTGGTCACTCTAAATTGGCTAGATGAGTCTGGGTAGGCGCCACGACGTCTGACCAAACCTACCGAGACCTGTCGGTCCAGCCACTCAGACTGTCTGCTGTCTCCTTGCTGTGCTTAAATTGGCCAGATGAGACGCATGGAGCCGTCTTTGTGGCGCCAAGATGTCTGCGTTTGGACTTATGTCCAGTTGAAGTGGCCGGCGACGGACCACACTTTGGTTGTGTTGAATTTTGACCGTGACACAGATCATTACGCTCTTGGCAATTCAGGACACTACAGAGCAATACACTCTTGGCAATTCAGAACACTACATATCAATACATACCGGCGATTCAGAACACTACAGATCAATATGTATTTGCTATTCAGAACACTACAGATCAATACGAATTGGCATTTCAGAACATTACAGATCACTTTGAAACAATACAGATCAATACGTACTGGCATTTTGGAACACTATATCAATACACATTGGCATTTCAGAACACTACAGATCAATACACATTGGCATTTCAGAACACACAGAACTCAATACATGACGTTATTCAAAACACTAACAGTCAACCAATTACATGTCAGCTGTTCAGAACACTACAGGTCACAATTACATGTCAGCCATTCAGAACACTACAAGGTCACTACGCCTTGGCTTAAGGCTGTGTCAGACCAATTGACATAGGCCAGAACACCAAGGCTACATCAAAATGTTGTTTTGCTCTGCATAGTTATGTGGGGATTGTCTTCAGTCGTGACAAGCTCCTAGCATAACATTATCAGTCTCCCAAATCCCCCAAGTCGGAGTGTGGCTGCCCATGTGGCGGGGTAATCAAAAACGGTCACACACGTAATGTTCTCATCCCCAGCTGATGCATTTGTGCCGTAGTGTTCAAATACTTCGGCTGTTCGGATGATCCCTGGAGTCTTTTAGCCAGGGTACGACAACAACAACAACAACTACAAGGTCACCATTACATGTCAGCCATTCAGAACACTTCAGAATATCACATACGCGATCAGAACACTAGAGAACGCCAATACATGTCAGCGTTCAGAACACTACAGAACATTAATACATGGCAGCCATTCTAAAAACTACAGAACATCAACACATGTCAGCCATTCAGAATGCTACCGTACATCAGTACATGTCTGCCATTCAAAACACAAAAGAACATCAATGCATGTTTGTCACTATCTGGCTTCCTTCATCGGAATGGATTTTCCAAAGTTTCAAATGTTTTCGTCAGTGAGTCAGTTGTTTTCAGGTAGTTCTGAGCAAGGTTCACGACTATTAGAGTACCTGTTTTTGTTGATTCAGTGTAATCAGAGGTCGACTGAAGGTCATGTGTACAGGCGAAGTTCTGCACACACACACACACACACACACACACACACACACACACACACACACACACACACACACACACACATGTGTGTGTATGTATTACTTGCAAAGATACAACTGCACACATAATGTCAGATTAACCTCTTAACGTCTGGGAGCTGTTGCTCTTTGGTATTCAATATTTCAGAGCAGCTCAGTTACATTCAGTCCTTTTACTGGCAGTAAATGAAAAACAGTCCTATCAGTAACTTGTCTGAACAGAAACTAATATGTTAACGACAATTTTGCATTAAACTTGACTTTAGGAAAAACTTGCGCCATCACCCCCTCCGATCCTCCTCCCTACCCGCCTCTGTGTACCGACTTGGGTGTTGACTATCAACCCCTCTTCTCTCACACTAATTCTGCATGAACGTCCACCAATCATGTCAGGCTACTGTCAACAGACTTGGCTCACACCCCCCAAAACCATTAGAACCCACCCCCCCCCCCCCCCCTCCCCAGTTTGTGCATGCAAGGTTTAAGATCTGTGATCAGACAACCACGGGCTTACAGCCAATGCGTGACCAAGACCGACATGAGGCGCTGCAATCAGGTTTCGCTGGTCATGTACAACTGAAGTAAACACTATCAGCTCTGACTGGAATGTTTTGGAACACTGGCACCGCCAGTTTGTTGAGCATTTCCCTAAAAGAACTGTTCTGTTAAAAAACAAACAAACAACAACAACAACAAAAACACACACACATTAGGGAGCCTGAGATACCCAAATCCATCCATCCATGAAAGTTATGGACCAGGCAGTCAAGGTGTCAGACAATAAAATGCACATCAATTGTAAGACCCCCACCACCACCATCCCCAACAACCCACTTCCATACTAGTGACATTGCCATCTGGTGTTTTATCATTAAATACTAGGCAGGTTTATCCCTGATATCACCTCCAGGTGTTATTGTTGTTTATCAGAGATGCCATTTCCTGGTGTTACAATGGTTTATCAGTGACATCCTCTCCATGTATCATAGTGGTTTATCAGTGATATCCCTCCAGGTTTTACATTGGTTTATAAGTGATATCTTCTCCATGTGTTATAGTGGTTTATCAGTGACATCCTCTCCAGGTGTTATAGTGGTTTATTAGTGACATCCTCTCCAGGTGGTATTGTGGTTTATCAGCGATATCCCTTCCAGGTGTTATAGTGGTTTATCAGTGACATCCTCTCCAGGTGTTATAGTGGTTTATCAGTGACATCCTCTCCAGGTGTTGTAGTAGTTTATCAGCAACATCCCTTCCAGGTGTTATAGTGGTTTGTCAGTTATATCCTTTCGTGTTAAAGTGGTTATAAGTGATATCCCTTCCAGGTGTTATACTGGTTTATCAGTGGTATCCCTTCCAGACATAATATGGTTTCTCAATCATAATCACCTCAAGGTGTTATAGTGGTTTATCAGTCACATCACCTCCAGGTGTTGCAGTGGTTTTTCAGTGACATGTCCAGGTGTTAAAAGTTGTTCATCAGTGATATTACCTCCAGGTGCTAATAGCGGTTTTCAGTGACAGCATCTACAGATGTTAACATTTGTTCATCAGTGACATCATCTCCAGGTGATGTAGTGGTTCATCAGCGATGCCCATCTCCAGGTGTTACAGATATTTATCAGCGATATCATCATCAGGTGCTGGAATGGTTTATCAGTATTATCATATTCAGCTATCAGACCTATTTTTCAGAGAGACAGAAAGACAGTGAGACTGAAACAGAGAGAAATACAGAGAGAGACACAGAGAGAGAGAGACACAGAGAGAGACAGAGTTTTCTAAAGTAAATAAACAATGATGCTAAGGATTCTAAAGAGCTTCTAAAGATTTCTTTAAAAGATGGATAATAAGACCACCAACCACAAACAGCCAACAGCCACAGTTAGCAGGACTGAGCCAATGTGTACACTGTACCTGCCATAATGAATCTTCTGGAAGGTGGTTGGAATGGTGGCCAGCGCTTCAAATCGGCTGGGTTGGACTGACGGAATTCATTGGCCACCTTGAACATGTCCACAATCAGGCTCTCACCCCCCGTCACACAGTCGTCAAACCTGACAATGCAAGCAAGTTTAATAAAACAGCATATCCTCAGAGTAGGTCAGTCTACCTTACCCCTATGAGTTCATTGCTATATGAATAACGCCTGCCCAATTTGATCAAAATGTATGAACAGTATGCATTACCATATGAATGCCCATTCCCTATTATGCAGGCCTTGAAAGAAAATAAAAAGATAGCCAGCCCAGGTAACTCTGATCTCAAAAGATGTGGTAGCAAATCTGATTATTCCCCTACCAATGTCTGCTCACACCATCTCTTTCTTTCTCTCTCACATGCACACACACACTTCACTCTTCTTGGCTGATATCACTTTAGTGAAAACACATTCAATTGACGAATGAATGAATCAACCCAGACATGCCTCTCTCTCTCTCCTCTCTCTCTCTCTCTCTCTCTCTCTCTCTCTCTCTCCTCTCTCTCTCTCTCTCTCTCTCTCACACACACACCACACACACACACACACACATGCCCATGCACACACTACAAACAAATCCAAACCTTTCTCCTTCTCCCAAATAGGACATACATGTAGGTACAGACAGATCTATCACAATATTGCATAGACAGACAGATACACAGCACCACTAACTTGAGAGTATGCAGGAATTGAAGACCGGGTGGTGACTCATAATACAACAGATCTTGATGATTACACCAGTCCGTCTGCCGAGTACGCAACATTGGTCAGCTGATGGTCCGAGACATGCACGTCAAATGTCTGCACACACACACACACACACACACACACACACACACACACACACACACACATATTACATTGATGATCACATGCATATATTCCATGATGTAGTCTGGGGTCTAGAATGCGCTCTGTAGTAAAGGGCACACTGTTGGATTTTTCTTTTTTTTTCTTTTTTTTATATTTTTACATGAAATCTTATTTCATCCACATGTGACACACCTCCACATAACTTTCGCTGTCAACAAAACCCAATCAGGGCGAGGCCATGGGCGCAAGCTCCCACTACAGATCTGCTAACAACATTCGTAGTTCATGGAGTCAAGAATACACAGAAAGATGCGGTGTAAAACTCTAAAACAAAACGAAAACAGAAACAGACAGCAGAATTACTGAACACAAAGTGAAATACACATCTACATCCAAAACAAAGTGCACAGTAATGCAGATTTTGTGCACAATACAACACAGACAGGTGAATTTGGGTAAGTTTCAAAGTATGACTGGAGGCAGATGTGAAAACATAAAAATAAATGTTGAAGTAGGTTGAGGTTTGTAACTTCACATGCATGTATGAATGTACATGTGTGTGTATATGAACCCACACCAGCATACCGGCTTTGTGCTACCATTCTGTCCATAGACAAAATGTTCTCACAAATGTTAAGCCAATTTGACACCACAAAAGCGTTCAACAGATAAAACTTTCATACAAACACTAAGCCTGTTTGACACCACAAAAATCAATTTCAAATCATCATGAAATGACGACTGCAAAACTTTACCACTGACCAGCACTTAAAGACATTATAATGCGGACACCAAGGAACAAGTTAGGCAACACTCACATCATCGTAGATGGTGTCTTGAATCGGGCCAATCATTTCTGCCATCTGACAAGACAAAAATAAAAGCATTGATAAGAAAAGAAAACAAAACATAAAGCCAGCATGAAAACAAAACAAAATCTGTACACTTCAATTAGCTGTTGGTGTATTTCTCATCAAAGATGAGAGCATTTTCCACCAAACTGGGAGCAATATGGAAACTGCTTTGCTTTCGACCATTTTTATAGGAAAAGCTGAAGGTTTACCATTCGATCTACACTTAAGCATGGTTGACATTTATGGTCAGCGCATGACAATGCTGACACTCTCTGAGGAATATTTTGGTGAGGGATCACTTGATCTCATTTCACATAAAAGACAGAAAGCTAAAATCTCCTTTCAATATTTGAAATAAATGAGAAAGCGATGAGAAACTAGACTTCACATTTGTGAGCACACAGAAAATTTTTATTATGTGCATTTTCTGGCAGTGTGGGGTATTCAGTGATTTTTGGGGTTTTTTTTATCTCATCAAATGCTGTACCACAAGAGTCTATGTGCAAAGGACTGAAAAACAAGGCACCACAATAAAAACTAACCACAGAGGTAAAAAAAAAAATAAATAAACAAAGCACAAGCACCAGAGTAAAAACAAAAGTGAACAAACCAGAGGTTTCAGATCACACAGCTAAAACACTGTAGAGGTATCAAATAGAAAGAAAAAAAACAACCCAGAAAGACAGTCACAGGAATGGAAACATGGCAAATCACAGGTATCAAGAGTAACAACGCCGTAGTACCAGTATCTGAAGCCCAGTATTTAGCAAGCAGAGCATATAGGTATGTACTTGCCAACACAAAGATTCTGAGGGCTACGATGCAGGTAAAGCCCGTCACAAAATGTCACAATCATCACTCAGATTTGGTTCCTAACATTAATTTTCACACAATTGGTAAATTCGATCATGTCACAATTGTCACACTACTGGTCTCTGCTATTTTACATTGCTGGGTGACTCCATCATGTCACAGTTATCCTCTACTGGGTAACTACCATTTTGCATTGCTGATAAACTTTACCCCTAAACCTCACTACTGTCACACTACTGGTCCCTACCATTTCATACTGCTGGTGAACACTATTAATAACATGTCACAACTGTCACACTTCTGCTCCCATCTTTTCACACTACTGATACTCTCCACCCCAAAATGTCACACTACTTGTCCCTATCATTTCACACTGCTGGTAAACTCTTTCACATGTCACAATTACCATATTACTGGTCTTATCCATTTCACACTGTTGGTAAACTCTTTCACACATCACAATTGTCACATTTCTGGTCCCTACCATTCCACACTGCTGGTAAACTCTTTCACATGTCACAATTGTCACATTACTGGTCCCTACCATTTCACACAGCTGGTAAACTCTTTCACATGTCACAATTGTCACACTACTGGTTCCAACATTCCACACTGCTGGTAAACTCTTTCACATGTCACAATTGTCACATTACTGGTCCCTACCATTTCACACAGCTGGTAAACTCTTTCACATGTCACAATTGTCACATTACTGGTCCCTACCATTCCACACTGCTGGTAAACTCTTTCACATGTCACAATTGTCACATTACTGGTCCCTACCATTTCACACAGCTGGTAAACTCTTTCACATGTCACAATTGTCACACTACTGGTCCCTACCATTCCACACTAATGGTAAACTCTTTCACATGTCACAATTGTCACATTACTGGTCCCTACCATTTCACACAGCTGGTAAACTCTTTCACATGTCACAACTGTCACACTACTGGTCCTTACCATTCCACACTGTTGGTAAACTCTATCACATGTCACAATTGTCACATTACTGGTCCCTACCATTCCACATTGCTGGTAAACTCTTTCACATGTCACAATTGTCACATTACTGGTCCCTACCATTCCACACTGCAGGTAAACTCTTTCACATGTCACAATTGTCACATTACTGGTCCCTATCATTTCACACAGCTGGTAAACTCTATCACATGTCACAATTGTCACACTACTGGTCCCTACCATTTCATACTGCTGGTAAACTCTACCACACGTCACAATTGTCACATTAGTGGTCCCTACCATTTCAAACTGCTGGTAAACTCTACCACATGTCACAATTGTCACATTAGTAGTCCCTACCATTTCACACTGCTGGTAAACTCTACCACACATCACAATTGTCACATTAGTGGTCCCTACCATTTCACACTGCTGGTAAACTCTACCACACGTCACAATTGTCACATTAGTGGTCCCTACCATTTCACACTGCTGGTAAACTCTTTCACACGTCACAATTGTCACATTAGTGGTCCCTACCACTTCATTCTTATAAGTCTAGTGAGAAACGCTTTATGTGCAGCAGCACACAGGCAAGAAAGTGGAACCAATCCGTTTTCCATGGCAAACAGGGGGAAAGTGGGAGGAGCGTATGGCACCTCATCTAGTCATGAACAGTGCCCATGAGAGACAGGAGAAGGATAGCTGACTTGCAATATCACACAACATATGTGAAGTTCAAAGCACTTGTATAAAGCCAGTTTTTCCAGGCTGCAGAAAGGGAGGCAAAGTTTTGAGCAGTCCATTGTCCATTCTCCAGGAATGAAGACTTCTGCATACTGGTAAACTGGGCTGCAGGGATACATTGTAATTCTGGTAGTGTCAAGAGGAGTGCACAATAGGTCCTCCTATTCCACTGTCCTAGAATGGTGATCATTGTTTGCCCTATCATCTTAGGTAGGAGTGGACGTCACAACTGAATGCTACTTACTGATTTCAGTGACTGACCTTAACGACCATAGAGTCTTCTGTGGGGACTCCTTTTAGCACACAGAAGCCATAGTCTGCCAGGTTCTTCAGCCATCTGCACACACACACACACACACACACACACACACACACGCACACGCACATACAAACACACACACACATGCACACATTATAAGAGGATGGGTTTCCTTCAAGGACACTTGTTCTCTCTCACACACACAGCTTTAGAATGTACATTCAGCACATCGGTCATTGTTTCTTTGCACCAACAGTACTCTATTGGTGTGAAATGAACACCTTCAGCTACTGTTCCCGCTGCTTAAAGTTTCTTCTGTTACCCCTGTTTCTTCTATTGTTTCTGTCTCTTACATTGTTCCTCAAACTCATAATTCTGTTTTCCCAACTGCATGCATTTCTTACACTGTTCTGCTGCTTACAAGTCTTCTACTGTTCCTGAATATTACATTGTTCCTCCAATTTAACATTCTTCTAGTCCCCCCCCCCCCCCCAGTTTACATTTTAGTATTGTTCCTACCGTTTATATTTCTTCTATTGTTCCTGTTTACAATTACCTCTATCATTGCTACTAGTCACATTTCTTCTATGTTTCCTTCTATTTACCTTTCTTTTATTGTTTACATTTCCCCTACTGTTCTGCTGTTTACATTCCTTCAATGATTCCTGCTATTTACATTTCTTCTACTGTTCCTGATCTTTACATTTCTTCTACTGTTGCTGCTGCTTTCACTTCTCCCACTTTACATTGTTTACAATTCTTCTACTGTTCTCCCCAGACTTTAAGCTGGTCTTCAAGCTGAAAGGGATTTATTTAGAAAATAGAGTAATTACCAGTCCAGGTAACTGCAACCCCACTGACCTGTACAAGCCGTCGTCCTGCTGGGTGACCTCCTCATAGGTCAGCTGGGGCACATCCTGGTTTTAACACACCCGTCTGTTGTACTGAAAAGACTGGTCATGTCCCATGGCACACAGACATGGGTTGTATGCTAAACCCTGTTTCTACGTTCAATGGAAATGTAATGGCAATAAGCATTCGACCGCAAAACAATATTTGAAGAAACATTTCTGCTTACTGCTTCCATTTTGAAAACTACTGCTTCCATTTTGAAAATAAAAAAATATTCATTTATGATATGAGATAAAAATATGCTTGTACGTGAAAATATGAGAAAAGCTTTTCAGAACTGACAGTGTTGTGTGTGTGTGTGTGTGTGTGTGTGTGTGTGTGTGTGTGTGTGTGTGTGTGTGTGTGTGTGTGTCTGTGTGTGTGTGTTTGTGTGTGTGTGTATCTGCATGTGTGTGTGTGTGCATGTTGTGTGTGTGTGTGTGTGTGTGTGTGTGTGTGTGTGTGTGTGTGTGTGTGTGTGTGTGTGTATGTGTGCGTGTGTGTGTGTGTGTGTGTATGTGTGCGTGTGTGCGTGTGTGTGTGTGTGTGTGTGTGTGTGTGTGTGTGTGTGCTCGTGCATGTGTGTGTTTGCATGCGCACACAACACACACACTCATGCAACCACTTAGACAATATTCTGTGGGAAAAACCATCAAAAAAGAAACAATTGAAGAATAGAAGTCGCGTGACTCGCAAAGAAATAAGAAAACCTCTACAGGCGAATGAACAAATGAAAAATCAACTTGAACAACCTGAATACAGATTTGGGAAGCTGCAAAGAAATGGAGAAGATGAACATGTACATGAACGACCACGCCGACAATGCAGAAGAGATGCATTGCAATCTCAACATAACTCAACTCAAGACGAAGAAGGCATTCAGGTGCATGAAAGAACACTGCGGCAAAATGATAAAGACTTCTGCCATAAACACAGCTCTAGTCATCACAATGAATTAGAATGCGTCGGAAGGAAGACAACAGAACAACAAAGACATAAAGCAGAGACCAAACGTGAAAGAAAACCACAGCAACGAAACAATTATGAGATTGAACACTCAAGAGAAAGAAGACAAGAACAAAGCAATGAAGATTACTCATGCAAAGGAAAACTGCTGCAAGAAGGCAAAGAACAAAAATGTGGATGGGAACAACAATGGAAACAACATCGTGAGGTCAGATACTATGGAAGAAATGAAAGAAAACAGCAAAGAAGATATCTTCCAGTTGGTTCGCAAGAAAGAACGACTCATGGAGAAAGACATGTTGATAGGTACCTACAGGAATGCAACCTTGAATACCCAAATCTACAAGGAAGAAACTTCCGTCAACAAAAACGGAGACAAAATAGCGAAGACAGATATCGAGGTAATGAAGACTGGCGTTGGCGACGAGCTAATGAAACTGACTGGCAGTATGAGAAGATGCTAAGCCAACAATACGGTGAAGAAATTGACCTGTACGGAAGAAACAGACATCAAACAAAGAATGAAGACTACTATCAACAGAGATGGACGGATGAAAGAAGGTACGGAAATCATTCATCTTATTCAAGGGATATACGTGAACAACGAGACAACAGAAATGGACGGCAACGAAGGAGAATCAACACATCCCAATTACACAACTTGGTTCAATGGAACAATGATGATTTGACTAGAGAGCACCAAGAAAAAACGAGCTACACAAATCATCAGAATTCTGTACTGGGTCGAGATGCTAGGCACTGTGCAAATCGTAATTACACATTACGGGAAATGTATGATGATGGCGACTACACTCCACAACGAAAGTTCAAATACCAGCCGATGAACAACGGTGACTTTCCAAACCAGCGGTACAGTCGCTAAAGAAGAAAGAGGACATAGCAGTTGTCACCAAAAGCTCAAAAGTGAAACGAACAATAATAGAATTGGAAAAATACAAGTTAAAATAAGTAACTAAATAATATTAACCGATAAGAGTGTAATTAGTGACACTTAAATGATCGATTAATGTATTAATTTTGATGTAATTAAACGTGATGAAGAAAAAGTACCACTTATAAATCTACTAGTAACTTAGCAACTACGTTACATAATATAAGCACAGTATGGGGAAAAAGAAAAATAAGTATCCTGTCATGGAATACTAATGGTTTTATAGGAAACATTGATGGTATAAAGACAAACAAATACAAAGACTGGCAGTTTATTCAAAAAACAAAATCATATAATATAGTGTTCCTGGAAGAAACTCATCTAACATATGAAGACACAAAGAATATACATTTTCCACACTTTGCACCTGGAGTTCACTATTGTCGTGAACAACACAAGAAAGCGTGTAAGGCTTCAGGAGGGATTTCAGTATTTGTAAAACATGAAATTAGAGAACAAGTCAAATTTCTACCACAAAGTAATGGAGATATAGTTTGGATGTCTATACCAAATGTAGACAAACAGGAGATGAACACTTATTATATGTTGTTGCTATATACCGCCACATACTCATCATATGGTAGAAATAACGCGATTTGATATGGATAAATTACAAAATGATATAGAACATTTTTCGCTGAAAGGCAACATTATTATTTGTGCGATTTTAATGCTAGGACTGGAACATTGATAGATTATACGGAAATAGACTCAATTCATGATTGCTTTATCCCAGGTCACTACAATCGAATTAATAAAACATATAATAGATGTTCTATGGATCATGTTGTTCACAAAAATGGTAAGAGATTAATCAACATGTGTACGGACAACAGCCTCTTATTCGAAATGGTAGGACATTGGGTGATTTGGAAGGAAATGCACTTGTCATATACACCAAGGGTAGTGTGGTAGATTACTTTTTGTTCAGAAGAACTTACACAAAATATAGTTGAAATGAAAGTTATGGAACTAAACCATTTTTCAGATCATTGTCCATCAGTATGACACTATATTTACCTATATTGAAAAATGGAACGAAAGACAAGAGTTATTTCAGAAAGAGCACATTTTATAAGCAAACTAATAGTCAAAGGGAAGAATTTTAAAAATTTTACTGGGATGATAATTCCGCTGATGCTTTCTGTACAGCTTTAAAAACAAAGCAAATTAGTGAATCGCTACAAGAAATTAAAAAATCATATTGATGAACCAATCACAGCTGATTTAGCCACTCTTGTTTTGGATAAGCTTACCAATACATTAAAGTATGCTGCAAAATTGGCATTACGACATAAGCTTATAACTAAAAGAAAATCCAGAAAACGCTCCAAAAAATGGTTTGACCAAGACTGCTATATTCAAAGACGAGATCTGAAATCTTTAAGAAATGCACTGAACAGAAATCCACAAAATAAAACATTACATGAAAAGTTCTTTCACAAAATGAAAATATACAAACGTTTGTTGAAAAGGAAGAAAAAGATTTATAAGAACAGTTTAGTTAAGAGTCTGAATGAAGCATATTTACAAGATCCAAACAATGTGTGGAAAACATTAAAAGAATTACATGAAGCAGATTCTCAAAACGGAAATAACCATGGAGCGATAAGTAGTACAAAGTGGCTAGACCATTTACAAAATCTTATTGGTACAGAGGTAAATGTTGAGACAGGCAAAACTAAAAGTAAATTCTAAATTGGAAAAAGTCTCTTCAGAATTAAGTTACTCTGATCTTGATTTTCCAATATCATCTAAAGAAATTTTAGATGCTTTAAAAAAATATGCGTAACAAAAAAGCGGCTGGAGAAGATGGGATTATTAATGAAATAATCAAAACCAGTTTACCCGATACAGGTGAAATAATTAGAAATGTATTTCAAAGTATTTTTTTCTCAGGAGCATATCCAGAAGCATGGAAGAGGGAATAAATGTCCCCATTCATAAATCAGGAGATCCCTTCAATCCTTCAAATTATCGAGGTATAACAATTAATAACTCTCTCAGTAATTTGTTTTGCCATATATTAAATCACCGAATAACAAACTTTTTTGAAGAAAATCATCTACTGGCAGGAGAACAAGCAGGTTTTCGCAAAGAACACAGAACATCAGATCATCTATACGTGTTAAAGAAAAATTGTTGATGATATAATGAAAAGCAGAAAAGATCGCCTTTATGGTTGCTTTATCAACTTTGAAAAAGCGTTCGATAATGTTTGGCATGAGGCACTTTTCTTAAAAATACATGAAATAGGCATACAAGGAAACTGTTTGAGAATTATTAGGAACATGTATGAAAATTCCAAAATATGCACAAAAACGAATGAAGGTCTATCCCATAATATAAACGTACGTAAAGGAGTATTACAAGGAAATGTTCTTAGTCCAACTCTATTTAATATCTTCGTAAATGATATTCCAAAG
>CM031605.1:28439977-28464977 GCA_018398815.1 Conus ventricosus
CAGCCTTAACTTATGAATTAATCTGACAATGTGCCTGGACACGATGGTAAACTAGACATTTTTTCACTTAAATTCTTCTTATGTATTTATTTTCCCATGATTTGGATTAATTCACAAGCGGATAAATCTAAGGGACTGTTTAATAAATTTCAGCATTTCTATTTGCTCCGTCTTTTGCAAGACTGTCTGCTATTTCATTCCACTTTAAACCACAGTGAGATGGGACCCAACAAAAATCAGTTCTTATGCCTAGAGTTATGACACAATGCACGTACACCCACACCAGCATTACCAGGTAGACGACACATACCTTCCCTGCTTACAGCCTGCACGGTGAGATCAGGGTCAAGGTCTTCACATAGGTATAACCTTTGACCTGTGTGTTCCTCTAGACAGTCTTTACAGTGACAGCTGTACCTGAGCCACAGGCTGTGAAAACTGCACACACATATACAGTGACAGCTGTACCTTAGCCACAGGCTGTGAAAACTGCACACATGTATACAGTGACAGCTGTATCACAGCTTTGAAAACTGCACATGTACATACAGTGACAGCAATACTATAGACTGTGAAAACTGCACACATATATACAGTGACAGCTATACTATAGACTGTGAAAACTTCACACATATATACAGTGACAGCTGTATCACAGCTGTGAAAAGTGCACGCTATACACAGCGACAGCTGTTCTTCAGGCTCTGAAAACTGCACACATATATACAGTGACAGCTATATTATAGGCTGTGAAAAGTGCACACACATATATACAGTGACAGCTATATTATAGGCTGTGAAAAGTGCACGCACATATATACAGTGACAGCGATATTATAGGCTGTGAAAAGTGCACGCACATATATACAGTGACAGCTGTAAAGGCTGTGAAAAGCTGCACGCACATATTACAGTGACAGCTACCACCTGATGGCTGTGAAAACTGCACAAATATTTACACTGACAGCTGTACCCTATAGGCTGTGAAACTGCACAACACACACACACACACACACACACACACAAAAATATATATATATGTTCAGCATTCTATTTATATATATAATATATATATATATACATATATATATATATATATATATATATATATATATATATATATATATACAACAAACTAATAAATTCCAAGGATAAATACCGCACCGTTCCAGCAACTTACAGAGCAGCTTGGTGTTGCAATGACTGCAAGAAATACATATATATATATATATATATATATACATATATGAGCAAGTGACAAAAGGTCGTCCAAAAAAGCCAACAAAAAGTGGATTTTTCAAAATAGTTTTTATTAACAGCAATTTTGTCCAAAGGAAGACTTATGTTAGAGTCATAAAAACATACATACAAAGATAACTCATGCACCGATGTTCTGCTAGTAATGTGATAAGGCATCATAACAAGCATCTGACGGTTGTTATGCATGGACATTCAATTTTATCAATATTCCTATTTGAATGTCTGTTATTACAGCATAATTGTTTCAGTGGAAATAAGACTGAATATTACAGCTAAATTTCATTCCAAAAGAAAAGGCATCTGTGCAGTTAAGATCAAGTTTCACATGAGATGGTATGTCCAAATAACAACCGTCGGACATACTGATTTGTTCTTTATTGCTGTGTTGGAAATAAGACAGTAACTGCATCCTCTGATGATTTTCGTGTTTTTGAGGTGCATTTCATGTAATGATATCAAGTATAGGACCCACAATAGCCTTGTTACCATAATATGGCATTTTTATCTGACAGTTGTTATGATGTTGCTTTGGGGACATACCAAGTATTTCCCAACAATGCAAAAATAACAACAGTGCATTAAAAAAAATGGACATACTTTTCCTTTGAGTACAGTTCTATTGTTATTGTTACATTTTACTCATAAAGGCCTATAAAACAAGCTAAATAAGTCACAATGATCATGTAGACACCTTAAATAGAATCCATCTGACAGTTGTTATGGCCTCACTGTTGGACATACTCAACAAACTGCTCATTGTACTGACAGGAATTAGATTATTTATGATCAAAATGAATAGAAACAGTTTGACAGTAACAATAATAACGTGTACATTTAGGGCACCTGCTCTCTCAGATAAGCTCAGAGCGCTTACAAAATCATATAAAAAATTTACATTTTATGGTTAAACAACATAATTACAAGATGTAAACAGATTTTTGCATTATTCTGCACCAGACTTTCTCTTTTTCCTCTGATGAAGAAAGTAGGATGCGAAGACATAGAAAACACAAACTTCTTTGTCAAACAAATAATACAAAAATACTTTTAGGTAATTTTTGGAATTAACTGCATAAAAACAAGTGATCAAAATAAAATGTTCATGAACAAAATCATTTGGTATGCTTCAGGTGATTTCCAACCTACCTCTTAACACCCCACCACTTCTTATTCAGGTTAAGAAGCCATAATCATGAGCCGATTTATTTGCTACTATTGCCTTGGGGGGGGAGGGGGGGGGGGGGGGGGGGGGGGGGGGGGGAGGAGGCGGGGGCTGAATTTTTCCCCAGTACTTCTTCTTCTTCTTCCTAAAATACTGGTTCACTCAAAAACGAGTAGGTCACCAGCGCGCATGTTAAAAAGTAAAATAAAATAACATAAAATAGTGCGACTCAGACTGTTGGCCCTGGAGCAAATTTGCCAACAAGGGTCGCACTCGATATTCAAGAAGTTAAAAGCAAGGGCCAAATTCAGGCCCAGGTAACCATAAATATCTGGGGAAGTTAAAATAGAAAATCGTCAATATGCAGATCTCAAAACTGTCGTATCAATTTGTTTTTGTTTTTTAATGAGACTGCATTTGTGGCAATCTTGATGGCACCCGGCAGTGAGTTCCACAGCCGTACAGAATAGAATAAAATGAATGTAAGAGGCTGTAAATATTTGATGCAGGTATGGTATAACATTGACCGCCACTCCTGGTGCTGCTTTTATTCAATACTAGTTGTTCCATTGGAATAAGTATTAGTTTAGCTCTGCCTTTGAAGATGTTAAGTTTGATAAAAGCTCTTCTCTCTTCTAAGGGTTTCCATTATAATTTCCTCATGTTCTTTCTGTATTCCCCTTTTCTCTGATGTGTTCCCTGTTACAAACCGTGCGCTCTCTTCTGAATCTTTTCGAGGTTATCAATGTCCTTTAGATGGTAAGGATCCCAAACTGAGCAACCATATTCCAGTACTGGTCTAACCAATGTTTTGTAGCAGTGGTCTTTAACCTTTTGGGGGGCACTCATTGATATTCCTGTACAAGAAAGCTAAGATGTTATTTGCTTTCTTACATACTAAATTGTAATGTTCTTTCCATTTGAGACGACATCTATAATCACACCTAAATATTTTGCAGCATTGGTTTCTTTAAGAATAGTATTATGAATAGAATATTCTGATCTAGTTGGTGAGTGTTTGTTACATATACGCAACACTTGGCACTTTTGGGGATGAAATTCCATTTTCCCAAGTTCTTTCCCACTCTTGTAAAGCGTTTAGATCTTCTTGTAGAATGCGTGTATCATTCTTGCTTCTGATTGTTCCATATACTAAGCTGTCATCTGCAAAAAGCCTTATAGTAGTTCCAGGAGAGAGATTTCTACTTATGTCATTTATATAAATTAAGAAAAACAAGGGCCCAGAACAGTTCCCTGTGGTACACCTGCAAGACTGGTTTACAATGCATGGGATGACGACCCTTCCACAACAACTTTCTGCGTTCTCCAACGAGAAATGATCTAACCCATTTTAGCAAAGAAACGCCAATGCCGATGTGTTCTAATTTAAGCAGCAGGCCCTCATGGTCAACCTTATCAAAGGCTTTAGAAAAGTCTAATAAAATTGCATCTATTTGCTGTCTGTTGTTAAGACAGTTATTAAAATCATTGAGAGTTGTTTTAAATTGAGTCTCACAACTCTTTGCTGTCTAAAAAACCATTGCTGGGCGTTATTTAAGAAGTCATATTTGTCAAGATGGTCCATTATGCTACTATATATTATGTGTGTTCAAGTAGTTTTGCTGATATGGATTAAGAGATCACAGGTCTATAGTTCTCTGCTTTTGTTTTGTCACCTTTTTGAATAACGGAACAATGCTGGCATCTCGCCACTCATCAGGTATTACTCCCTGGTCCAGTGAAGCTTGGTAAAGTGGTTGGTATACCTCACTCAATTCATTGGCACATAATTTTAAGAGCTTGCCAGGAACGCCATCAGGACCAGTAGCTTTGTTTTTATTGATGTTGGTCCCGTAACTCCTGCTTTGTTTACTTTGATGTTTGCATTTCAGGGAGTTTATCATCATCCCTTTTGTCTAACGTTAATTAAAGGCTTGGGATTTGAGAAAACCCAAACAAAACTGCTTGTTTAGTAAATTTAGACTGGATGAGAGGGGAAAAAAAACTAACTGAATCCAGTTAGTTGAAAAAGGGCCCAGGAAAAAAAAAAGGGAAGGCGAGAGGGGGGGGGGGGGGGGGGGGGGGGGGAGGGGGGGAGGGGATACATGGAGGGACTGGGAGGAAGGGGGCTGGTGGAATCTGGTTGCTGGTCTCTTCTCCTCCACATTTTATCAAAAGCATTATGGAAATAGCAAAATGTGCACTTTCAATTCTTCAAAATAAATATGTATTACAATGAAAATAAACTGGACCATTTATTAATCACAAGAGATACTGATGGTCGTTACGACAGACATACTGAGTGATAATGTCTTCAACTATGAGAGTAACAACTGTCAAATAATCGCCAGATTTCCCACTAATCCTATGATCTGAACTTTAGTTCTGTCATGTATTTAAAGAAAAAGCAAAATAGAAATTCCAAGCTGTTTTCTGCCCCAGTTTTACGTTAAATTGATACATTGATTACTTAATATCCGTCGGTCGTTATTTCGGACATCGCTAAAACGATGTCCTAATCATGCGTTCACGCACAAAACATCGCCGAAAGTTGAGGGAATCCCGTTAAATTGCCCACTCTACTTTTGGTTCACTTAGAATTTTAATCATTTACAGAAACACATCTGAGGAGAACACTGAAACCAATGTTTCTATCATTTTCTTGTGACGTCGTTATGCATTTGACAGTCGTTACAATTTCTCGGGTCGTAACGATTGTGGACAAACAACATTTCCCCAACCTTCTCTGCTTCGAAGCGCCATTCTTGACGAAAGCTCCGCCTCGATTTGAAACCTTTTGCCTTGGGTGCTATTTAAAGCACGGCATGGGATCTGTAAGTTCGTTGTTAGTAGAATTGCGAGAAAAAATACGGTCGTTTATTTCTGACATTCTGCTTATTACCGTATGGATTTCGCGCTCGTTTGCTGCCATGATCGAATTTGGTTCGGAAAAACACCTTTCTCCATTCGGTTAGTGTTGTCCGAGATGCCGAGTTTAAATGAACATCGGAACCGAACCGAACCTGATGTGAATATCAGAGTTTTGCTGACCGACACGATTTGACAAACGCATAACGACTGTCAAACGGATTTTTACCGCTTGACAGCATCGAAAACAATCAGAAATAGAACCGGTTTGTGATTTTAACATGTTCGCCGTTGATTTTTCGCATCCTTTATTCATATTGTTGTGATGGTATGCAATTTAGATATGTATCCAGGCTTCGACACCAACCCCATCACTCGTCCGCCATCTTGAACGGGAAAATTTATCAAAGAAAAGCGTACAACTTGGGCATTTTCAAATGGAAGGCAGACACCCAAACTCACCATGTTTTTTTTTTTATTTTCAATTATATAAAAGCATTGGTTTTTTTTTATTTTTTTTTTTGTGCGATAAATATACAAGGGGTCTGGACGATCACCTTTTGTCACAAGCTCATATATATATATGTAGTGACAGCTGTATTAATATATATATATATATAATATATATATATTATATATATATATATATATAACCAGTTTAAAATAGAATTTTAAAATGGAAAAAATTAAAAACCTACAAGCTTGTTTCAAGCTGGATAAAACGCTCTCCTCAGGGTATACAATTTGGGCACGCCACCGGTGTTATATACCGTGGTGTGTGAGCGTGTGAGCTCTGTGCGTGCAGCACGTGGCCAGCCGGTTTTTTTTTGGGGGGGCGCGTTCAGGGGGGACGTGCCACGGAATGGTGCATTGACAAAGATTTCCATTTATGCCTGCAATTGTTTATCATTTCTACTTTAGAGTTCAGGGATGCTAGGTGGGGTTTACATAATATCAGCCACTTTTCTGTAGTACATAAGTTGCATTTTTTAGAAATGTTGTTGTATGGTGTTGCTCTTTTTATAATTTTCCATGATATGTTGTAATCTATTTTCTTATTTTTAAGCTTCCAAATATATTTACTTAATTCTGTTTGGTTTTTATATTTTTCATTTTTGAAAGACTGTTTATGGTTTGCATATCTGGTTTTAAAATGGTTTGCCGTGATCCCTATGTATGTTTCTTTATCACTGTCTGTTGTTACCGTAGCTTGGTACACAATGTTGTTGTAGAGACATTTATTGTTCAGAGGGCACTGGTCTTTTTTGTGCAATTACAAGATATCCTTTCATCACCCTCTTTGGTTGTGTTGTTTTTGGTTTTATTGGAAGAATCAATTATATTTTTAAGGTTGGGCATACACGAGTATGATAGCTTGACGGTATTTTTTGTTGAATATTTTAGATAGTACATGTTCTTTTGGGAATGATGTTTTAAGGATTCTGAGGAATTCTTTTCCTACGTTATGCAAACCATAAACAGTCTTTCAAAAATGAAAAATATAAAAACCAAACAGAATTAAGTAAATATATTTGGAAGCTTAAAAATAAGAAAATAGATTACAACATATCATGGAAAATTATAAAAAGAGCAACACCATACAACAACATTTCTAAAAAATGCAACTTATGTACTACAGAAAAGTGGCTGATATTATGTAAACCCCACCTAGCATCCCTGAACTCTAAAGTAGAAATGATAAACAATTGCAGGCATAAATGGAAATCTTTGTCAATGCACCATTCCGTGGCACGTCCCCCCTGAACGCGCCCCAAAAAGAAAAAAACCGGCTGGCCACGTGCCGCACGCACAGAGCTCACACGCTCACACACCACGGTATATAACACCGGTGGCGTGCCCAAATTGTATACCCTGAGGAGAGCGTTTTATCCAGCTTGAAACAAGCTTGTAGGTTTTTAATTTTTTACATTTTAAAATTCTATTTTAAACTGGTATGTCGCTCCCTACATGGTTGAGCACTTTTAGCGTTCTGAGTGGCTTAACTCTGATTTTATATATATATATATATATATATATATATATATATATATATATATATATATATAGTGACAGCTGTATCACAGGCTGTGAAAACTGTAGACATATGGACAGTGTATACCTTAGCCATTTAGGCTGTGAAAAATTTACAAATATTTACATTGACAGCTGTACCCTGTAGGCTGTGAAAACTGCAGACATATAGACAGTGAGCTATACCTAGCCATTTAGGCTGTGAAAAATTCACAAATATTTACATTGACAGCTGTACCCTATAGCTGTGAAACAGCACTGCTTCAGTTCCATTAATAAGAGGTATCACTATGCAAAGGGGGCCGGAATGGCTCAGTTGGTAGAGCGCCAGACTCGTAATCCAAGGGTTGCGGTTTGAATCTCCGCCAGGCCGTTTCGGTACAGGGGGAATTTTTCCCTCAGGGTTAACATTAGTTCTGACTCCTGTAACCCAGGTTCCTAAACGCACAGACCCAGACCACACAAATAACCCAAACTCTGACTGTACGATTATAGCTCCAACTTTTATTAACAATTTAAATAGACAAAAATCCAAACAACAATATTAACCTAAAACATGGACTGATTCAATTTTAAGTGATTAGTGACAAAAGAACTTTAGGGTTGTGACAGAGAGAAGAAGAAAAGAGTGGGCAACTCAAAAGAGGCACTGGATTAGCACCACCAAGCCACACACAGCGTTCCCCAACCTGTGTGTCTGACTCAGCACATTTGTAGGAAGAGATCAGTCAACAGGAAGTGCCAAACAGGTAAAAATAAAAGTGTCTTAATACTAAAACCGGCTAAATAACAAGACATATAGAACAACAATACTAGGAAAGCAGTAATGTCTTTACCTCAAAATATTACAATCACTAATGAAAGTTTTTATTTTTATTTTTTTAACATACTAAAATTGCCTAAAACCTTAGTAACCTGTGAATTCTGACAGGTTACACTCCATTTCCCAAACAGTCCTTCGAATGAGACTATAAACCGAGGTTCGTGTGTGAACACACACCATAACATCTTGCACACAGGTAAAATCCCATCACCAACTTTCGGAGGAGAAGGCCAGTTTGCCTTGGTATGGATGACATGTTACACATAGCAGCACCTTCCCAGAAGAGGAGTATGGCTGCCTTAATGGTGGATGAAAAACGGTCATACACACAAAACTCCACTCCCTTTGTTGGGTAGATGGGATTAATACTTGTCTTCCCATATAGGGATGTCTGCAGATATCAGCCTGCGTACACAGAAGAAGAACTATGTGAAGACCAGTCAATATATGTTACACATCTGCTACACCACATAAGTTTTGAGACCACACTGTGAACGATTTATAGCAGATGGATGAGTGAATTAATGACTAAGGTAAGAGAATTTAAGAAGAGAGTCCCATGGATATGACTTTGCAGATGTCTGACTTATGCATTAGCCCAGCTTGCCATCAGACCTTGGGTACCCAGCTAACACTGAGCTTTCATTATCATTGTATGTGCGGGTAGTACATGCACATGTTTTTGCATTGGTGGGTGTGCCTAAGTGTGTGTGTGTGTGTGTGTGTGTGTGCTAGCGTATGCAGTGTGTGTGTGTGTGTGTGGTGTTGTGTGTGTGTGTGGTGAGTTGTGTGTGTGTGGTGTGTGTGTGTGCACTGTGTGTGTGTGTGTGTGTGTGTGCGTGTGCATGTGTGTGTGCATGTGTGTATGCATATGCATAGTCTGCGGGCTTGAGTGAGCATGTTCTTGCAAGCTAGAATATGCACATGTGTGTGCACATACATGTAATATGTGTGTCTGTGTAAATGGGCATACACACCTCTGTGTATATATATATGTGTGTGTGTGTGTGTGCGTGCGTGCATGCGTGCGTGTGCATGCGTGTGCATGTGTATGTATGTGTGTGTGTGCACACACCCATATGTATGTGTGTATGTATGTGTCTTTATGCATGTTATGCGTATGTGCGTATGAACGGTATGTGTGCATGAGTGTGCGCTTGCATGTGTGCATGTGTGTATGTTGCGTGTGCGTTTGTGTGTGTGTGTGTGCCTTTGATTATGTAAGGTTCAAATTTAACATGATACATTTCCAAAGCTTCAAAGCCCATCATTTGGAAAAGTTCAAAACTTCAAACAGCCCTACCTGGACACCTGTCCATCTTCCCAGGTCACACTCAACAGTTTCCCTGTGTTGTTGACCTCAAAGTTATAGACGTCACCTTGAGATCGTAGAGGTTTGACCTGGACAAGTATGAAGAATTAGTAAGATTGAGATTAAAGGTGATTGCAGTATAAACTAGCGTTACAAATTTATTCACATGTTTGCCATTGAAACTGGAAGCAGGAGAACGTTTTTACCCCCAAAAAAAGAATTCTTTTTATTTACTGTGCCTAGTTCTCATGCAATTTGGTCAATTCATCACACTTGATGTAAGAACAAGCATAGAAATTGAAACTGCGATCACCACTGGATGCAAAATTTTACCTTGAGCTGCCGTCATTTGCTATAAATGTAACGCAGGCTTTCCAGAAAGCCTCTGTGCAGGTGGTTTTACACCATGTAATACAGAATCTGACCATACAACACAGTTTCAAGAAGGACAAGTGTGTATACTGATGGGTTCAAAGTAATATGTTGAAATTTTTTTTTACATAATTGCATCAACTGCAGAAACAAACAACAACATAAAGGTGAGACATGGTAAAAACATGTAGTCATTTCATGAAGGGCAAAGGACAAACACATATCATTTTAGGCGAGAAAACAAATGGCGGCAAATTCGATTGGAAAACAAACATAAAAAAGTTCAGTTGAAACTCTGACAACCTTCATTCATCACTGACAAGAAGGAGCAATCACTGATAACTACAAACAATTTTTTTAAAGACTAAAACAATGATAACTACAAGCAATCTTTAAAAACTACAACAATCACCAACAACAAGAAGCAGTCACTGACAATTGCAAGCAATCACTGACAACTACAACCAACCATTAAAACCAACAAGCAATCAAAGACAACTTCAAACAATCACTAACAATTACAAATAATCACCGACAACCCCAAGCAATCACTGACAACTTCAAACAATCACCAACTACAAGTAATCATTGACAATTACTAGCAATTATTGACAACCACAAGCAATCTCTGACAACTGCAAGTAATCATTGACAACTACAGTCAATTACTGACAACTACAAGCAATCATTGACAACCACAATCAGTCTCTGCCAGCTGCAAGTAATCACTAACAACTACAAGCTATTTCTGATAACTACAAGAACTCATCATCAACTACAAGCAATCACTGACAACCACACGACAGGGCCCATACTGATTGGAAAGTTCAAAACACCATGATTTTTCAATGACTATTTTCAATGCCATTTTGAGAATTTTTATGACCGAAAATTACCTATTTCTAAAAATAAAACATACTTCCATCATATTCAAAATGGCTGTTTTAGTGTCACCTCTAATGGGCTAAAGGTCCATTTGACTTTTTGACACACATGGCCCAACATTCACCATTTGTATTTCTTCACACCCTTCTTTTTAAGTCCATGACTTCTTCTTGACTTGTACTATAACTCCATGACTTTTCATTCCTGGAAAATTACTGTTTACAATTCCACGTCTTTTCAAGATCTCCGTGACCTGTATGGGCCCTGACAAGCTGTCTCTGACAAAGTGCCAAAAGGGAGAGAACCCTACGTCTGTCATTCCAGCAACGGGAGCTGAAGAGGCGTTGGCAGCGGACATGGCAGGACGCAGGGAGAGATGCCTGTGTGGAACCACTCCACTCCTGCTTCCACCTGTACACAGGATACATGGAACTGCCTAATTTGCACTTTCGTAGGTAATTCACACATCTTGCTCAGTGTGCATTAACACTATCAACATACACCTTGATGCCCCCTTATGGTGCACTGCTAACACTGTAGTCACAGAGAACACCTTTCTCCCAGCATCTGATTTTCAACTCTGCCAGTATTTTAACTTTTTCTTTAAAGCTTCATAACACAGCGACTGTTATTCTAATACAATAACAGAGTAAAATGTCACCTTTTCATGTTTCGCATGTCAAAACAACAGTTTTGACTTAGTCTGCTGGTGAGTAAACAAACCCAGATCAGTAGCCTCCCTTGTTATTGCCTGCTGGTTGTACCTGTTAACTGCTGGCCCTTGACTTCACATTCAGTGGAATGATTTTCATTTTTTCCCTTCCAGTTACTTTAACCTTAATATCATTTTCCTCATCAACATTAATATCATCATCTGTATAATCACTAAAGAGGAGTTCCATCTCCCATTCCTCATCTGCTAGCACTTCTATGAACTGAGCAGCCTTAATAACCTGTTCTGTCATCTCATCATTCCCTCAAGGGAAACACTTTGAAGCCTGGCATGGACCTGCTGGGTTGTTTTTTTTCCTTTCCAATTAAGCAATGAAATCATGCTCTCTCAGTATTCATGCCATATAACACAGAAAGAATGTACTGTCAAGAAAGTGTGGAGAAAAAAAAGTGCTTCACACAAGCTGATTTCTTGCATACTAGCAACAAGCAGAAAGACTGTGACACACGGAACCCAAAGTTTGTAGATCCTGTGTTTCTTCCCTCTGAGGCAGACTTTGCAATCCTTCATGCAGTGTCTACTGGCTGGCTGTTGTCAGTATACACACAGAATGTAATGAAGCAGAGAATCTCAATCATGATGTTGATGATTGCATTGATACCCATCATGTGCACTACAAAAGCCAAGGAACTGATGACATTACACTAGAGGCACCTAACGGATGTAATAACAGAAGCAGCCTGGTATTGTGTTTACACGACTGTATCTGGGGGCCTTTAGAGTCCATCCAGAAAGGTATCATGTTTCAACAGTTGTTGTTGTTGTTGTCATTGTCGTACCCTGGCTAAAAGACTCCAGGGATCATCCAAACAGCCGAAGTATTTGAACACTATGGTACAAATGCATCAGCTGGGGATGACAACATTACGTGTGTGACCATTTCTGATTACCCCGCCGCATAGGCAGCCACACTCTGACTTCGGGGGATTTTGGAGACTGATAATGTTATGCTAGGAGCTTGTCACAACTGAAGGCAATCCCCACACAGCCTGGTTATCACTAACACTGCAGAGCATAACAACATTTTGATGTAGCCTTGGTGTTCTAGCCTATGTCAATTAGCCTGACACAGCCTTAAGCCAAGGCAGGTTTCAACAGTGAACACTTGGACTGGAATGTTCAGATTTGCCTATAAGAAACAACCACAATCTAAAAACGGATGTTCTTGTTAACTGGGCATGAAATAGCGACTGTTTATGATCAAATAAGCTTCTTGTGTTTAAATTATTCCCCTGCATGATATGCTTACAGACAGCAGAGGAAGTATATGCACTGTTCTCTCACACAGCCTCAAACAGCAATGTATATAATAAATCTTTTTTTTTTTCTTTCTTCTGCTATCATGAGCTGAAACTCATGTCTTCACGTGCTTTTAACATATGGATGCATACATGTACGATTTTTTTGCTTTTTTTGAGGAGGGGGGGGGGGGGGGGGGGGGGGGGGGGGGGGGGGGGAGAGAATTGGGATGGGAGGAGTGGGGGGGGAGGGGGAGAGGCAGCCGAGGCATAATTGTGGGGGTACACAGTGCACACTGGGAATTTCCTGTTGGGGACACAGGCACCTGGGACAGCTGATAACATCGAGGAGCATGGTGAAATGGGGGAAGGGAGAGGTGGTAGGAAGGGTGATGGCAAAAGAGGAAGAAGGATGCACAGAAGATTGGGGAAGGGAGTGAATGGGTAGTAGAGGAGATGAGGGGAGGGGGGTGCCCAGTTATCAATAACACTGCAGAATGGGTGACTAACACTCCTTACTGTACCTAAATCACACTGTCTGGTAATTGTAAAGTATCTGGGTGTGTGGTAGAACCATGCATACACAATGAATCGCAGGAGATTGGCTTGACACAACGACCAGTTATTCAAGATTCTAGAAGATGCCCTCAAGGGAAATAACCCTAATACTTTAGCTACGAGAACAAATGTTTACATCCCTTTTTCTGAAAGTTCGTTCTTTGGGAGGTGATTAAATGAAATTTAAAATCATATAAATCTGCTTAACTGAAAAGTACACATATAATTTCAAAACTAAATTGTAACTGACAACTGAAACTCTTAATTAAAATTATTTAACTAATAATAATTATTTTGAATATTGCTTTAACTTAACGGGGTTATATAAATGCTGGGTTCACAGATTCATGGTGTGGCGCGCAGGCCAATTCACGGTACCAAACATGAATTTCGCTTTATATGGCGCACAGGCCAAAGTCTTAGCATGTCCGTGAGGAATCTTATAAGTCCAGTTTTGTTGGAGGGGTAATGTGCCGACCACTCTTGGTGACGTATCCAGGCGGGGTCTGGATAGTGACGTCTGGTTGGGCGTTGAAATGAGTGTTTTGGGCACTGGTATCATGCTGGGGTTCATTTCTTGGCTGTGGCTCGTTTTCATGTGCGGCCACATTCTCCCTCAGGAAGCGACGGTTCCGCCGGTAGATGCTGCCGTCAGATGTCTGGATCTCGACAGATCTTGGTGTGTCTGCTTTCTTGATGATTTTGGCAGGTTGCCAACGTCTCCTGGGTACAGCTGGACTTGGGTTTTCGCCCCTATCTTGAGTTCAGGCAGTGTGTAAGCGGAGCGGTTGTATTGCTTCGCTTGGGACTGCTGTAGTTCATGTCGACGTTGCATGACACTGTGTGGTTGGATGGTTTTGGGGCTAGCTGGTTGGTGTTGCAGGAAGTGTGAGCGTAACTGACGTCCCATCAGCAACTGTGATGGTGATGCGAGTTTATCCACCGGGTTGTGCGGTACTCCAGCAGTGCCCACTCTGGGTTGGTTCTTTCAGTGTGTGCTTTTTCCAGGATCCTCTTTGCAGTCTGGACAGTTTTCTCAGCCAAACCATTTGACTGCGGATATCCCGGGGTCGATGTCACGTGTGGAAATCCCATCGGCTGCGAACAGGGCGAAATCATTGAGGCGTACTGGGGCCATTGTCACTTATACTGTTTCCCCGGGACTCCATGTCGAGCGAACTGTGTGCACAGCTTCTTGATGATGGCTATGGAGGTTGTTGAGGTGAGTTCATCTAGTTCGAAAAATCTGCTGTAGTAGTCTACAGTGATCAGGTATGTTTTGTTGTCCCATTTGAATAGATCTGTTCCAATTTTCTGCCAGGGTCGGGAGGTACATCATGGTGGATGAGGGGTTCTTTGGATTTGAGGGAGGTGGGTATACATGTGGACATGTGGAGACAAGTTCTTGATGTCTTGGGTGATGCCTGGCCAGAAACAGTGTTTGTCGGGCTCGCAGGTTGTCTTCTCTATGCCAAAATGTCCTTCGTGAGTATTTCCAGCATGATCTTTCTCATCAGTGGTGGAATGAAGATCCTTTTGGTCAGAGCCTGAGACGATGATGTCATCCACCATGGCGTTACTCCCGGATCCCTTTGAAGATCTCACCATCTTTTGCTGGAAAATGTCCTGGCCACAGATCAGTCCAAAGGAAGTCTTTTGAAACGATATCTGCCTCCATGCGGTGTGTTGAATGTAGTCAGGTAGGAGGACTTTTCATCCAACATGAGTTGCCAATAACCGGATTGTGCGTCCAGCTTGCTGAATACCTTAGCGTTGGACATTTTTGCTAAAGCATCATCCAGGTTGGCGTTGGGTAGTGGGACGTCGTGTCCACTTCATTGAGGTCCTTGGGGTCGAGGCAAATCCTTAATTTTCCGTTTGGTTTTTCGACCACTACCATGGAGTTCACACCAGTCAGTTGGCTCGGTCACTTTTGGATGACTTCCATGCTCTCCATCCTCTTGATTTCCTCCATAATTCGTCCTCATGGAGTGGGGCACTCGTCTAGGTGCGTGCACTTTGGGATTGCGTTGGGCTGTATGTGGATGTGGACCTCTCCTTCCAGTGACCCGAAATCGTTGAATACTGCTTTGTATTCTGTCAGTACTGATTCTTTTGTGAGAGGTGGTTCACTGACAGAAAGAATCAGTTTGATGAGGTTAGATCCAGGGAGGTTTGGAGACTCAATACTGCTGTGTGTGTCCAGTATCCGCAATGATGAAGTCTTGTTTCATCGTTCTTCCTTTTAGCTGCAGTCCATGGTGGTCTTTCCTTTCACGTTGAGAGCTTGTCCTGTGTAGCTGTAAAGCCTCTGTTTGGTCTGGATCAGAGGTGGCTGTTTTATCAGCTGTTTGTAGTTTTTCAAGGGAATCACATTTACCTAGCGCCTGTGTCTATTTTGAAACTCATCTTGTCTCCATTTTCAAGGTCGAGCTCGACGTATGCTGTATCAGGTCGTGTGGGCTTCTCGTTTATTCATAGATATAGAAGTTGTTCCTGATCATTTTCAACTTCTTCTTGACAAGGCTGTGGACGCTTGCTTGCTTCTCTTTTTAGGCAGCATTTCTCGTAATGGTTCTGTTTCTGCAGTAGTGGCAGGTTTGTCCGTATGCAAGGCATGATCTCCTGTCGTGAGTTCCTCCACAGTTTCTGGCAGCGGTTTCTATTTTGCTCTGGTGATCCCGTCCTGACGTGGATGGTCCTGGCCTCTATGTCGCTGCCGTTCTTGTTGTTTTTGACTCACTGCTGCTATTTCGGCGGCAGCTGGTCTGCTTGACATTGATTTGAGATATTGTTGTTTGGTCTCGAAATTTGTAGCAATCTGGATAGCTTTGTCCATTGTCAGCGTGTCGCCCTCGTGAGGAGTTTTTCCTGATGTCGCGTGACTGGACACCCGCTACGATGCGGTCACGCACCATCTCATAACTGTTCGCGTATTCACAGTCTTTGACCAGATTTCTCAAATCTGTCACAAAGGAATCGAATGCTTCTCCTTGTCTTGTTTCCTTTCCTGGAAAATGTAGCGAGCGAATACAGTGTTCTTTTTGGGGAACAGTGAGCTTTGAATCTGCGAAAATGGTGTCGACTTTCTTTCCGTCTTCCTCTGAAAGGTTCCATGACTTGAAAATCTCTCTACCTTTATCTCCTATCCATATACGGACGTATGCTGCCTGTTCCTCTTCATTTGTTTTCTTCAGTGGGCCAAGAAACATCAGCCTAGCATGATCTTCGAATTTTGTCCATTCTGTGTCTAAATTGTTGGCAGTCCAATTCATGGTCGGATTTTGTTGTGAGGCCATACTTAATATACGTACCACTAAACCACACCCTTACTTCAACGACGTTATGTGTCTTTGCTTCGCTAACTGGAAGGCTATGACGTTTTGATTTGGTGTATAAAATCGAAACGTAACGAGCACCAGTCCTCGCACCACTTTCAGAGTGGCATGCGAGGGTCTGCCGCTGAAACGCCGAAATGTCCGAACACCAAAACCGAAAGGGCCTAACGACGTTCTTGCACAGTGTCGGAGGGCCGGTAAACTGTATTGATCGAACTGGCTTTTCTTTAAAATTCAGATTTTGTAAACCTTACCTGTCGTGATCACAGTGTTTGTTTGTTTGTTTGGGTTCTGATCCCACTTCTGACACCATGTAAAGTATCTGGGTGTGTGTAGAACCATGCATACACAATGAATCGCAGGAGATTGGCTTGACACAACGACCAGTTATTCAAGAGTTCTAGAAGATGCCCTCAAGGAAATAACTCTAATACTTTAGCTATGAGAACAAATGTTACAGTAATCATTAACACTGCAGAATTGATGACTAACACTCCTTACTGTACCTAAATCACACTGTCTGGTAATCATTAACACTGCAGAATTGATGACTAATGCTCCTTACTGTACCTAAATCACACTGTCTGGTAATCATTAACACTGCAGAATTGATGACTAATGCTCCTTACTGTACCTAAATCACATTGCCTGGTTATCACTAACACTGCAGAATTGATAACTAACACTCCTTACTGTGCCTAAATCACACTGCCTGCAACGGTTATCACTAACACTGCAGAACTGATAACTAACGCTCCTTACTGTGCCTAAATCACACTGCCTGGAAATCATTAACACTGCAGAATTGATGACTAACACTCCTTACTGTACCTAAACCACACTGTCTGGTTATCACCAACACTGCAGAATTGATGACTAACACTCCTTACTGTGCCTAAATCACATTGCCTGGTTATCACCAACACTGCAGAATTGATTACTAACACTCCTTACCAGCCTAAATCACACTGCCTGGTTATCACCAACACTGCAGAATGGGTGACTAAGACTCCTTACTGTACCTAAACCACACTGTCTGGTTATCACCAACACTGCAGAATGGGTGACTAACACTCCTTACTGTACCTAAACCACACTGTCTGGTTATCACCAACACTGCAGAATGGGTGACTAACACTCCTTACTGTACCTAAACCACACTGTCTGGTTATCACCAACACTGCAGAATGGGTGACTAACACTCCTTACTGTACCTAAATCACTCTGCCTGGTTATCACCAACACTGCAGAATGGTGACTAACACTCCTTACTGTACCTAAACCACACTGTCTGGTTATCACCAAGACTGCAGAATGGGTGACTAACACTCCTTACTGTACCTAAATCACACTGCCTGCGATGGTTATCACTAACACTGCAGAATTGATGACTAACACTCCTTACTGTACCTAAATCACTCTGCCTGGTTATCACTAACACTGCAGAATTGATGACTAACACTCCTTACTGTACCTAAATCACACTGCCTGGTCATCAGTCCAAAAACTGGAAAACAAGACTTGATGGGAACACTACAGGGGTATGGTTGGGGAAGAGAGATGGGGAAAAGATGGCTGAAAACACAGGGGAAAAAAAGTCAGAAACACAGAATGACAAAACAGAGGTTGGATTTAGGACAAAGTACACAGTTTCCAAAAGCACGAATACTACCTACATCTGAGAGACCCCTCACTCCCACCCCCTCCTGCTCCTTCATCCTCTCCTCCTTTCACATGGGAGATACACACTGCCCACTTGAACAGTGTACCAAAGCATTTATTTACAATGTAAAACACAAAAAAATTACCATTACACCACAACTGACACATGCCAGTTGACCTTGACCTGCTGTATGCAAGGTCGGAAGTCAGAGGTGAAGAGTTCAGCTGCCTCAGCCTAGGCAGCATGGACTGAAGTCTGCTTCTCACACTGTGTGTCAGCGCCATTTCTGATGGAGACAGGAAAGTATCATAACGAACTGCTTCACATCCTGATCCATCTCGGCAATTAATTAAAGCATGCTTTGAGACTACCGGCAGATTACATGTCTGATATATCTCCACAGCTGAACTTAATGCCAGGAGACAAGAAGTACAACAAATGTCTAACACATCTCTACAACTATGGTAAATGTTTGCAGACAACTAGCAGAACATATAACACATCTCTATATATCTTAAAGTTAACCTTGAAGGCCAGTGAAACATACCATATGCATTTCCACACTCAAGTTAATATCTGGAGACAACAAGTACAACACACTTAATACATTCTCATACCACAGTCAATGCTTAGAGATCAGTGGAACATATTGGATACATTTTTACAATGCAAGTCAATGCCTGAAGACAACTAGTACAACCTTTTCAATACATTTCCACAACGAAACTCAACACAGAGAGGCAACTGCCTTATCTCGTAATAAATCTGCACTGCTACAGTGTATGCTCCGAGACAACTGGTACAGCAGGCTGCAGAAGACCATTGCCTTGAACTCAGATGAAGCATCGAAGTATTGGTTTTGACTTTCTTGTGTTGTGTGTGTGTGTGTGTGTGTGTGTGTGTGTGTGTGGTGTGTAGTGAGTGTGTGTGTGTGTGTGGGTGTGTGTGCGCAAATGTACATGTGTATGTGTTTGTGTATGTGTGTGTGTCTGTATATACATCTGTGTGTGCGTGTGTGTATGTGTATGTGTATGTGCATGTGTGTGTGTGTGTGTGTGTGTGTGTGTGTGTGTGGTGTGTGTGTGAGTTTTTGTTGTTGTTGTCTTCAATTTAACATCTTTGCACATAAAGAGACGTTAGACAATGTCTACTCTCAAATGTAGTGAGTTGTGAACAGGGTGGTTGTCTGACATTGATCATGTCCGCCTTCCCTTTATTTATGGGTGTGCAAAGTCCTCATGTGGCATCCGATGTTGGCTGCACTAGATACAACATAACGATTATCTGTGTGTGCGTGCGTGTGTGTGTGTGTGTGTGTGTGTGTGTGTGTGTGTGTGTGTGTGTGTGTGTGTGTGTGTGACTGTGTGTGTGTGTGTGTGTGTGTGTGTGTGTGTGTGTGTGTGTATACATGTGTGTATACATGTGTGTGTGTATACATGTATGTGTGTGTGTGTGTTTATGTGTATGTGTGTGAGATATCAGTAAGCGCGCATTAAGTGGGGTGTGCTAGGGTGTTTGTGTATACATGCGAGTGAAGCAAGCATGAGTGTGTATGTGGTGTGGTGTGTATGTATTGTGAGTGTGTGTGTGAGTATGTATGAGAGTGTGTGTGTGTGTGTGTGTGTGTGTGTGTGTGTGTGTGTGTGTGTGTGTGTGTGTGTGTAGTGTGTGTGTGCGCGCACACATGTGCATGCATGCATTTGGTGCGCGCACACACACACACACACACACATCCCGTTGTCTACTTAAGTCAATATTGATGCCACACTACCATCAGGGCTGCACATGAATTTCACACACACACACACAGACACAACACACACACAATCCTCTCTCTCTCTATCTCTCCTCTCACACACACACACACACACACACACACACACACACACACACACACAATTGTAATGTTTTTTGTAATGCAGCCAACATCGGATACCACATGAGGACTTTGAACACCCAGAAAACAAAGGGAAAGACTATGATCAATGCTAGACAACAACCACCCTTTCACAACTCACACACTACATTCAATCAGTAATAAACTCTCAAACAGAGAGAAGAAGGGGTGAGAGGGGAATGGGGTACAGAGATTCGCAGAAACTAATTCATGTACGAATACCATCATTTACAAACCTCAGAACCATTCAACAACAGCGGCAACGCGTCACACACAGCCAACTTTCACCAAGTGCCGCCCAGTCCCCTCACCACACAGTAGCCTTGACCTGACTGTTCTAACCTCTTTGACCCTTTCGGTGTATGGCGGTTGGAGCTTCAAGTCAGATGTTTCCCCAGTGTGATTATTCGATGTGTGGTTATTCCGCGTGCGCGCGCGCGCGCGCGCGCGCGCGTGTGCGTGAGCACGTGTGCATGGCACGCAGAGGCGCGCTTGCTTGCGTGTGTGCGTGCGCGTGCGCACATCGCGCGTGTGTGTGTGTGTCTGTGTGCGTGTGTGCGTGCGCGTGCGCACATGCGCGCGCGCGCACGCGCGCGCGCGCGCAGTGTGTGTGTGTGTGTCTGTGTGCGTGCGTGCGTGCGCGCGCGCTTGAGTATCGAGGGAAGGGCGGGGGGGGGGGGGGGGGAGATTCATCTTGCAGCTTTGTTACAATGATCCTCATGTTGCTGCAATTACTTGATACTGACAATGAACGAACTGACGCAATCTGTCAAAAAAAATTTTTTTTTTTCCCTTAAACGCGTAAGTGAAACAATGTAAGTGTGTTGTCTCTCGAGATGCTGTGGAAGTAGTGATCGAAGCAGTTCCAGTGGAAGCATGATGGATAACTTTCAAAATCGTCTAGGGGTGAACTTTATATGGAGTCAAACAGTTTATGCCACCGCCTACAATGATGTCACCCGCACTCTGTGCTCATTGGGTGTGCATCGGTGAACATTATGGACCTCTATATATGAAAACATAATAGCGTCAAAAGTCGGTAATAATTTCACAGTATTTTCTCGGGGGGAAACAACAACAACAACAACAAATGTCGTTATCCAGCAGGAAAACAGCAGTAGAAAGAAAAATTAGTCATCATTGCTGTCGTCAGTACGGATCACAACTATTTTGTCTCTTTTGTTTTTTTCGGAATAATTACTGTTTTCGCTTTTATCTCCATGAGGGTCACAACCGTTCTCCCTCAGTGTTCCCCCTCCCTCTCCACCCAAGAACGATAACTGTTATCCCTGTTTTCGTCAAGATTTTTACGATTTTGTACTGTTTTCCGTACAAGGATCACAACTGTTATTTGTATGCTCCTGAAAATAATGATCGCTTTCCTCGTTGTCCTAAAGAAAACTGTTATCATGAGGAACTTGAAACAATCGTAAAAGGGAAATAAGTTATTAATGGTGTTTTCCTTGGTGTTGTCCCAAGGGCATGCAAGCGCATTGCCATTATTGGTATCACTATGCTGGAAGCTGGAAATGGAAGTCATAGTGATCACATGATCGTCAGAGATAACAGTGATAATAAGCTAGTTTTCCCTATTATTGGTGATTTCACTGGGAAAATAGTTCCGATCAAGAGGGATAACAGCAGTAACTGATTTCCCCTTCTCACTGGTTTTTTTTTCTGCTGGAAGCCCCCCCCCCCCCCCCCCCCCCCCCCCCCCCCCCCAATCAAAGCAGTCAGTATCAGTACTGTTATCAACCATCACATGTCGATGGAATATTTACGAAGAAATGCAGTTGTATGTTAATCAAGAGCACCACACACACACACACACACACACACACACACACACACACACACAAGCGCGCGCCGCGCACGCACGCTGACGGAAAGATGAGTTCTTGCGCTATCTAAACTCGATGTTACATTGAAAAGAAAATAAACAAGAAAGATGAAAACTCTGTTGGATGATAGGATTCTCATGGATTCTGATCCATTGGTCATTACCTCTGAACTGTGTGGTTCATTTGTCACAGGCTTTGAGAGGTAACGATAACGTTGTGTATCCTTCGGCAGGAAAATTTTAAGCGTATTCCATGTTATGTTCACTTATGTTAACTTCACTTGCCCTTTTCAGCAAGAAACCCATGACCCGAAAAGTATGCACGCGTGCTAATGTCATCTTATCAATCCCTTTTCAGAAAGAAACCCATGACCAGTATAGCATGCACACGTGCTAATAATATCACCTTGGCATTCCCCTTTCAGAAAGAAACCTGTGAACCGTACAGCTTGCGGGCGTGCCAATGTCACCTTGGCATTCCCTTTTCAGAAATAAACCTGTGATCCGTATAGCATGCACGCGTGCTAATGTCACCTTATCATTCCATTTTTCAGAAAGAAACCTATTATCCGTATACCACGCACGTGTGCTAACGTCATATTTGCATTCCCTTTTCAGAAAGAAATCTATGAACCATAATATAGCATACACGCGTGCAAATGTCACCTTACCATTCGCCTTTCAGAAAGAAACCTGTGACCAGCATAGCATGTACGCGTGCTAATGTCACCTGAGCATTCCCTTTTCAGAAAGAAACCTATAAACTGTACAGCATGCACGCGTGCTAAGGTCATCTTGGCATTCCCCTTTCAAAAATGAAACTTGCGAGTGGTGCAGTATGCTGGCGCGTTATGTCGCCTTCCCATTCCCGCCACTTTCAACGAGAAATCTTTGTACAGAATAGAATGCAGGTACCATACTGATAGTCCGTAGGCCTGCTTCTGTGGGTCAGTGGTCATCTGGACTAGTCATTAACAAAATGACCTGTGGGCCTACCTCTAAGGTTTGCTGACCAGTCACCTTTCACTGTTACACTTTTGCTATGTGCATGACCCGCTATCTACCTCACACTGTATCAGTGAAGGTTAGCGCTCATCTGGCGACGTGAAGGAGAGTATCTTCAGAACGGTGGTTACAGCAGTTGATGAAGATGATCACGTCTCTTCTCCTCCTCTGTGTCATGTGAGTCGTTTTCTGAACCGCTGATGTTCTTCTACTCTCACTTCTGTGTTTGTTTTTAATCTCTTTCTGTTTGATAATCTTTTGTTTTAATTAATGAAAATCATTTGCCAATCAGTAGCTTAAAAAGTGGGCCTAAAGCTTTGGATATTTGTAAAACCTTTGTCAGCCAAAAGGTTCACAAGTGGGCCTCAGGCTTTTTACTGCAAGGTAAGCACTAGAAAAGCAGCCTGCAAATATTTCATTTTTTATACCTGTGTGATTGGCTGACTGATCACTGAGCTGCCCGTCCGTCCAGTCATATCAGCCCCTCGTCATGTACATACACACATGGACCTACATGTGCAACACGTGCAGCAAGAACAACAAAAAGCATCAAAAAAATATTAACTGCTGCGTCGTGGCCTTACAGTTGCAAAATACATAACGGGAGAAAAGGTACAAGGGGGATAAAGGCCTAACCAGCTGTTCCCTGATAAAGGCATTCGATAAACATAAATAACAAAAATCCTGATGGCATGATAGTACTGCGTTTACAAAGAAACAACGACAACAGTGACATAAACAGCAGAAGCAACAACGACTGACAAAGCACAGCGATTAGATACAATCCGACATGCTTACGTACTCGAAAGCACAGAGTCATAGCCAGCCACACACACACACACACACACACACACACACGAGCCATACTGTTAGGGATTGTTGTCACAGTCGGATCCAATGCCCACAACACGCAATGTACTGTTGATTTAAACATGTTAACTATTCATGTTTAATATAAAATGTTGTGTCGTGTTTGTCTTTTTTTTTTTTTTTTTTTTTGCTGTCTTTTTCGATTAAAATAAATCATAACTTTCGTTTAAACGAGGACATTACGTAGTAGTCTGCAAGCCCTAGTTATACAATCCATCATGCCGCAGCGCATGCATCGGTCTCATGGCACCTCAACTGCAGTTTCAAAGGAAGCGGACAATTATCATTCAGTCACCGACAAACAGTCGCCTAAGTACTTTGATGGAGTCAAATTGTAAAAACTTCTACCTAGTTCTTGAGTGGGGAGGGGGTGGGGGGGGGAGGGGGGGGGGGGGGGCATGTCTCACTCATGTATGAAGTTAAAGAACGTCAGAGAACAGCATTCTCTTCTTATGTGACAACTGATAGAAAACGAGTCACCTGATTCTGCTGTTTGACCGGCAAGTGTACGGATGACGTCACTTTTGACGGTAATGATGTCGATTCGTGTGTGTAGTCCATCAAAATGGCAGATTACACTGATAATTTTATAGTTTCAATTATGATTGACCAAACGAAGCATGTTCAGTGCTGGCGAACTCATAGTGTAAAAATGTCATAGTCTGGAAAAAGGTCTGAACCTGAAAAAAGATTACTTCCTAAAAAGAAAAGAGAGAGAGAAAGAAAGAAAGAAGCAACGACAAAATAATGAATAACATGGTCTCTACGTAGTGACATCCATAAGGTGAATAATAGTATAATAGAACAGCATACCCAGAATTCACAGCTATAATGGAGGCTTCTGATTGGTGAGCTTGCAACGCAACGCCCTGAACTCACTGCCAGAGTGGAGGCTTCTGATTGGTGAGCTTCCGATGCAACTCCCAGAACTCACAGCCGTAATGGAGGCTTCTGATTGGCGAGCTTGCAATGCAACGCCCTGAACTCACAGCCCTGAAGGAGGCTTCTGAGCACGACGATTTCTACCCTTTGACCTTGGCTGACGTCTTGTCATCGTTGTTCTTGTGAGTTTCCATTCCACATACCTACTTCATTGATCATCGTCGTTGATTGATCATCGCTCTGATAATGTCGGTTGTTTGCAG
>CM031605.1:28467477-28469977 GCA_018398815.1 Conus ventricosus
TCTCTCTCTCTCTCTCTCTCTCTCTCTCTCTCTCTCTCTCTCCACACACCCCCATGCAATGGACGACAGATGTGTAACAGGAAGTACTTTCTGACCATTATCATTCAACCCACTTTTCCAGAGCCGGCACACATGGACAGCCGGGCCAGGGACTGCCCCCTGAAGCCGTCATGCACTCTGCTCGTCATGGCGCCATTCTGTGTACCATGTTGACGTCAGCAAGTGTGACGTCAAACTGCCCCAAACCTTGCCTGCCTACTCCTTCGGCGAAGTCATGAATGACGTGTATATTGAGTTCTCTGACGAGAGGCAGTGGCGTGTGTACAGCACCGGGGAAAGACCCGTCAACACTTCTTCTCGCTTCCAGATTGCAAGTAGGTCGCTGCCATCCCACCATCCCCCCCCCCCCCCCCCCCTCTTCCCATCCCGCCTGTGCCCTCCTTCCCCCTCCCACTCAACTTACCTCACTTTGTTACTCTCCGCCTCGGCTCCATTCCACCCCCCATCCCCGGTCTTTTAATGTTACAAAATTTGTTTCATTTCTTTCTTTTTGTTTATGGTTCTTTCTTTCTTTCTTTTCTCCTCTTTTTAACATTTGCCCGTTGCCCGTGTGCATGCGCGTGCGCGCGCGCGCGCGCGTGTGTGTGTGTGTGTGCGCAAGAATCTGGATCTGAATAAATTTGATGTTCCTTAGAGGCTATACACAAAGTAATCTGAGCTTCTTTCTGTCTCTTTTTCTTATTGTTTATTTGAATTTCATGGTTTCCAAAAGTTGACTTTGTTCATCCTTTCAGGAGATCAGAGAACTGATGACTTTGTCATGACAGACATGATGTTGCAAAGGGTGAATTTTTATAGGGCTGGGGGAGTGGAATGAAGAGGAGGGTGTTAAGCCGTATTCCGAAGATAAATAGAAGCGATCGCAGTCTGTCTTGAACCATGTTTCGCCGATGTCTTAGAAGCCAGTATCCAGTCTTCGATAAAAACCTGTCAGCAGACTGGGCCTAGTTATTCGCCCGCTCGTGCTTTCTAAAAGAGACATACCACACACGATTCGGTGGTATTCTCACCAACACAGAAATGAAAATCACAGTCTAACTGAAATATAAGGGTGCCGGGCATCGGATGGACTTGAGAGGAAGCTTGGGGCTTCGTTACGAGCGTCGGTTTCGTTGATGTTTTTGGTTGAGTAGCTGTAAGGGGTGTCACTCTGTGGACTAGCCTAGTGACAAGGGCAGTTACTCTTGTGTTGTTGCAATGGCGTCTCGATCCATTAGATCTAGCTTAGATACGATACTGTTGCACTAACGGTCTTCCGAGGCAGCCTGCGAAGGGTAGAATATTGTAATGAGGAGTTCCGAAAATACGAACAGTCCCAAATATTTCTTGAAATAAAGATTTTGAGTCTATGCTTAAAGAGTGGCTCCAAAGCCAACTCGTAATAGCCTAGCTGATTAAGAGGGGGAGGGGGGGGGGGGGGGGGGGAGAAGTGTAAGGAGACTGTACAAACCAAAATATCAAAACTACAATTCCAAAACAAGTGCTGAATTGAAAGATTGATCTGTAATTTTAAAAAAAAAATCTTTTTAAAGTGATAATGAAAATAATTTAAGATGGAGCCTGGTGAGGCAAGGCCTTCACAGAATCTGCAGTAAAATGTTTTCATCTTTGGTCGCACACGCCCAAACATTCAAGATGTCGTGAGTTGTCAGCTCCGCTATTAATGACTTATGAATAGTCAATCACGTCAGTTCGGATAGCGGTAAATTTCTGTTCAGTTTATATTTACAGGAGCCCCTTATTCACGTGTGTGTGTGTGTGTGTGTGTGTGTGTGTGTGTGTTTCCTTCTTCTCATCACTATTGATGATGATGATGATGATCTACTATCAGTAAGAAACATGTTTTACAACCTAGTTATAGCACTCCCTGGCTGCTTCAGACGGGGGCTGGAGAGTGACAGAGATGGAAATGACTCCGGGGGCCAGTCGTGAGGATGGAGGTGCTGTCATCACCATCACCGACATTGAACAGGGACCTGACAACAAGGTGCTGGCCTCTGGGACCCTCACCTGTAACATGTCCTCCGGGTCAGTTTGCTACTTGGGGCTCTTCATTCGTTTCTTTTCTGTAATGTTTTTCTTGTTTGGTGCCAGTCTACCTGTACATAGTATCATTTTTCTTGATCTGTCTTCTTTGCTTGAGTGGCTGTTTACTTGATCCCAATTAAATCTTTCTGTCAACCTATCTTTTTCGGCCCCAAAAGTGTGTGCTTGCTTACACCGTCTTTTTCAGTACGTGGATGTGTGTGACAATCAACTTGTGCGTACGCGCGCGCACGACGTGTGTGTGTCTGTCTGTGTGACGTAAGTGCGCGCATGTGCGCGCACGCCCGTATTGTTGTGTGTGTGGTGTGTGTGTGTGTGTGTGTGTGTGTGTGTGTGTGTGTGTGTGTGTGGTGCGTGCGTCGCGCGCGCGCGGTGTGTGTGTGTGTGTGTTATT
>CM031605.1:28474977-28477477 GCA_018398815.1 Conus ventricosus
TGCACATGCAAATTCAAAATGATCTTAATCTATTTTAAGTACATGTAGTTTACTTGTAGATGTAATCTTTTTTTACACTTGACACAGGGGAAATGTTATAATTTCTTATTCCAGTGAGTGGCTTTCCAGATAGATTTTACTGTCTTTCATCTTATCGAGTAAGTTAAAAATAGTTCTTTTTCTCTGCTCTAACATTTCTGGGGGTGAAAGGCTGTCTTCCATCTTTCCCCCGAAGAGCAAGTTCGTCCAAGTCATGCTGTAGCTGGTATTGGTCGCGGTGCTGCATTGACATCCCTGTGACAGATGGTGTCATCAGCGAAAAGGCGCACGGTTGAGGACAGTCCTGACGGCAGGTTGTTTATTTGGAGTAGAAAGAGCTTGGATCTCCGGCCTGAGTCCCGAGGGACTCCTGTGTGACCTGACTCCTGTGTCACCTGTAATACAGACAGACCTCCTCCCAGCAATGACGACTGTCTGCCTTCTGTCTTGCAGGAAGCTCGTGATCCCTTGCTGAATCATCCCTGTGATTCTCTACTACTCGATTCGTGGACAAGGAGACCCTGGTTCACCTTGTTAAATGCCTTGGAGAAATCCAATATGAATATGTCCTGGCATCCACATTCTAGCGCTTCCACTGTCTCATCCAAAATCCCAGCAGCGTGTGTCCCGCAGAAATGGCCCCGGAGAAAGACGCGTTGTTCTGGGAACAGAACATTGTTGTCTTCAGCGTGGCTCCTCGTTGTTTTGGCGATGATATGCTTCAGTAGTTCAGCCAATCTGTTCAACATCGTGTTTTCTACAATGCTGACCGACGCCTTCTGAGAATGAGACGTAGGCATCGACATCAGATTCAGAACAGATGGAAAGCTGTCGAACCTCAAGAGGCGCCAGGCAAAAACTAAGGTTATGACAGACATCATCAGGGATTTCTGTTGGCTGATGATTGCGCCCTCAATGTTGGTTCAGAAACTGATATGCAGTCCAGCATCGACAAGTGTTCTGTAGCCTGTAACAACTTCGGTCTAACCATAAACACAAAGAAGACGGAAGTTCTGCATCAACCTGAGCCAGGCAGACCCTATCATGAGCCTAGCATCACAATCAATGATGTGAGACTCGCCGCGGAGAGTAAATTCGCCTGCTTAGGCAGCACACTGTCCAAGAACGTTACCAGACGTTGAAGTGAGCATCAGAATTGCAAAAGCAAGAGCAACCTTTGGCAGACCAAGCTGGAGGTGTACAGAGCAGTTGTTCTCCCCACATTCCCCTATGCATGTGAAACGTGGACAGTGTACCAACGGCATGCAAAGAAGCTGAATCACTTCCACACAGCCTGCCTTAGACATCAGACCAGAGGTGCATGACCAAGCGGGCCTGCCTAGCATCCACACCATCCTGATGCTATCTCAGCTTCGATGGGAAAGAGCGCTCTCTCGAGCATTTCTTCTTCTTCTTCTTCCTTCTTCTTCTTCTCATTTTTGTACTAACTGCCACAGTTGCTGATGAAAGCACAATCTGCAATTCGTCCTAGAACTGACCGACACTGCAGTCATTCCGTCATCTACATTCCTGCAGTGCGCCTCTCTCGCGCCAGTCCCAAATATGTTACAGCGCACATTGCAAGTCAGGAGGCCGAAGTGTGCACATCTTTAAAACAAATAAGTAATGAGATAAATAAATAAACAAACATGTAGATAAACGATTGAATAAAGAAAGAAGCAATCAGGATGGGGAGAGGAGGAAGGTGATGGTCAGTAATCGAGTGTATGCCTACCTTACATATTCTGCGTGGTGTGTGTGTGTGTGTGTGTGTGTGTGGGGTGTGTTTGCATGCGTGCGGGGGCGCGTGCGTGTGTGTGCGTGTGTGTGTGTGTGTGTGTGTGTGTGCGCGCACGCATGCATGTATGTGTAGTGTGGGGTGGTGTGTGTGTGTGTGTGTGTGTGTGTGTGTGTGCGCTTGTGTGAGTATGCAGGGTGTATGCACCTGTGTGAGGGCAGCTGACACCTCTCTGTGAGATGTCAGTCCAGAAGAGCCTGGCCTACTTTACAGATCCATAGATCGATGAGAGGGGAACACGGTCCTGGGTAAAGGAAAATAATACAACCACATACCAAAGTACACACATACGCATGCACGCACGCAAGCACACACGCATGCACGCACGCACGCACACACACACACACACACACACTCATTTATATAGATATGCAAGTGCGCAACTGCACACAAATCATGCATGACAGTCGGAGATACAAATGAAATTTTTAAAAAGTGATGGTCGACTGTTCACGGAAGAAAGCTGATTTAGGGGTGTTTTGAGAAGTTTGTGGTGGAGTTTAGTTAACCTACTGAGTAAGGCAGCTGATTCCAAGTAAAGGAAGCCTGTTGGAGTACACAGGAAAAAAAACAAAAACAACAAAACAAAACATATTTGGCCATAGCATCTGGTTTTGAATGGGAGAAGTAGAGACTGAGAAGATCAGAGAGGTGTGATGCAGC
>CM031605.1:28482477-28549977 GCA_018398815.1 Conus ventricosus
CATACAGTCACAGAAGAACAAAGACAGATCACGATTTGCATCAACATACAGTCACAGAAGAACAAAGACAGATCATGGTTTGCATCAACATACAGTCACAGATGAACAAAGACAGATCATGATTTGCATCAACATACAGTCACAGATGAACAAAGACAGATCATGATTTGCATCAACATACAGTCACAGAAGAACAAAGACAGATCATGATTTGCATCAACATACAGTCACAGAAGAACAAAGACAGATGACGATTTGCATCAACATACAGTCACAGATGAACAAAGACAGATCATGATTCGCATCAACATACAGTCACAGAAGAACAAGACAGATCACAATTTGCATCAACATACAGTCACAGAAGAACAAAGACAGTTCACGATTTGCATCAACATACAGTCACAGAAGAACAAAGACAGATCACGATTTGCATCAACATACAGTCACAGAAGAACAAAGACAGATCACGATTTGCATCAACATACAGTCACAGAAGAACAAAGACAGACCACAATTTGCATCAACAAACAGTCACAGATGAACAAAGGCAGATCACGATTTGCATCAACATACAGTCACAGATGAACAAAGGTAGATCACGATTTGCATCAACATACAGTCACAGAAGAACAAAGACAGACCACAATTTGCATCAACATACAGTCACAGATGAACAAAGGCAGATCACGATTTGCATCAACATACAGTCACAGATGAACAAAGGTAGATCACGATTTGCATCAACATACAGTCACAGAAGAACAAAGACAGTTCACGATTTGCATCAACATACAGTCACAGAAGAACAAAGGTAGATCACGATTTGCATCAACATACAGTCACAGAAGAACAAAGACAGATCACGATTTGCATCAACATACAGTCACAGAAGAACAAAGACAGTTCACGATTTGCATCAACATGCAGTCACAGATGAACAAAGACAGATCATGATTTGTATCAACCTACAGTCACAGAAGAACAAAGGCAGATCATGATTCATGTCAATGCCAGCTGACAACACCTACATCTTGATGACTTTCCAAATGGAAGGATTTATGTGCGATGACTTTCTTCTGATTTTTCTTTGTTCAATGTTCCTTTCTCCCGTCACCTGCTGTGACAAGTTATTCCCCTGAAATTAGGACTGAATAACCGTCGGTACGTTCCCTTTGACAGTTACTATGCAATAACCCTTACTGTAGGCATAAGACTTAAGCCAAGAGCAGCTAACTGTTGAGTTCCACACATTTCTGCAAAGCCCTGCAGATAGGACAAATCCAGACACTTCCCTGAGAGACTGGGTCCGTCTTCACCAGACGCCATCACACCTCTACTCCCACTCCTTCAAATCCAACCTGCCCTTCCCCATCCATGTCAATCATGCTGAGAAGTCTGGAGCTCTGCAGATGACAGATGGGTCCGAGACCTTAGCCAGCAGGGAGTTCAAAACCGTGGAGGGCATGGAAGGCAGGTTGGCAGAGGACATGGCTGTTGTGGAAATGCTGCCGTCGTATGACACGAGGACATTTTCATTGATGGAGTCCTGCAGTGAGAAGCTTTCTGTCGCACACTGACCAGCCCGCACAATGGACACATCTTCAGGCGCTGAGGTCATTGGCGCTTCCATGTTTGCCGCCCAGGAAGAAGTAATTTGCGGGACGTGGAACTGATACACACCCTTTCCATGTTAACAGCAGACAGGATGCTGGGTGTCTTATTTGTGGACAGGGCGGCTGAGTCGTCGACTAGTTGCAGAGAGTTAGCGCCAGGCGCCCGATGCTGCAGTGATGTGGACAGCGCTGTGGACTGGGCAGAGAAAGGAGGTGTCTGCATGAGGTCCGGCATGTCCAGCTGAAAGGGGATGGTGCGGGGCCGACCTGCCAACACATCCAAGCTTTCAGCGGTCTGACAGGGCGTTGATGTCCACCACTTTCTCTGGACAAGTCTCTACCACCCTCGCCATCTGCTTCCCCTCCAGCTGGCCACCAGAGGTCCGGGGGTGCCAACATGGCGGACTGTAACAGATTTGAAGGGGTTTAAATGATAGATGAGATAGCGCTGTGGTTATAACTTGGATTGTAAGGTGTTAACGTGATGAATGAGGCATCCAAACAGTTCTAACATGGATTGTAGGGGTTAGTGTGATGAATGAGGTAGCTGAATACTTATAACATGGATTGTAAGGGGTTAACATGATGAATGAGATAGCTGAATGGTTATAACATGGTTTGTGAGGGTTTAATGTAATGAAAGAAATAGCCAATACTCATAGCATGGGCTGTTGGGGTTTGGAGTGATCAGTGAGATTGTTAAACGGTTATTACATTGATTCTCAGGAGTTATAGACATGAATAAGACTACTAAACAATTACAACATGGATTGCAAGAGGCTAAAATTATGAGCAAGACAGTCAAATGGTTATAACCCAGATTCTCAGTGCACTGATCATTACTCTTCACTAACATCAAATAACACAAATTGAACAGTAGACCAACAATCATAGTTCTGTTTGAAATCAGCTGAAGGCAGTTCACATACAAGTCATCAATATTTTTTTGTCAAAATAATAATCATTGATTTTATCATACCTTCTGGGTGCCGTGTGCTCAGCATGGCATCCGTGACACGCAGTTTGACACTGCCTGACAGAACCCCGTCCACTGGAACATGCAAAACACCACATAGAGACACTTTCCTCCTGTCATGGACAGTTAAAACAACAATATTCACGACAATGAAAAGGAAGGGATGGTAATCAGAGCCCAAATGATGGCAAGAATGACAACCTGCCAGAATTAATGGACTGGTTCAATGGTATCTCCTGCTACTCCATACTTTGCCAATGCTTTGGGATGTGTATGATGGGAGAGAATGAATGTGAAGTTTATCCCTCCATCTTAAATGCTTTAAAAAAATGTAAGCATCCTTTATGGCTAATGCTGATGAAAGATTATTTCACATTCTCTTCATATTTTCCCAACCACAGGCTGAAACTATCCTTTAACTACTATCTCAAACTGTTCTCTGAACCAGAAAACCCTGCCTATGACTGTGTTTTTTAATCCTCAGTTTCAAAGTAAGTTCGAAAAAAATCCCAACTGTATTTCTCCGTTTGGTCTTCGTATGCAGCCTCATGCGCAGAATGCAGATCTTGATCTAGGAGTCGTGTCTGACTTCTCCAAGTTTCCAGATAAGCCTCCGTGGACCTTTTTCACAACAGAAATTCACTTTGATCTTGCAGCATTTCACAAAGAATCCACCAGCTCTCTGGCATAGAAGGCATTGTTTGCTGATCTCTGTTAAAATTCCCATCCTTTCAGAGAATATTCACTGACAGTTCCAAGTCTGAAGATGGAGTGGCCTGTGCAGCCTATTGCTCCTCAAATATTATTAGAACATCTTCCGTTAGATGCTTCTGTTTATTCTGCTGAACTTACAGCCCTGGTTCTAGCACAGAAGATAATCAATCTACAAAGAAGGACTTTCTGATTTTGTCTGATTCGCTGTCAGCTTTGGAGGCAATAGCTGGCCATAACCTCCAGCATCCCGAACTTGTACACTTTTTAAAACTTTTGAACATGCTGAAAGTGGAAGGTCACAACATTGTTCTGGCTTGGGTTCCCGGTCACGTTGGCATCGGAGGGAATGAAATGGCTGATCGTCTGGCCAAGAATGCCACAACAGGGAAACTGTCAAACATATCTATCCCCTACACAGATCAAAAACCAAAAGTTAATGATTATGTCTGAGACCTCTGGCAGGAGGATTGGAATACACAGACGGATAACAAACTATTTCAGATCCATCCAAACCTGAAAGGGTTCCTCTCATACACCTCTGGTGGTCGCAAAGAAGAAACGGTTCTATGCTGGCTGCACACTGGCCATTTGTATTTTACACATTCATACCTTTTGAAGAGTGAAGAAGCTCCATGGTGCATTCCATGTCATGTGCCACTCACAATGAAACATATTCTTTTAGAGTGTTGGGACTTGCATGATGTGAGACAAAAACATTTTACAGCAGATTCCATGAAAACCTTGTTCAGAGATGTTCCACCTGATGTGATCTTTGAATTCTTGAAAGAGGTTAACATTTTTCATAGGATATGAGATTTTATAGTGGAAAGAATTTTTTAACAAAATTTCAGGTGGGTTTTCAAAAGATGTATTTTAAAGAGTTGTGTGAATGAATGACTTGCGAGTTGATTTTAACAAGGTGACAGCCCTGATATGGCCCTGTGTGATCGGTTGGGCTATAAGCAACATTACCTCACCTTACCTTCATATTTTCACTGTGTTTTATGTTGTTGGCATTCATAGTGAATGTTGATGAAAGATATTTTTGACCAAAGATATTCTTTTGCATTCTCCTTGCACTGTTTCAGAATATTTTGTACTGTTGATATTCTTCTTTGACTCACCAATGATGAGGGACATAATCTGGTGACAAAAACAGATTATTCTCTGAATGAATACATGTCTGTTTATCAAACATGTTCAGAATGACCTTGCTAGCTATTCAAAGCACCTTTCAAACACAAAGGCTGGTTAAAAAAAAGAGGCATCTATTAGTTTGGAAATATTAATCATCAACATATCTCTTTATCTGTCTGTCTGTCTGTCTGTCTCTCTCCCCCTCTCTTTTCCCCCTTTGAACCCCTCTCTCTCTGTCTCTGTAAAACACTCACAGTCAAAAGTCTGCGGACGTTTTCTGGCTACTCCTTCTGCTGTGTGTGAATTCTTGTTTTTCTGGTGTCCGTTAGGGCTGGGTTCTGAAACACACCATTCATGGTAAGCATTGTTGCCTGTGTCTCACACACTGCAAAATGGTATCCCAGTAGAATAGTAGTTTAATCAATAATAATAATGATAATGATAATAATGATATAGTAATGATAGTGATAATGATAACAGTAACGATTATAATAATAATGATGTTAATAATAATAGTAATATAATAACATGATAATAGTGATGATGATGGTGATGATGATGCTAATGATAATGACACAATCATTATTATTATACTTGGTAATACTATCATCATCATTATTATTGTAGTTGTTGTTGTTATCATCATTATTACTATACTAAGAAGAAAAAAAAAATTGAAAAGAAAAACAACAACAGAAAAGACGTTCTAGCAGAAGCAGAACAATAAAAAGAAGAAAAAGTAGTAGTAATAGTAATAGTAGTAGTATAACAGCAGTAGTAACAGCAGCAGAAGGAATCACAGTACCTGCAGCAGCAGTAATAATAGCACAAGCAGCAGCATGAGCAGCAGCAGCTACAATAAAAATAGTACTTGTACAAGCAGCGACAGCATAACCCAATAGTAACAACAGTGGTGGTAGCAGTAGCAGTTCAAGCGACAAGTAATTTGTGACAATGTTCGTAAATGACCAACGCTATTTTGAATGTCAGTGTGTCTGACCCAGGATGCCCCGACTACACTAGGTGCCTCGTAGAGGTCTGGGCAGCAGCACAAACCAGGAAGGAATGGCCAGGAATTGACCTGGATCACTTCCAGTCGTCCCCTGTCATTATGCCAGCTCAGACCAGTTTGCCCTAAAGCCTGCTTTTGGTGAAATTTCAACAAAAATGAGTGTATTTTCTACAAATAGTGTGTACGAAATTCCAAATTTCTGTAACAGCAAGAGGGAAAAGGGGGGGTGGGGGTGGGGGTGGGGGTGGTGGGGACGTTTCAGGGCATGTTGTCAAAGAAACAGACACTGAAAATGCAGAAGTTAAAAAGAGTTGTTGCTCTTTGGTCAAAGCCTCCACCACAGTTATTTTCTACAAGTCCAATCAACGCTCAAGAATGTAAGTCTCCAGAATTTTTTCGACGTTTTTCTTTCTGATTCATCATACTGATCGTATTTTTGTGAAACACCTGTATAAGATACAGCGAAATCGTACGTGTAAATGTCTGCAAGCTGACATTCTAGTGAGTTCTTGTGATTTCTCTGTCAATGATTTTCAAGATGTTCACTCTCAGCTGATACAGTCGAAGATGAACAATGAAGACATTGCCTCCATCTGATTTTCCAGACATCCTTACAGCGTGTAGTATGAACATGTTTCCTGGTACTGACATACATTGAAATACAGAAAAACATCAGGCAATAATTCAGCATTATTTTGAATGTGTACTGTAAAGCTGTTTTAAGTACTCATAGATCTGCAAAGTTTACAATGTTTTCATTCAGAGCTACAGAGTGTCTGAATTTTAATTATTACTGATTTTTTTGCATTACTGAATGATTGAGTAAACCAATAACAATGTGAATAAGCTTTCTTTTCACACCTTTCACGCCTTTAATTCTCCACTTTTTTGTTATCCAATTCAAATGTCTGATTTATTTTAGACTATACACTAAGACAGTAAAATCATAGACTTTGATTTTCCTCGGAAGATCATGTACATTGAAAATACATTTTATACCCCCCCCACCCCCCCCCCCATTGTGAAAAGATTTTAATCCTCTGTAAATAAGTCACACAGCAGCTGCCTTGATATCCCATTGATCACCCTGTCAGACATTCAACTGCCACTCCAACATTCCAGAATTCCACAAATGGACCACCCAATACTGATAACTGGATAAATTACAGACATATTTATCACACATTAGGGAATGGCATCTTTCCAGTGTAAACTACTAAAATAATCATCTGTTGGTGATGCTACCTTGACACACACCATTCAGTCACACTGTTGTGAGGTATGGATCCTGGTCTGTGTGGATTCCCTGGCTGGTATTGCCAATAGGTGTGTTGACAGTTATGCAGGTATGAAAACTCCTCCACATGGGTGTCAAGAAATTCACCGCAGGTAGTTTTGATGTGGAAAAGTTCAAGGGTGAGAGTAATATGGGTGATCAACCAAAATTCAGCATGTATAAAGTTTCAAACTTACAGAAATTCTTGAAATGCATGCAGACATGAATCTACAAATGCAGTGTGTCATACAAAGACTATTACGGCAGAAGATATTGCTTAGCACAACCGCTCTATGCTGGACGCAAGCCAAGACATTGCCTGCAGTTTTTCAGAACATCTCATGCAGCAATGTAGCCTTACACAAAAGGTCGGCATGGTCCAGCATGGGCAGCCTTCCAGTGGCAGCACTCCTAGTGCAGTCATACGTCATCATTGTTACAGTAACATTATCAGTGTGTATGTAAAACAAAACGGACTAAAGAGAGATAAAGAAAGAAACAGAAGGTGGGGGGGGGGAGATTCAACAGATAAACAAGCCTGTTTGCTCACCATAGGTGAAAGGACAGGAGATTGACTGACCACACCGAGTGCAGGAGAGATGCAGAGTAGCGTGCACCGATTCCTTGGTGCCAGGGTTGGGGGCATAGGCTGGTACTGGACACGTCACTATGCGCTGAACAGACACACACAGACATGTATGGCACATGGCTCAATTCAAAAGTTAAAGAGTTTCATTTTATTCAAAAAGAAAAACGCATGTTAAAACAGAAATTATACAACATGAATAAAATTTTTGTTGATGACTGTAATATGATAAAACTAAAACCTCATAATCATATTTTTGGTGGCGATTGATGTCAAAAGTCCATGGGAAAGAGTGTTCAGACTATCATTCTCCTGTGAAAATCCGCAATGAAAACCCGTCTAGCAAACTGTATCTCTCCCCCACGACATTTTGTCTGTGTCTGTCGCAGATCTATCTATCACTGAAGATTCCATCCCTTTAAAGACATTTAAAAAATTCTTTCTGGAAGTTTGTCATCAAAAAGTTTATCTGTTTTTCTTCCCACGCTCCCATGATTGACACTGTGTTCCTCTCAAATACAAGGACCAGAGCAACTCTTTTCTTTTAGATCACAGACATTACTAATAAAAACAAAATGAACACATTTTTGAAAGCCTGGTATTGATGGTTGAATTATGCCTTCTGATAATGGATATAGTCAGCATACATTGTAGTAGATCTTTGCAGGATGAAGGTCCCCTGAAGTCCATGGATTTTCCCCATCAACTGTGACCTTCAGCATACAATTATCTGAAAAATGAAACGAGTGGAGTAAGTATATGGTGGTACTGGAATATATCAAATAAAATTAGGCATCTAAATTGATAATTCTAAGACAGCTAAAAAGGCCTTGTCATTTAGCGTTGCTCATAATCATTTGACTGATGACTGGTCTGACCAACTAAGGCATGAAAGTCTGCCTGCTATGTGTAGAGCAAAACAGCCTATATGAAATCAAAATCAAAATGAAGCACTCCTTTTGCATATGAAGGCATATATGGCCAGTAATTCTTTGAAGAAAAAAACCCCAAGTGAAACAGAAACATTCCATTCCAATTCAGCGTAACTTCACCCTCAAAGCAAGGGTCTCACATCTCTCCAGTAAAACTAAGGTGTGTACATCACACAGTTGGACATGAACACAGAAACAAAGACCTTTAAAAACAAAAGATATCAAAAAAAATTCACGGAATGCACTTGATAAAAGGGAATTTTCACATTATTAGATAAAGAATAAAAAATTTGGGGCTATTAGACGGGGGCGATGAAAAAAGGGAACTTGGGGACTAAGGTCATAAAAAAAAAAAAAAAAACAAAAAAGGGGGGGGAAGCGACTTTGCACCCCCCTCCCCCCACTTTCCTCCTCTTTATCCTGAAAAAATGTTGACTCCAAACAGGGCAGAAATGTTCCCAAAGCGGGCTTTCAACTTTTTTTGAATGATATGGGGAAAGGTCCAGAAAACGAAGGGTTGGGGTGGTGTGTGGGGGGGGGGGGGGGGGGGGGGGGGGGGGGGGTTTGGGGGGTGGGGTGGGGGGGGTTTGGTGGGGGTTTTGTGGGGGTTTGTCTGTGTTTGGGTTGTGTGTGGTTGTAAAAAGAGAGAGAGGGGTGAGGGGCGGTGTGGTGCAGGTTGTACCGTATGGGGGAACGTATGTGGACAGGACAAAAGAAGGGCAGACAAGAGACAAACAGCAACACAGAGAGATGAAGAAAAACACACAGACAGGCACACAGCCCGGCGGCAGACAAAAAAGAAAAGTCAAATTCGTTTGTCCATTTAGCAATTAAGCCCTCGGAAAAGAGAGAGGAGAGAGAAGAGAGAGAGAGGAGAGAGAGAAGAGGGGGAAAAGAGAGAGAAAGAGAAGAGAGAGAGGAGAGAGCTTGCTTTTTTTGTGGTGGGGGGCAAGGGGATTTGCTACATGGAAGTGGTGTGTGTGTGTGTGGTGTTGTGTGGTTGTGTGGGGTGTTGTCACGGGGGGTTTCCCCAATCAATGGATTTTACTAAATTAGCAGGGTAGGGCAGTTTTTCGCCCCAAACCCCCTTAGTGGGATTGGTCCGGGTTTCATCAGAAAACACATCCACCCTCCCCCTGCTTGCTGACACAAATTTTGGTGCTCAGCTTCTTCACCATAAACGGTTTTTTCACCTGAAACAACACAAAAAGGGAAATGTACTTTTTCCTTCTCCCGCGTTTTTGGGGTAAACACATAGCTTAGGATAGATGGGCAAACCCCGGGGAAAGGTTTTTTTTCCTTTTGGCAAATTCTTGTGGCAGGGTAATTTTTGGGCAAGCATTTGGTACACAAGCAAACATTTGAATTGTCTGTATGTTACTTTTTTCCCCATGAAAGGGCACCCCTTTCCCGCTTTTTTTTCCAAATTTACCCGCTGTGCCCCCGCTCCACCCAGTTGATATGCATTCCCCCCTTTTATACATTAAAACATACCCATCTGTCCCTTTTATGTCCATGTTTTAACCGGGAAATTTTTTTTTTTTGCTCCACACCATTCTGGAAATGAAAGATTTTGGGCCCAAATTGTATCACATTTCATTTTACTTAGGAGCCCTTCCCCTTTGGGAGCAAAGTCCAGTTTTCAAAATTGGGGTTTTTCACACACAAAACACACACAAAACCACACACACACACACACACAAACACCCCCCACCCACACACACAAACGCACCACATATGCACACCCACACACAATGACATCCAAACACACACATCACACAGTGACCCAGAGAGAGAGAGAGACACACACACACACACACAGAGATAGGGATGGGAAGGGATAGGGGGGAGATGAATGTGCTTACGACACAGACTAGGGGCCTACTGGTTTTTTTTCTTTTTCCCAGTGACCTACTGGCATCCTCAAGGACGTTGCTGAGGCAGAAGAGCGGAGCCGACGTCGAACCTATAATGGTGACAATGACCCCCAGACAGACCCGCTTGGTGTCGTACGACCCCTTCACCGTACTCTGCTGCAAGCACCGCTCTGTCAACACACAGGGCTTTCCTCAGGTATGGCATGGCTATGACTGAAATGTTTAGGGACACACACTTACTCCATAGCTCTCCCTGACACATCCACCTCACTACTGCAGCTTTCTTGGTAAGGTAAGGTAAGGAGACACGTGATCATTCCACAGGTCTTCTATTGCAACAGGTGCATGGTGGTGCTCTGTTACGTCGTATTCTTACATTCTGGCTGCGGATGACTTTGGACTTGGGAAAGGGAATGGGGAGGGAGGTTGGGGTGGGGGGTCTGGAAAGGGATTCATGGATTCCCGAACCCTCTTCTCTGCATCTCAGCCCAATTCCAAAAAATAGCAGATCTGGAAATTGCCTGAAAGAGTCTATTACAAATTAAGAAGAAAAAAAAATCATTGTAAACACATCAGCAAAGATTTATTGTATACAGTGCACATGTTCTGCCGTCTCCTCCTATTGGCCAACTCTTTGGCGTAATGTGCAGGACAAGAAAAAATTCAGCTGCCCCCCCCCCCCCCCCCCAAACCATTCCCCTCCTCAATTATCTTGGATACTGTACATTTCTATATAATAAAAAAAAAGAAAAACAAAGAAAAGAAAAAAAAAGTTAGAAAACATTGGACCCCCATCCTGAACGAAGCAGTGTGCTTCTGACATTTCATGGTTTATCACTAAAGACACAAATGTGTGAATACTTTATCATGTTACACATTGTGGTGTAAATATACACATCCACTTACACTCCAATCCACTGTTCTGAGGTGCTGCTATGTGAACATATTACATCATCTACCGTTCACTCACTGTAATACAGTGACATACTCATTACTTTATACTGCTGTCTACTGCTTCGAACACTGCTGTGTAAATGTGTTCATCGCATTATATTCCAGTGCACAAGTGTGCACAAAGTGGGTCTAACAGTGGTAGTAATTTCATTTCCTGGTGATGTCTTTCCATAACTGATTTTAGATGGAGTGGGTGAGAGAGAAAGAGAGAGAGAGAGATAGATAGTAAGGTAAGGTAATTTTGCTTATAGCCCAGCCGACCGCAAAGGGCCTTATCAGGGCTGTCTCCATGTTAATATCAACTCACAAATCATGAACAACCAAAAAAAAAAAAAACAATAAAAAAAAACCCTTTCACAAATCTCTTTAAAATACATCTTCTAAAAGCGTACCAGACACTTCGTTAAAAATCCTTCTTCCATAAAATCCTAGATCAATGAAAAATGTCAATCTCTTTCAGTAGAGAGAGAAAAGAGAGAGAGAAGAGAGAGAGAGAGAGAGAGAGAGAGAGAGAGAGAGAGAGAGAGAGAGAGAGAGAGAGCATGTGTGCGGCGTGCATGTGTGTGTGTGTAAGAGAGAGAGAGAGAGTATGTGTGCATTCATTGTTGTGTGCAATTAAGCGTGTGACACAGAAAGGTTTCATATCAACGAGGAGAAAAAAATAGCTGAAATCCCTTACCTTTGTATGGTGAAGGAAGGCACATCGCTCTTTTCTCCAACACAGAGGCCACAGTGGGTCCATCCATTTTTTTGGTCTTTCTGGTCTTGATTCTCTCTACCTTCAGGTAAGGGATGCTGTTCAAACCCAAAGAGTATTTGTCATTATGTCCTCAGGTAAGGGATGCTGTTCAAACCCAGAGAGTGTTTGTCATTACGTCCCCAGGTAAGGGATGCTGTTCAAACCCATAGACTGTTTGTCATTATATCCTCAGGTAAGGGATCCTGCTCAAACCCATAGACTGTTTGTCATTATGTCCTCAGGTATGGGATCCTGCTCAAACCCATAGACTGTTTGTCATTATGTCCTCAGGTAAGGGATCCTGCTCAAACCCATAAACTATTTGTCATTATGTCCTCAGGGAAGAAATCCTGTTCAAATCCATAGACTATTTATCATTATGTCCTCAGGAAGAAATGTTTCAAATCCATAGATTGTTTGTCACTATGTCCTCAGGTAAAGGATGTTGTTCAAATCCATAGACTATTTGTCATTATGTCCTCAGGGAAGAAATCCTATTCAAATCCATAGATATTTTGTCAGTATGTCCTCAGGGAAGTGATCCTGTTCAAATCCATAGACTATTGTAACATATGTCCTCAGGGGAGAAATCTTTTCAAATCCATAGACTATTTGTCATTATGTCCTCAGGTAAAGAATGTTGTTCAAATCCATAGACTAATTTGTCATTATGTCCTCAGGGAAGAAATCCTATCAAATCCCATAGATTGTTTGTCAGTTATGTCCTCAGGGAAGAAATCCTATTCAAATCCACAGATTGTTTGTCATTCGTCCTCAGGAAAGAAATCCTATTCAAATCCATAGACTATTGTCATTCATGTCCTCAGGTAAAAGGATGTTGTTCAAATCCATAGACTATTTCTCATTATGTCCTCAGGGAAGAGATCCTGTTCAATCCATAGATTTGTCAGTATGATTTCAGGTATGGGATCCTGTTCAAATCCACAGACATTCACCATTCTCTACCTCAGGTAAAGGTTCCTGTTCAAATCCACAGACCATGCATCATTCTCTGTCCTCAGCCAAGAGAACCTGTGCAAAGCCATCAGCTTCATACTACAACCAGCTTTCTAGAAAGGAAGGAACACCAACCCCGCACATCTACACCATCCCATGTCCAAATTAACATGGCATCCAGGCTGCTTGAACGCTGTTATATCGACGACTGCTCTCACCTGAAGAAGACCAAAGAGGTGAAACATGTTGTGTTTTGTCTTTAAGTTTTTGTCTTTTTTTTTCCCATGCGGAATAGTAATTTTTCTTTTAAGTTTGATTCAGTGTCTGCCTGCACTTAACCTCACTTTGAAACTAACTCTGATTTATCCTGACTGCCACCCTTCATTGTTTTTTTATTTCGCTTCATGTTATCGATCTTATGTATGCATTTGTGCACTCAGTTTGAGGAGGTAAGTTGTACATGACTCCATGGAAATCTTATACCTTGTTTCCAGTTCCTAAAACCTCAAACTAAAAAAATTTTTTTTTTTAAATCCCCCCCCCACTCCCGCCCAGTCAATGACGAGCTCCGCCCACCTGATTTCATGAACTGTCTTGCTGATGTAATAGGTCTTGGAGTACACCCCCTGATCACAGTCTTTGCCAGCCAAACCGTTCGGATGGATCTGTCCGTCAAGGTCAGCATTGCAGCACAGGATTTGAACCCGCACTTGCTTGCCACTCATGTTGTACAGCTGGACACACAGACAGAACAGTTATGGAATTTGACACTCATGTTGTACAGATGGACACACAGACAGAACAGTTATGGAATTTGACACTCATGTTGACAGATGGACACACAGACAGAACAGTTATGGAATTTGACACTCATGTTGTACAGATGGACACACAGACAGAACAGTTATGGACTTTGACACTCATGTTGTAACAGATGGACACACAGACAGAACAGTTATGGAATTTGACACTCATGTTGCACAGATGGACACACAGAACAGTTATGGACTTTGACACTCATGTTGTACAGATGGACACACAGACAGAACAGTTATGGACTTTGACACTCATGTTGTACAGATGGACACACAGACAGAACAGTTATGGACTTTGACACTCATGTTGTACAGATGGAACACAAGAACAGTTATGGACTTTGACACTCATGTTGTACAATGGACACACAGACAGAACAGTTAATGGACTTTGACACTCATGTTGCACAGATGGACACACAGATAGAACAGTAATGGACTTTGACACTCATGTTGTACAGATGGACACACAGACAGAACAGTAATGGACTTTGACACTCATGTTGTACAGATGGACACACAGACAGAACAGTTATGGACTTTGACACTCATGTTGTACAGATGACACACAACAAACAGTTATGGACTTTGGCACTCATGTTGTACAGATGGACACACAGACAGAACAGTAATGGACTTTGACACTCATGTTGTACAGATGGACACACAGCAGAACAGTTATGGACTTTGACACTCATGTTGTACAGATGAACACACAGAACAGTTATGGACTTTGACACTCATATTGCACAGATACACACACAGACAGAACAGTTATGGACTTTGACACTCATGTTGTACAGATGGACACACAGAACAGTTATGGACTTTGACACTCATGTTGACAAATGGACACACAGACAGAACAGTAATGGACTTTGACACTCATGTTGCACAGATGGACACACATACAGATGAGAACAGTTATGGAATTTGACACTCATATTGCACAAATGGACACACAGACAGAACAGTTATGGACTTTGACACTCATGTTCACACAGTTGGACACACAGAGAGAATAGTAATGGACTTTGACACTCATGTACAGATGATCACACAGAGAGAACAGTTATGGACTTTGCCACCCAACCACAGTGGAACAGACAAAACAGTGTTGGATTTACCTCACATGTTGTACAGTTGGACACACACACAGAACAGTTATGACTTTGCCACTCATGTTGTACAGCTGACACACAGCAGAACAGTTATGGACTTTGACACTCATGTACAGATGAGACACACAGAGAGAAAAGTTTGGATTTTGCCCCCATATTGTACAGATGAACACACAGACAAACAGTTATAACATTTGACACTCATGTACAGATGAACACACAGAACAGTTATGGACTTTGACACTCATGTTGCACAGATGGACACACAGACAGAACAGTTAATAACTTTGACACTCAGTTGTACAGATGAACACACAGACAGTTATGGAATTTGACACTCATGTTGCACAGATGGACACACAGACAGAACAGTCATGAGTTTGACACTCATGTTGCACAGATGACACCAGAACAGTTATGGACTTTGACACTCATGTTGTACAGATGGACACACAGACAGAACAGTTATGACTTTGACACTCATGTTGCACAGATGGACATCAGAACAGTTATGGAATTTGACACTCATGTTGTACGGATGGACACACAGACAGAACAGTAATGGACTTTGACACTCATGTACAGATGAAGACACAGAGTGAATATTATGGACTATGACACTCATGTTGTACAGATGGACACACAGACAGAACAGTAATGGACTTTGACACTCATGTTGTACAGATGGACACACAGATGGAACAGTAATGGACTTGACACTCATGTTGTACAGATGGACACACAGATGGAACAGTTTAAGGACTTTGCCACTCATGTTGCACAGATGGACACACAGAACAGTTTATGGACTTTGACACTCATGTTGACAGATGGACACAATAGATAGAACAGTAATGACTTTGCCACTCATGTTGTACAGATGGACACAAAGATGGAATAGTAATGCTTCCATGAGATCGTTCCACCTTTTTTTGCTGTCTTGTTTTTACCATGTAATTATAAACTACTCATGCAAGTCATGTAATTATTGGTCCAAGTTACACTGAAATGGTTTCAACAGTGTGCATGTGTGTGTAAATGCATCATGTGTGTGTATGGTGCGTTTGTGTGTGCATGTGTGGTTAGAATGCGAATTGGCACTATGAGAGCGTTGTATGTGTGTGTGTGTGTGTGTGTGTGTGTGTGTGTGTTGTGTGTGTGTGTGTGTGTGGTGTGTGTGTGTGCATGCATGTGTGCATGCATGCGTACGTGCGTTCATGCGTGCATGTGTGTGTGCATGTGTGCGAGCGTGTGTGAGTGCGTGCATGCATGCGTATGTGTGTTAGCAGATTCGAAAGATCCAAATTGTAAAGTTATGAATTAAAGGGGCTAGAAAAACTTATATCTTGTAAGTAGATCTACCTGTAGTTAGCATAATAATGCTGGTTAACCTCACAGAGAGAGAGAGAGAGAGAGAGAGAGAGAGAGAGAGAGAGAGAGAGAGAGAGAGAGAGAGAGAGAAAGAGAGATCGAGAGTATATCGAGTTTCTCAGTTGTCAACACATCACTATAAATAGCACAAACAGTGGAGTAACAATATAATCAGAGTGTACAATGGCTCTATGGGATGCTTACATCTATCTGCAGAAAGTCCTTGTCCTGGTGTTTGAGTCCTGGCCGACCCTCCCCAGAGTAGCGGAACTTCTGGAAGGCAGTGCAGTATCTGATCTTCACCTGGGCTCCGCTCTGCCTCCCACAGGACGGGGAAACAGTGTCCTCTGAAATAGTGCAAGAGTTTGGCAGAAGAGGTTGGCAGATGCAAGTAACAGGCTTTTGTCCTTCACACACACACACACGCATGCACGCACGCACACACACACACACACACCTCTCCATATATGTGTGTGTGTGTGCGTGCATGCGTGCGTGCGTGCGTGCGTGTGTGTGTACATATAAGACTCAATGCCTTGCTTCAGATTAATCACAGTGCATTTCTGTATTGCATGTGCACTCACATCCATAAACCTCATGTCCATGTGAAAATGCAGTAAGCGTATGTATGCGCGCGCACGTGCACACACACACACACACACACCAAACACACACACACACACACACACTGGCAGTTATACAGTCCACCTGAATATGTTTGTATTAGTTGTAATAGTCTCAGTATACGGTGCATAAACCCTTTCATACCCTAATGGACCTTGAGGCAGTGAATTGCTAGAACTTCACCTTGTTGAAGTAACACAGCTTAGTTAATGGAAGGGGGAGTCCAGCTCCCTCCTCTTTTCTGATGGCTTATCTTACCCTGAATTGAATCAGGTACCCATACTAAGCGCAGGGTGGACAGAGAGGGTTTCCAAGTCATAAACATGTGAAAATCTGATCCAAAGAATGCTTTGAACTCACAAGCGTCAGCTCAAAAGGCAACCACTTGACAGCTTAATAAACTTGGCTGGGTTGATCAGTTTTGGGAAAAAAAGGATACTTGATGGAGTATATTTTATGTTACTGTTGAAAACAAACAAAAACAAAAACCGGGAATACCCGAAATTTTTACAACTTTATTTTAATTTTTTTATCCCCCCCCCCCCCCCCCCCCCCCCACCACACACACACATACATAATGCTGTCAGATGCGACTCGAAAATCCGGGTGCTACAGAAGGCTTTATTCTGGCTAAGGAGGTACATCGAGGTGTGATAGCTTAGCAGATGCATAATGAAACTTAATTAATATAATGATTCGGAAACTTGTCTCTCTTAGTTGAGTATCTTCTCTTATTTCATTCGTTGAGCCTCTTTCCCCATGACTCAAAAGTGTTAACGAGAATAAATCAATGTTCATTGTTCTTTCCGTCAACAGATTATCTTCTCTTACTTGTGGCTGTGGAGCCACTGACTACTTTGTTTTCTCCCCCCCCCCCCCCCACCCCCCCCACCCCTCTCTGTGTGTCTGTCTCTGTGTCTGAAATAATAGAGTATAATAAGTGAAATAATCTGTGTGTGTGTGTGTGTGTGTGTGTGCGTATGAGTGTGATTTAAACAGTTTAATGTTTTGCTTGCTTGTTTTGTTTTCGTTTGCTTATTTGTTTGTTTTGTTTTATTGTTGTTTGGTTGGCTTTTCGTATTCTACAGCATAAAGCAGACTGACAATGCACTGTGCCCAATTCTTTCGTTTCCAGCAGCCTCCGTGCTGCATGAATAAAATCGGGAAGATCTGATAGCTTGGAATTTCCCCACGGCTCATAAATCTAAAAATAGCTACCTGCCATGCGAACTAACTTTCCTGTGAGGTTAAAAAAGCTGTAAGCGCATTCATAATACGCTGCCTTCATTGACAAAAATATATAAAAGTGTGTGTGTGTGTGTGTGTGTGTGTGTGTACAAGACGTTAACAGATTCAAAAAAATCTTCTGTAACAATTCTTTTTTTTTTTTTTTAAAGATGTGAAGAAATTATTAAGATAAAATGATTTTGACTATCAATGATCGATTTAATGTAATAAGACCCAATTTTATTTTAACTTAATTTATTAATGAGGGGACGTTTTCATGGGTCGCAAGACCTAGTGAAATGGAGGCCAGTCCATCTGGATCTGGTCGTTACGTCGCTGTGGCCACATCGACGTAACGACCAGATCCAGATGGACTGGCCTTCTTCTTCTTCCTAAAATACTGGTTCACTCAAAAACGAGTAGGTCACCTGTCGCGACAGCTTGGGGGTGTGCGCAGTCTAGATAGTTTGCTGTTGTGATGCGATCAGTCTTTTGAAAATTTCTATGGATGCTACTACTGTTTAAAAGTATCAGTCTGTCAAGCTATCTGTTAAATGAAAGAGACGGAATCAAGCCGAAATATAAGTAAACACACACAGTGACTATTACTTAAATCTCAGTATAAAATTCGCCACACTCTGTCTTCCTCACAAATGGCGCACATTAAAAGGCACAAGACCACGCTTCCCAAATGGCTGAAAGCGGTAGAATCAAATACATATCATAACAAAAAATATAACAATCAACCACTGACCTTTAAACGTTTCTGGTTTTCCCATGATAGTAGTGTAGACAGTGTCGCGTTCTCCAGTGTCGCCTGCTAACAGAGACCACAGACGTTCTGAAAGTTGAACGGCCTTTTTACTCTGCCTACGACTGCTAAAAATAGCCTCGGGGAAGTTCGATCAGCTGAAACTGAAACTGAAACCAGGGACCGTACTGTACCGTGCTGTACGGTCCCTGCTGAAACTGATAGCTGACGTCAAATGGTGGCCGTTTTTCTCTCGTTCGACTCATTAGACTGGACAATTCTACTCATAACTGACAGAGCTCCGCATTTAAATCAGCTAGGCCACTGCTGGAAAGCAAAAACTAAAATCGTAACAGCACCTACGATTTTAGTTTTTGCTTTCCTGCAGTGGCCTAAGTCGTTGGTCGCTGTAATTAGTTAGAATGTGTGCGACTAGCCGTGCGTGCGTGCGTGCGCGCTCCACTGTGTGCGTGTGTGTGTGTGTGTGTGAAGCCACACAAGTCAAGTGTGACGATCATTCAGGTTAAACGTATCTATAGGATAAAAGATCAAGATGGGCGATATTTGACTAATTCATTTATTTGGTACTGGGGAAATCAGATGCCATAATTATGTGTAAATGTTCACATCCACCCAGTACTGGTTTTTGCCATTTAGAATAGTAGTAGTATTTCTAATAATAGTAGTACAGGGACTGGCTCAGGCCTGGACCTTGGCTCAGGCCTCAGCCTCTCGGTTCACACACACACACACAGTTTCAAGTTCAGGTGAGAGTAAGATGCGGGCAATTTTAGTGCCAAAACAATATTTATGCTCATTAGTAGTGCAATGCTGAATATGTTCGTTACCCTTTCAATTATGATAATAACGAAAACAAAATTTTTGAAAGTTAACACCATGTAATTTATCAAAACGTTTTGTAGATCTCAATGAGATCTCTCCTGATACACCTTCTTGTAAATGAGTTTGAATTCAGAAATCTTAGTTTATAATGTAATTCACATACTTTTACATTCTTTGACTATTTTGGTTGCTCTTCCCTGTGGTCACTCGATAGATTGTGTCTGGTGTTTTAAGGCATAGGCGTCAACCTATACAGTTTTCCCGTATTGCTGTTCGGGAAACCTACAATTTCGGGTCTGTACGGCCGTACACAAGTTTCAATACGGGTAAAACTGAATTAGAAACTTTGGTGATCACAGTAAGTAATGATATACTTCTGACTTCAATGGACTAATGATGTTGGTAGGAGTGGAAAGTGCATAGAACAAATTGGTTTGTGACTTTGATGGACTCGTGATGTTGGTAAAGTGGAAGAGTGTGTAAACAATGGGTTTACGAAGTTTTGATTCTGCATCATTGTCAGTGTTTTACTATAGGGTGTGTGATTTGATCTACAAACTGTCTCAAATGATGCATTCTGCATGAATGGAAGAGGAGGTTCTGTTGGATGGGCAAGTGTTATTGTTATTCATAAATTGACTTAAACTGCCATTTGTTTCAAGTTCTGCCTGATACCGAGTATTACATTGTATTCACAGCAATTTTTGTTTATGTTTTTGCATTTTCCGTAATGTATGAGGTTTTGGCGCTCAGAATATGGGAAAAAGTAGTTTTCAATATGGGAAGTTGTAAAATGAGGAAAATTGGGTTGACACCCATGTTAAGGTGTATGCTACAGATTATATTCTCATATCCTAGATGCGGTAAACCTTTGATTTGTACAATATTAAGAATGTTTCCTTATTTAAATGAATGAACGTTCATTCCGTTATTCCTTGCATCTGATTTGCTTTGTTAATTGACTTTTGAATGAGCGTCAAAGATCAGTCAAATGTAACACCTGGATCTTGTTCTTCATTTTGGGATGCAATTCTTTTGTAAAACCTCTTCCAATTTTACTGCATGCTTACATTAGGGATTATTATAAAGTTATGCAACATTTTGCATTTATATATGTTAAAATGTAAATTCCAGGCATCTTACCACTTTTGCACGTCACTCAAAATCATTTTGGATGAAACTGTCTTATGACTCTATTGTTATATATTTCTATGTCATCAGCTAATATTTTGTAGGTGCTTTTGACATATGTTGTTAAATAATTTATCAAACTGGTGAGCAAAACTAGACAAAGATACTGCCCTGAGAGATTCCACTAAGTGTATCAGTTTTCACAGATTATCTTGAACCCACTTTACTTTCTTTCATTTAAAAACGCTTTAGTACCAGCCGCCATGGCGAAGTGGTTAGCGTCGCAGACTCCCAGCTGGGAGGTCGTGGGTTCGAATTCCATGAGTCATGTGGGCTTTTCTGCCCCGACCGGCTCCTACCCAGAGGTGAGTTTGCTACGGACTCAGTTGGGAAGACTGGGACCACACAGTCGAGTTTCATCCACTTAATGGATGTTTCTGAGAGTGTTGCTCAAATTTCCTGACCAACACTGCAGGTGCCTGTATCTCTCGGGCCTGGTTGACGCCGGGATATATTATGAAAGGAAGCGTAGAGTACAGCCCTGTCATGTAGCCTCAGACCGAAATGGAAATCCGTAGCATCATCTTAATCATCCTCATCGATCAGCATAGAAAAAAAAATGTCTCAAATTCTGTGGCCCTTCATGCCATGCTCTCATGGTGACCTCAGTTTCGATGTCCTATCCACGTCTGTGGTCTTGGTTTGGTTCCGTCGGCGTCCTGGTATCGGCGAGTCCATGGGGGCTGTCGTTGGACCGGACGTGGTGGCGCCCTCTGGAGGGAGAGCTCACTCACGCCTGCTCCGCAACCAAGCAATCATTGTCGTCAGTAGGGGGCTTAGTAGGTGGTGTCCTGCGTATGTTAGATCAGAACAGGCGCCACTGAACACCACTGAAGTGACTCGGCAGCAGTGCAGTGTCTCCTCCGGTGGGTTGCCTCTGGACGACTTGACATTGACTGCTCCCTGTGGATTGCTGGTGCCTGGGCTGCAGCGGGCCGACCGGGTTGTGGCTGTGGACGGAGTGTCGGAATGAGCGCGTGGGTGCACTGCCTCTGAGGTGGCACAGAGATTGGGACAGCCAAAAAAAAAAAAAAAAATGCTTTAGTCCAGTTTAGAATTATACCACAAATTCTGTGGGTATTCATTTGCAGAGGTAAGCTTCCATAAGGTACTAAATCAAAAGTTTTTTCTAAATCCAAGTATATTCATCAAGATACGTTCCATCACCCAACATGTTTGTAAATTCCTCCAGGACTTCCAAGTTATGCAAGACCTTTCCTTCTAAGGCCATGTTGACGTTGTGTAGAGGCCGATATATGGAAGACAGTAATCTTAAAACAACAGTGAAATTTGCTGGCTATACAAGTCAAACTATGTGGCCTGTATTTCCAGAGTCTGATTTTGTTTCCTAATGTTAGCATGACATCAGTTGTCTTCTAGTCTTCTGGGATCAAGCCAGTTTCTGTGGTTAGAACTGTTACAAAGCACACACAAAGGCATGGAACATTCATCATTTAACTCTTTAAAGACCTTTGGACTAATACCATCTGGCCCTTGAGCTTTATTTGCATTTGTTTGGGGTAGTTTTTCTGCTACTAGCTTAGGAGTGACCCTAATGTCTGAAATAGAAATGCCATTTGAAAAAGAACAGGTAAAAAATTTGGCAAGTTCGTGTTTTTTTCTAGGTAAAACCCCTTGAGAAAAAATTTTCACAGTCTCACCCTTTTGGAATCTGGTTTCATTCATTATCAATCAGTGGACTCATCTCTGTTTTGGGTTTTCGTTCTCCCCTGAATATACTCCTAGAATTGTTCAGGGTTACTTTCGCAATCATAAGCAATTTACTTTTTTCCAAGCTTCTTTTGGCTTTATCGATTCATTGCTTTGCTTCTAATCTCAATGTAAAAAGGTTCCAACAATCCTTTAGAAATCTTCTTCTATGCCCTGTATTTTTTTTATTACATGCAATGCCTCTTTGGTCACCCACAAGGGTGATTTCCTTTAAAAATTGTTTCCGTTTGGTATGAATTGTTAATCAGTTTAAAATGATCACCTCCTTTAATGAATCCGGGAATTTTTAGAATGGCTTGTTGTCTGAACTTTACAATAGCATCATCTGCGAGACATGGTTTACAATTAGGTTCAATGTTCACAACCCCATATACACACACTGATAACATACACATGATCATCAAATTACCAGCAAAATAAAGGCTCTACTAAAACAAGGCAAAAGAAAGGTCCAGGAGAGAGAGCGAGAGTTCCCCGAAGATGGAGTAAGGCTGGAGAACGAGAGAGAGAGAGAGAGAGAGAGAGAGAGAAAAGAGAGAGAAGAGATGTGCGGTGAGGCGGGGGAGGTTTTTGTAAAAGACAGGCATAAGAAAGAATTACTAGAATTGACCAACTACATCCCAAAACACACGAACTGCTGGAAACATGGAGATGAAATGCTACCAGGCAGCAAATGTTCTTCTATACCAACAGCTTATGACAGCGTCAGGTCCCACACCACATCCACAGGCCATGCGCACCTTCCCGGGGCTCAATGACGGCAGGACCAGCAGCAGCTCCACTGCACTGTAGCTGGGAGGCAGGAAGCCACCCGCAGCCCCCCAAACTTGGACACGTCATCACAACTCACATTGTCTGGGCAACGTTTCCTTTATCTCTACATTTCCATGTTGTTCGTGTTCGGTCATCTCCTTTGAAAGGACTCCATTATAGCTTCTTTGACTGTGAATCTAGTGCCGTTGACAAAAAGAATGATGATCAAGGTGTGTCAGGGTCATAAGGATGAAAAGTGTTGTTTCACAGTTTTGTCTGGTATAAATCTGCAATCATTTCTCATAATAAACAGACCTCAGTGCCTATTAGCATGATTGATCTAACGTGTCTCACGTAAGAAAACACTGATGGGGAAAGCGTCTCAAACCCTATTCATTGTTCACTCTATTTCACTTTTCAAGTTACTTATTTATCTACCAGTAGCACAGCAGTTCAAACCTAATCCCCAGGTTTCTATGTAACTCCCCATCTTTCCACACTCTTGAAAGGGGTTTTTCAATTTGTATTGCACACTATGGATAATTCTCAATACAAAATCAAAATCAGAAAGTAAATGCTACAAATTTGTAGATGAAACAGGAGGACAATTCTCAATAGAAAAAAAAAATTTAAAAACAGAAAGCAAGTGCTACAAATTTGTAGATGATCCAGGAGATTTTTATATGCACAAGTAGAAGGGCCATCTTAAGATAAGGTGCCAAAATGTTTATGCTGTTTAGCATTGAAAAACTGTACATGCACTTTATCTTTTAATTCCTGGTTTGATCATTATAATATGGAAAGAGTGACTCAAAACTAATATCTTCTGTCTTATTAAGAATTTCATAACTCTCAACGATTTCATTCTTATACGCCTTTGTGTAATGAGGATAATTTCAGCAACCTACTTTATAGTGCATACGCTTCATTTTTCGATCTGCTCGTACTTGCTTAACATGCGTGATTGGCCCTTTACAGTTTGGGTACCAGATTACATTCCACATTCTAGATGCGTGAACCATTGATTTAAATGTTACAAAAATGTTTTCTGATCTAAATGAATAAGTGTTCATTTCATTATTCCTTGCATCACGTTCATTTTATTAATCATCTTTTGAATATGCATGTCAAAAAGTCAGTTGATTATCAAATGTAATACCAAGTTCTTCTTCATTGCATAAATGTGACATCATTTTCCAAATTTCATTGTATGGTCACATTTGGGAGTATGTTTACCAATATCTATTGCTTTGCATTTGAATATGCTAAAATAGGAATTCAAATCATCCATTTTTGTTGATTGATGAAGTCACTTTTGTTGGGGCTATGTCCTGACACTAAAATTCTTTCATATGTATGTAGCCTTCTGCCATCATTTCTTTTCTATTCTTTTTTTGTGTTAAATACATGCAGCTGTGTACATGGGTGATTATTTATTTATAATATATATATATATATACCAGTTTAAAATAAGATTTTAAAATGAGAAAATAAAACCAACAAAGTTGTTTCGAGCCGGGCGCTCTCGTCAGGTGCGCGCTCCCGGGCGCTCACCCTGACGAGAGCGCCCGGCTCGAAACAACTTTGTTGGTTTTATTTTCTCATTTTAAAATCCTATTTTAAACTGGTATGTCGCTCCCTTTTTGGTTGAGCATTTTTAGTATTCTGAGTGGCGTTTTAACGCTGATTTTATACACACACACACACACACACACACACACACGCATGTATGTGACCTTTTCAAGTTCTGTCCAGTCCTGAAAGAATTTCAACTAAATTCAACCAAAGGCACAAACAATCAGCTCCAGGCACTTGAATTTCTCACCACATTCAGGGTCTTTCTACCAAAACCCAGAGATGAGGTCCACAATGGTGATGGTGGGAAGAGCTTGATGGATAAAGTTGTAGCAGGAACAAAGAAATTACAGGCCTTTGTAAAGCAATCAGCATGTTTAAAGTAAACACATCTGTCTTAATTTGGACCATCGCACCTCATGCCTTAGGAACCAAATCCTCACCAAGAAAACTGAGAACTTGTGTGTGCTTGTCGGTACACAAAGGGGCTGGTGCCTTCCATTCTAGACTGACCCTTCAGTTGTGATCAATGTACTGGTCTTTGTAAATGACACTGTTCGTAAGAGAACCCTAAGCAAGAAAAGCTGTCCCCAGCAAAATGCTGTTAGTCAGTCCATTGTGTTCAACACATAAATTTTAAGATCAAAAGAGAATGCTTGTGGGGCAAGCTTATGATGACACAGCTGCCCCCAATGTCATTCAGGAAAACATGTTGAGATAGGGAAGTTGTACATGTAAAAGACCAGGTAGTCTCAGAAGGGGAAATGACATCTATGCTGTTGTCTCCACAGATCAAAATCAAATTGTCTCTGTTCCTGTTGGCTCATGCGGTGTACAGATTTGAATCTATCACTGTTTCAATTTGGGCATTTCATCAAATTTGAATCTAGACACCTTAAAATTCAATACCATGGAAATACTGCCTCAACAACCAACCTTCTACAAATTTTACAAAGTGATCTTAAAAGAACATGTGCATGCATTTTACAAGTAGGTATGTATTATTATCACTGCAATAATAGCTATGACCTTACTAAGGAATTGCAGACCATTTCAACAGTCTAACTGAAGAAGTTGTGAGTTTTCTAAACATCTTTATTCTAACAATCCACACCGACATCAGAAAAAGGGACCGATCACCTGTTAACTCTTCATTCACTTCCACAAACTGACTCAAAACAAGATGCTTTCCAGTTTCTGTATTCTCAAATACATTGACAAAAGTGCATCATTCCCTCAAAGCATGATGACAATACTCACATAGCTGTGTTTAAGATTAAACAGAAAAACACTCTGCAGCCTTCCATTCTCCACAGTAAAAAGTTCATTCATCTGCTCCAAAGCTGCTGACACAATGCACACCAGAAAGGGAAAGGGGAGAGGGGACACTATCAGAGCACACTGATGACTACAGGTACAGTCCTTCAGGCGTTCCCTCGTTCTTGCGGTACAAGACATTCTCCTTGGCCTTGGAGAAGTCCTCGTTGCGCACCTTCATACGCCGCTCCCTCAGGGCCAGTAGACCTGCTTCAGTGCAGATAGCCTGAACACAGCATCAGTGCAACTTTGTTATCACAGAAATATCACCTCTGCTATACAACTAACATCATCCGTGCACATAGCCTGAACACAGCATCAGTGCAACTATGTTATCACAGAAATATCACCTCTGCTATACAACTGACATCATCCGTGCAGATAGCCTGAACACAGCAGCAGTGCAACAATGTGATTACAGAAATATCACCTGGTCTATACAACTGATATCAAACCTTCACAGCCAATACAATCTGTACAGCATAGTGGTCACCTCAATCTCTTGGCCAGCATGACTTCGAGGAAAGGATGACATCATTCATTGGGAATGATTATATGTCCTGTATGTCATTATAATCCTTAACCATTCCTTCATTGGGTAAGGTGGTGGGCATAAGGTGGAGAGGGTGGATGTTGATTTCATAAAAAGAAAGATTAAAAGGAGTCTGTAGCTTCATAAACACAAATTTGACAGAAAACGTTGAAACACACTTCCATGGATGCCACAAGGGTACTTTTATTCAGATTACAAGCACTAGTTGTGTTAGTGTCCTGCAGCAATCCAAGATAAGATTTTCTAACCAAGAAGAGTAAAAAAAAATGTCTGGCAACTGGAAAAAAAAATCTGTATTGTTCAAGGTCAGAACAAAAGGTGATACAAGAAGTTCTGCTAAGGAGTCATACTATGTCAGCATGAATTTCAGAAGAATGGTAAATTTAAATATGATAATTAATGAATATACAATTAATGAGATCACAGATGTGCTTCAGTGTGTCTGTGATACAAGAATTAATTCAAATAGACAGTGGTGAACTTGACCTGACCAAGTTAAAAAATGTTGAGTTCACAATTGTGCAGAGTTGATACAAGAGAAAGACTGTCATCAATTCAGTGTGTGCCAAGCTAGAAGTCGTAGACAGACCTGTTAGTTGCGCGCTAGATGACAGACAATAAAGATCATATCAATGCAGGATCAATCTACCTTGATGTCTGCACCGGACAGGTCGTCCTTAGACATGACGTAGTCGTCAATGTTGACGTCATCGGCCAAGGTCATGCGAGATGTGTGGATGGTGAAGATTCGCCGCTTGGTTTTCTCATCAGGTAAGGGGAACTCAATCTTCCGATCAATGCGACCAGGTCGAATAAGCGCAGGATCAAGGGTCTCGATTCTGTTGGTTGCCATGATCACCTGAGAACAGAACCAATGTTTTCTTATGAAAGGAAACACAGGTGCTAGCATGCGGTGTCCCTCCCCTCCAGAAACAACTATCAAGTCATGGTGAGATGGGTGTGGGTGGAAATCTCAAAGTGCAGGAGTTACTTTTACAACTGAAGGACAGATACACTTTCACTCACATTTTTTTGGGGGGGTTACAGAATTATCATACATCATATTACTTATGCTACATTACGTGGAGAGAAAAAAATCAATACAAGCTGAGAATTATCACAGACAAGAGTCTCAATGGGGCAAGAATAAATTGTTCAGATAGTCTAATAAGAAAAAAAAAGAGTATGGACATATCATGAGTGAATGGGGTACAGCCTGCAAAAGAAAATGACAGAGACACTGACTGACCTTGACATCTCCACGCGAGTCAAAGCCATCCAGCTGATTGAGCAGTTCCAGCATGGTTCTCTGAATCTCCCGCTCCCCGCCACTGTTAGACTCATACCTGAAGACCACAACACACACACAGTCATTCCATGTTTAAACTCATACCTGAACACCGAACACATACAGGCATATCTGTACACCACACACACATGGTCTTTCCATGCCGCTAGTGGACCATGGTCATGGACCTGCATACACACTGCAGACACACAGAGACTGGACTCATTCCATGTCCATACTCAGAGCAAACAGTTCAAGGCCAGTCTGGTTACGGTGAACAATCTCATCTAGACTGCTGTACTCAAAAGGTCCACTCATAAAATGGGCGCACTCAATGTATATTTTTCTCGTACCCCTCCCTCCTAAACCAATCAATTCTTTCTGACGTTCACTTGTGAGTTTTTGACCCCTTAACAGTTCCCAAACATTTATTTGCCCATCTGGCAACTGCTGAAATGATACTGGCTTTCAACTTCTTTTTCACTGGAATACATGTCCACTGTGGGTGATGTGCACTCCTGAAAAGAGTGTCCTGACTCTATGCAGTCACAACCTCTAGGTGCTTGCTGCCCACTCACACTGCAAGATCTGGGGACACTTAAAGTGGTTTAGAAGGGAGGGGTACGAGAAAAATATACATTGAGTGCGTTTAATTTCATGAGTGGACCTATTGAGTACAGCAGTCTAGATGAGATTGTTCACTGTAACCAGACTGGCCTTTTACATCCATGCAAAACAGCAACTACACTTCACTTAAAGTGATTTCCACACAACTGAATGAAAACTTAACAGTCTACTTCAAACTTTATATCTCATCATTTCAGCAGCATTAAACAAATCTTATTGACATCAGAACTGAAATAATGTTACACTGAAATTGCACCAATAGTGATACCTAGTTGCACCTAGTTGCCATTTTCATTTTGATTAATTTAAAACTTATCAGTGAAAAACCATAACATACATTTCCTTTAATCAAATGAAAATGAAATAAGGACATGATTTGTGTAGTTTACTTGAATTCTTTCCAATTATCAGAGAAATTCAACGTAATACTCAGAAAACAATCATGTGAACTGAAATCAGCACCTCAGCCTAACATTCGAAAATTCACCGATTCGTTGTTTTTCACTCGCAACAATCGTAAACATTTATAAAATTTCCAACTGAAATGTCCAGTCAAGTGCAATAATCCTGCCCTTTTCAATATTTTTGTCTGAAAGTAATCAGCCTGCAATTTCACATTTGAATTGATGTAGTTGCGTCTCTATTCGAATTTCGGCAGCTGACCCAGATTTTCAACTCGTTCATGCCTGCTTCATCAATATTGATCTCAAAAACTTTTCTAAAAAATAAACTTATTTTTGCACAAAATTTACAAAGAAACATTTCTATAACTTCAGCATTAATAACTTTTCCAAATACATAAAACATTTCCGTTAAACTGATCAGAACACTGGTGCTGTCACTGCTTGATATCTCCACTTACAAAGGCTAGTCTGGTTTTCCTGCAAAAATCATACAGTCAGATTCTTTTTCACTCAGAACCTGGACAACTTAACAAAAAGGAAAGTGTTGCCGAATCATTGCTGCTTCCAGTGATAGCTGCTTCCAGTGATATGGATGGCTGAGTGTGTGACCTGTACACGCGTGGTACTTCTCATTTGGGGGTATTCGCCTACGCGTATCGCAGTGTCTGAGCTACCTACACGCCTCTGCGTATCCCGTCAGTTGCAGTCCACGCAGGCATATCCTGTAAAATTTGAGTTAATTGCTTGCACCATAAAAAAACTCGGCCAGATATGTCATTGGCCTCAGCTTGAAATAAGAAACCAGAGAGCCTTTTTTTTCCCCCATCAGAGGTCACTGAATTAAAATTTATTCAAGACAAAAAAAAAGAAAAATTTTGCCTCAAAAACAGTAAAAATTCAGATTAAGAAAAAAAAATTATCACACACAAAGACCATGCCAAGATACCAGCCGCCGTGGCAAAGTGGTTAGCGTCACGGACTCCGGCTGGGAGGTCGTGGGATCAAACCCCATTAGAGTCATGTGGGTTTCTCTGCCCCGACCGGCTCCTACCCAGAGTTGAGTTTGCTGCGGACTCAGTTGGGGAGATTGGGACCACACAGTCGAGTTTCATCCACTTAATGGATGCGTTTCTGAGAGTGTTACTCAAATTTCCTGACCAACACTGCAGGTGCCTGTATCTCTCGGGCCTGGTTGATGCCAGGATATATTATGAAAGGAAGCGTAGAGTACAACCCTGTCATGTAGTCTCAGACCGAAATGGAAATCCGTAGCATCGTCTTAATCATCCTCATTCTCATCGATCAGCATTAAAAAAAAAGTCTCAAATTCTGTGGCCCTTCATGTCCTGCTCTCATGGTGACTTCGATTTCGAGGTCCTCTCCACATCTGAGGCCTTGGTTTGGTTCCGTCAGGGTCACCGGTATCGGCGAGTCCATGGGGGCTGTCATTGGACAGACTTGGTGGCACCCTCTGGAGGGAGAGCTCACTCACGCCGGCTCCGCGACTAAGCAATTATTGTCGTCATTAGGGGACTTAGATGGTGATGTCCTGCGTATGTTAGATCAGAACAGGCGTCACTGAACACCACCGAAGTGACTCGGCAGCAGTGCAGTGTCTCCTCCGGTGGGCTGCCTCTTGATGACTTGACACTGACTGCTCCCTGTGGATTGCCGGTGCCAGGGCTGCGGCGGGGTTGACCGGACTGTGGCTGTGGATGGGGTGTTGGAATGAGCGGCGTGGGTGCACTGCCTCTGAGGTGGCGCAGAGGTTGGGACAGCCAAAAAAAAAAAAAAAAAAAAAAAAAAACCAGACCATGCCAAGATCATGACCAGGAAAGTTCTGTACATGATTTAGTGAAGAAAATCTGTAATGCTGGCAGCATGCTCAAATGAAAACTGTGTTACCTTTTGGTGCCGACAGCATCAATCTCATCGATGAAGACAATGGATGGGGCATGCTCTTCAGCCACCCTGAACAACTCCCTCACCAGTTTGGGTCCATCCCCCTGTTCACCACAAACAACATCATCAGAATCTTGTGGACCTCACGCTGCGGTCATCACCTGTCAAAAAAACTGCTTCACTAGTATCAGGGATGAAAACAGTTTTTTAAAAAAAAGAGGAGATTGGCGGGGATCTGGGGTTCACCATGGGCCCCCAGTGGGGTACATGGGCAACAGCCTGGCGGGGTCAGGGGGCGGCACCCCCTGAAGCTGAAGCATATTTTGTATTAAATAAGGCATAAAAATCTTTAGAAATCACTTTCTTGCTTCTAAACAACTCATTCTATAGAACAGCTTTCAACACCATGAAGACTGAGACTGATGTGGAAAGAAACTATGTCAATTGAGACAAACATTTAGTATGATGAATCCTCAGAACTCTAGCTAAAGAAAATTTGACAAACAGTGCTTTCAGGACATAAAGAATAAGGCCTGTAGATAAGTAAATCAGAGTGGGAAATCAAACTAAGTAAATCAGATGTATGAAAACGACTGCTGGACTTCAATAAACACAATATGAAAAATGATTACTTTGAAGTCCTTTAAAAAAAAAAAACCCTGAAGCTTTTGGGCCTTAGACCCTTCGTCAGGAAACACTAAACACAAAAAAGAACAAATGACATAAAAACAAACTGATGTCACAACAGTACACCCCCCCCCCCCCCCACTTACAACTAATCATATCCTCCCCCCTTCACAAGTGTGTGTGTGTGTGTGTGTGTGGGGGGGGGGGGGGGGGGGTGAATGGTGTGTGTGTGGGGAGGGGGGGGGGTGTGTGTGTTGTTGTGTGTGTGTGTGTGAGGTGGGGACGGGGGTGGGGGGGAGGGGGCGAAGTGTGTGGGGTATGTGTGTGTGGGGTGAGGGTGGGGGTTGGGGGAGGAGGAGGAGGAGTAGAGAAGTATATAGGTAGTGGGGGAGTGGGCTGGTGGAAAAGGATTTCATAGGGGGGCTGTTAGCAGACACCTAACAAATGTAGCAAACGTTTGCATTATACCAGGGGAAAAGTGTTACACAATACTGTTGTGACATCAGTTTATTTTGATGTCATTTGTTCTTTATATTCTTTTTGTCACTTTGACGTTTTTCCCTTGCTTTGAAGACTCTACAAGTGGAAGTACTTAGAGTAGGAGTCAAACTATCTTTGGAAATTAAACGTAGATTGTTGCATACCCAGTGAGCTGAAAACATGCTGTAATGGTGTGGGAAACACACACATTTTCTGTTGGTGACTGGGACGCTTGATGTGATCTCTGATTGCCACAAAGCCACGACTACCAAAGTAGACACGTTTTTGGCAAGGCTCGCAAAACACTTCAAATTCGCTGTCTTTGTCATGTTTTCTTATTACATCGCGACTCTGTGGTCACACACGTCCTTCTGCTGCCACTCGGTCTTCTAGTGGTTCACATACTTCTTTCTTTTTTTTTTCGTTTTGTTTGCACTCACTGGCGGCAAACTCTCACTGTGAATCGACGCCATGATGAGAAATGATACTGGAAGGAAGCAGAATGAGAACTACGCCGTTTAAGAACATTACCGACAGAGAAGAAATTCGCTGTGCAGACAAGTTGAGATCGTTTCTGAGCTTCATTCTTCGAATAATTTTTCGGCGGAGACTTTTTCTTTCGGCGGAGATGCGAAAAAATAACGGCGGAGACGGCGGAGGTGTTTTCATCCCTGAGTATGCAGGGTAACCTACAGAGGGTGCCCCCAAAGTCCTAAGCCTCACCAATTCAGAGTTTAGTAATAAGAATAAAATTTGACACACATATGTATGTGCATCTTGGAAGACTACATACAAAACATGAACACTGACATTAGCTTCAGAAAATCGTAGATTGCGTTGGGATTTTCGTGGTTTTCCTCCGATGTTCTTTATCCCTCACCTATGCTCTATGATTTTCATGGTTTTCCTCCAATGTTCCTTATCCTTCACCTATGTTCTATGATTTCTGTGGTTTTCCTCCAATGTCTCATATCCCTCACCTATGTCCTAAGATTTCTGTGGTTTTCCTCCAATGCTCCTTATCCTTCACCTATGTTCTATGATTTCCATGGTTTTCCTCCAATGTTCCTTATCCTTCACCTATGTTCTATGATTTCCATGGTTTTCCTCCAATGTTCCTTATCCTTCACCTATGTTCTATGATTTCCATGGTTTTCCTCCAATGTTCCTTATCCTTCACCTATGTTCTATGATTTTCATGGTTTCCTCCAATGCTCCTTATCCTTCACCTATGTTCTATGATTTTCGTGGTTTTCCTCCAATGCTCCTTATCCTTCACCTATGTTCTATGATTTTCATGGTTTTCCTCCAATGTTCCTTATCCTTCACCTGTGTTCTATGATTTCCATGGTTTTCCTCCAATGTTCCTTATCCTTCACCTACGTTCTATGATTTCCATGGTTTTCCTCCAATGTTCCTTATCCCTCACCTATGTTCTATGATTTCCATGGTTTTCCTCCAATGTTCCTTATCCTTCACCTATGTTCTATGATTTCCATGGTTTTCCTCCAGTGTTCCTTATCCTTCACCTATGTTCTATGATTTTCATGGTTTTCCTCCAGTGTTCCGTATCCTTCACCTATGTTCTATGATTTCCAAGAGACCTTCTACCACAGAAGCCCCCATCCGTTGGAGACACCCTCACACCGCTGCTGACCAAATTTGTTCATGGTCAGTTACATCTCTCCCAAACCAACATAAACACTACACCACTGATGGCCCTGTACTGGTGACAGTAACTGCATAGCTGTGGTGCCAAAGTGAACAAACGACACCTGCAAACAAGTTACTTTTCATGGTAGTATCATTGCTTCATGCTTTGTGGACACAAGTAAAAATTTCACCCATTTTCATACCAAAAAAAATTTGAGAGTGAGCATGATGTGGAAACGAGTGGGACAGAGACAGAAAGAGAGAGAGGGAGAGACAGACAGACAGACAGAAGACAGGAGAGAGAGACAGAGAGAAAGAAAGAATGGGAAAAGAGAGAAGAAAATAGAAAATGGAATCACACAGGAAAATCGAAAGCAGGAAGGGAAGGGTATGGACTGACAGAGAGGGGGAAGAATGAAGAGGAATAGAATGGGACCAAAACAAAGAAAAGCAGCCAGCACCCACCAAGTATTTCTGGATCAGCTCAGAGCCCACCACTCGCAAAAAGGTCGCCGACGTCTGGTTGGCCACTGCCTTGGCCAACAGTGTCTTCCCTGAAACAATGACAGTACAAAAGTCATCCTCACTCACTGGTAAACAACGGACTGTTCACAAAACTTCCCTTTCAGAGCGTTCGTGCTAAAGGAACTGCCACTTCATACAATGAACATAAACCTACATCCCACAGCAAAATGCTTCTTACACCATTGACTGGTAGGCTTCCTACACTTTTGAAAGGACATGAAAGATTTCAAAAACTTTTCAAGATGATTTTGCGAAAATTCAAGGAGGAGTTACACAGAAAGCGAGACATTTGAACAATATCAGATTAATTACAGCTTGTATTTACACACTGGAAAATCAACATCACGGCTTGTCTACTTCTGGATGGCTAGGACAGTATTTTACAGGCTTCCATCAGAAAGAAGTTCATGTCAGTCAAAGAATGTACATTCTGTAACCGCAGATACTTCACCTTCTTGTTTTGTTTTGCTTTTCCACAGCTCATGACTCCCTTTTCCAGGGCTTTCCATGAGGTTTAAAGAATGAACCTCGTTTTTTCTGCAGTTTCAAGTGGATTCAAGGCCTGAACAATGAAAACTCAACAGTTTTCTGGAAATTTTAGGAAGCCTGGGAACCCTGAGTGTATTGTATATCCACCTGGCTGTCCTACAATGCTATGGGACGTGGTATCTTCTTCAGCCGCAGTCAGCTCCTACCAAATACTCTTCATTCTCCTAACAGGGAGCCGAGTCTCCTGAAGTTGGAGTGTGGCAGTCTGTGTGGAGAGGTATTAAAAACGAAAACAAGCAAGCAAACAAACAAACAACAACAACAGCCATACAGGTTATCCTGTCTTGTAAAAGGCACTCAATGATCTGACATTGGCTTGTGAGTGAGCCTGTCCATGATGTTCATCTAGACAAGAGGTCAGAATGCATCTTTCCGTGACCTGGGTCTGGGCAAAACCACCCCAGTTCTTCCAATTCTTCTTTTCTGTTTCTCTCAAACTGGGAGGCACGATCAGCCCCAAGTCCCTTGACACATGCATGTTAGCTGAGCAACTAAGAAACCTTCTAATCCCCCCCCCCCCCCCCCCCCCCCCAATCTGATCACCTTCCAGGCTCTTTTATCAACAGTGTTCTTAACCAAGGTGAAAATACTGGGGGGGGGCATATGATGGTCGGGCTGTTTCTTTTCTCTTCTCCTGAACGTACCCTTCAGCTATGGTCAGACTTAACAGAGAGTTGACATGTACTGCAGGGAAAGTGTGATGACCGACCTGTGCCTGGGGGGCCATACAAGATGACACCTTTGGGCGGCCTGATTCCCATCTCCTCATAGTACTCCGGGTGAGTCAGAGGCAGCTCCACAGACTCCTGAATACATACACAGGTAGATCTATACACAGTCAGTCCATGTGGTAGGTGGTACATGATCATTATGCATAATATCTCCACACTATTACATGTCCATAAAGCAACCTATTTCACACAAACGCAATAAAGCAAACAACCTCCCCCTTTCCCTTGGCCTACAAACAACCCCCGCTTTCCCTTCGTCTCCTTGCTATACAAGCACATACAGATACATACTGCTACTTCTTCACTTACACTATGGTGGCTCCTGGTCTCTCACAGCTTTACATAACAGATACAATTACATTCACACATCCTCTCACAAGTCCATAAAACAGAAATTAAGACTTTGAAAAAACAAACATTCCAACAAAAACAAACAGTTGTATAGAAATAAGCACATACAAAATACATATACATCTGTACACACTCAGACATACAGCCTTCTTTGTTTCTTTCAATGTCTTTTCACACAACATGCTTCTTTCAGATACAACTGTCTGGTGCTATTAGTTTTTTAAACAACAAAACACTAGTGATTTGAAGAAAAGAAACCACACACACACACACACACACACACACACACACACACACAAAACAAACACAAACGTAAATATATAGTCAATCTGTTCTTCCTGTGTGAGTGTTGTTGGCAGGAATGACAGAAATGTGTCATTGTGAATGCCAAGAAATAAGTTTTGCCATGTGACAAGAAGTGAAACATCAGTACTAAGGATCTACAATCTTTGTCATGATGTGAACTGCAGTATGCAAGTCTTGTTAGCACATTACTACAGGGACACTGAAACTGACCATGGTGTGGTGACATCCTCTCTCTGAATGACATCTACCAAACACGCAAACCCACAGACTGTTCATCTTCATATGTTTCTCATTGTGTTTGTAACATTCTTTCTCCAACAGTTCACAGTCCTCTTTTAACCTCTTTCATTTGGGAAATGTTCTGGTTTGTAACTTACTATAGGCGTTGGAAACTCGCAGAGTAAATCTCTACTCCATCAGGAAACAAGTCTGAGTACACCCCATGAACACCATTCTTCAAATAAGAAGCACAAACTGTGTACTTGTCACACATGCTAGCTGACAAAACGCCAGAACTAGCGATGACTCAGCAATATTTCAATATGAAGTTGTCCAGGTTCAGGCATTTATGAATTTGATTAGACCTTTCTGGAAAGAAAACATGCTGAGGTTTTCGCTAAGCAGTAACACCAGCATTAACGCCATGAATTTCACAGAATCAGTGAAGATGTTTGGAAATTTCTATCATGACATTAGCGCAGAATTTTTTTTTGTGTGAAAAAAGGTGCAGAATGACATCAACGAAAATGATTTGATCAAGTTCAAAATCTTGATCAGTTGCGACTCAGATTTTGTGACGACTGAATATGAAATTTGCAGACCACTGAAGCTTTATTTGAAAACATTTAAGAAGACTACATTACTGTGTTCAACTTGAAATCTCTGGCTGAAATCTGATAAACACATACAGTTCTTTTGGCCCATAAACAATAATGACTTTGTAACCTTTAAAATTGCCGGCTGAGGAGCCAAATCTTACTATACTGATTCACGTGATTGTGCAACCACTGTCATTGCACTGAATGCTGTTTTATAAATGAAAAGAAGGAATATGAAATTTAAACAATCAAAAGCTGTTATAAATCTAAAAAAGGAGTGTGAAATTTGAAAGTCTATCTAAGATTTAAATTTTCTTTGACAGACTGTATTTTCGTTTTTGTAATGCTGAGAAAACAATTCATTTCCTTTTATCAGCGTATGTCTTGCAATAGAAAAAAAATCACTCCTTTACATAAAAAAAGCAACCATAAACTAGACTGTGTTATTTTCACTAGAGAACTTTGACATTCAGATGATAACATTGCTTTTATTTTGCTTGAATTGTTGAATCATTTGTATTATGTTGTAAAAAAAAACCCACAAAAAACTTCTGATTCTAATCACATATGATTTATGAACCATTCATAATAACACTGCTTTGTCCTATATCTTTTGGTCTCATTGAGGAATGCCACAGACTTCAATGTTCTGAATCTGGTGGTTCAATAATGTAATATCAGAACAGGCCTCGCCTACCACACCATATTCAAGCACACACATACAGAGGCATACATGCCAGAAAGATGTTACATAAATAAATGAGACATGCCAGTCATGGGGGCCCAGCCCAGTGTACACGGCCGTCACTGACCTTGATCTCCTGGATCTGGTTATCCAGCCCTCCTATGTCAGCGTACGTCTCTTGAGGGGCTTTCTCCAACTTCATCACCGTCACCATGGGTCCGTATCATCACCTAGTACACCTACTACTGCATGGACCTGTCACCATCATCATCGTCATCAATGTCACGATGGAGTCTGTATCATCACCTAGTACACCTACCACTGCATGGTCCAATCCACCTCCTCCTCCTCAATGTTCCATATAGTCTGTATCTTCACCTAGTATACCTATGGCTGCATGGACCTGTCATCATCATCATCATCATCACCATCAATGTCACATACAGTCTATATTATCACCTAGTATACCTACTATTGCGCAGACCTGTCATCATCATCATCATCAATGTCATATAGAATCTGTATGATCGCCTGTTACACCTACTACAGCATGAACCTGTTATCATTACATCGTGGTCCCCTTTTTATCCCCCAACATTTCCCACCCTAATATACACCTGTCATCATCATCATCATTACCATCGCGAAGAGCTCAAGGTTGTTGTCCCACTCCATATGCTTGTCAAACATTATTACTGTCCTCATATCATTACTAAACCCGTCATGACAACATTGCTGTCATCATAACATCAATGCCGTACACATAAATCACTGCCGGCCATAGTCACGACATCTTTAGTGTCCTCATATCACGCCATAGTCATGACATCATCTTTAACGTCCACATATCACTGCCATAGTCATGACATCATCTTTTGTGTCCTCATAAACCCCTGCCATAGTCGCTGCCAATGACATCATCTTCAACGTCCACATATCACTGCTATAGTCATGACATCATCTTTGATGTCCGCATATCACCACCATTATCATGACATTATTACTGTCCTGATATTGTCACTTCCTTAGTCATGACATCAAAAGCAGTCACTCAGCTGTTACCCCAGGAGGTTAGAGAGTTGCCTACCTTTTGGTTGAGGAGTACAGAGCAGCCTGGCTCCAGCTGGTCCTTGTCCACAAAGGACAGGATGGACACGTAGTGCTCACTACCACTGACGTCGAAACGATGGCGTGGTTGTCATCGATGATCTCCTCTAGGTTGCCCACCGACATGGGGGTGCCGCGTAGTTCATCCACCTTGCTACGCTCTTCCTGTAAGTCACATACACACCACAGTTATCCACCTTGCAGTGCTCTTCCTGTCAGTCACGTACACACATCGGTTCTTCTACCTTGCTGTGCTTTCCTTGTCAGTCACATACACATCGCAATTCACCCACATTGCTGCATTCTTCCTGTTAGCATGGGTGGGAGTGAAAATTTTTGGTTTTACTGAAAAAAAAAAATATGGGGCAGGGGTCCAGGGGCCGCCCAGGCCCTGGTGGGGTCCAGGGGCAAAGCCCCGGTGGGGGGTCTGGTGGGCGAAGCCCCCCAGCCGGTGACGAAAATCCACAATTTCAAGGTGTGTTTGTGGCATTTCCTGGGAGATGTTTACAGTAATCTGAGTTCTTTGCAGTGGTGTGTGTGAACACATAAGAATGCATACTTCTCGTATAGTTGAAAAAAAAGAAAAAAAAGAAAGATAAAACAACTAAAATACAAAAAAAATAGATTAATCATAAAGTACCCTACTCACCATTCTTATGGAGAGTACAGGTATGGCAACATTTGAACAGCAGGTTCAGCAAAAACAGTATCCAATGGAGTAAGGCAGTCCTAAGGCCCCAGCAGTACACTTACAAAGTTCAGGTTGAGCAAAAAAAACAGTAGCGTGAGCATACAAGGGAGTTTAGTGATAACAGACAGTCTATACTATAGGCCCCAGCAATGCACTTTGGAGAACTCGGGTGAAGCAAAAGCAGCAGAGTGAGTATCCTAAGGAGTTTGAAGACAGTCCACCCAAGAAAGCAAGCTTGAAGACGTTACCTATCAAAATGAATTATATAAAAGCCAGTCCATTTTTGTCCACACCTATCCACATCCCATAGGGCTTAGCTAAAATCTGATATAAAATATACATTGACAATCCATATTTACATACATACAGCATTTACTGAACTCTCTTCAGTGTCTTGGTTTTTTGCCAAAGAACTCGTGGATTTGTGACTGGCCACACTTTCTTTTGAGCTGCTGGTTTCTGTCTGTTTGACTTTTAGGAAGGCAAACCACAAAATGATTTGGCCAGTCGTTCGAGGCTTGGGGTGTCTGCTGCAAGTTTCTGACAGAAGGCGACAAGCTCTGGAGCCAAAGACAGCGGTAGGCAATGCTCGGCCAAAAACGCACAATGCTCGGCCAAAAACGCACAAGTCCGGATCTTGGCATCAACCAAGGAGTCCACTTTTGACAGAGGAGCAAGCACAGGGGATGCAGCTGGAAGTGTTGATGCATGTTTCAAGGCTTTTAGCCTCTCCACATGGACAGTCTCGCTACCATGGCTTGCAATAGACTTCTTCCCGTTCGACTTGTAGACGATTTTCTTTCCACACAGATTGCACCATGCAGCGCCAGGTTCCACGCATTTTCGAAGCCACATACGGAACGGGCGATCCTTTTTGTCTGTTTCATCTAGCCATTCATTTCCCCACTTGTTCTTTTTCAGCTCTGCATTGATTTCGCGAGCTCTAGTAGTCTCACTAACTTCAAGAAACGCCATTTTCACGTTCAATCACACGTCGACTCGCAGCTAGGATGAGGACGGAAGTGTGCCGTAAAATGCCGGAAATCGTTATTCGCGTATGTCGCAAAGCCAAAAATCGCGTTGTAAGGGGAAAAAAAAAAAAAAAAAAAAAAAAAATTTTGGTTTTACGGAAGCTCCGTAAAAATACGGCGGTCTCCCACCCATGTGTTAGCCACATACACACTGCCATTCATCCACACTGCTGCACTCTTCCTGTCTGTCAGATACACACCACAATTCATCCACATTGCTGCAATTTCCTTGTCAGTGACATACACGCACCACAGTTCACCGACATTGCTATGCTGTGCCTGTAAACCACATACACACACCATAATTCAATCACATATCTGGGTTTTTAATCTCAATTACCTTGGCATACACATCAGTTTATCTACACCCTTGTTCTTCTCGTCAATTACATATACAGAGACGACAGTTCATCAACATAAACGAACTCTTTCTGTCTATTGCATACACAGTTTATCCATTCCCATGTTATTCTTGATCAAATATTTACAAAAGCCCGACTTCAATTCCACTCCTGTATTGTGACCACATTACTGTGCTGCTTGGTTACATGTGACATACGCACCACAGTTCACATTGTCATGTACTCACTGATCGCACACACAAACCGCAGTTCATCGAAAAATGAATGATTTTCACATTTGACATTTCATGGAATTTATGACAAGTACTGATATTTTACTGTGATGTTTTGATGACACATCATATGCACTCTTCTCATGTTTCCATTCATGTGTTTTATTAGACGTTCCCTAAACCTTGATGAAAAACACAGAGAACAACATCAACATACATTTCCTGTTTCTTTTCCTGAGGTTTCAGTCATTCTCGTTATCAATGAACACACACATGCAAACACACACACAAAACGCACCCCAGACACGGCCTCTCCTCTTGTTTCTCTTCTTTGCACTCGAGACCACCCTGTTTACCCTAAAATGCCTTTGGTGTTCTTGTCATAAAAAAAATGAACTTATTTTCTGCAAAGCATGTGCACATACCTTTCCAAATGTAAAAAAAATCGGAAGGGAGGGGGCAGGCAAGGGAGGAGGAGGGTGTGTGTGTGTGTGTGTGTGTGTGTGAGGAGGAGTCTCTATGTACAATCTTCCAAACTTTTTGGAAGAAAGCAAGAACTGGTTTCATTTTCACCTACCATCACACAGCAGGGCTTTTTCTTCTGGTTAGCAACCATCTGATCATGGATTTACTACAGCAAAAGTAAGCTCTTGTACCACAAATAAATTGCAAACCTGATTCATCATGCATAAATTTGGCACAAATTGATGTTCCTTTGCCGTTTTTATTAAATCAATTTTTTTAAAAAAAAACCATATATTTCAGTGTATGCTGTTGAACTTAAAACCCTCTGCCTACTGAATCGACTGAGACAGACCGCGGGATTTCGTCTGTCTGAACACCGGATCGCCCGCTGGAATACTAGGTCAACGACTTTCGCTTTCATCATCGCATATCCCAGGACGCAATCGCGACAGAAGAGTTTTCCCATACGGAAGTTTCTTGGACGCCATTTCGCTTTTTGTTGCAAATGTTATTGGTGGAGTAGTGTCGCTGCTGATGTGAATTTTCAAAGTTCGGCTTTTTTTTTCGCGAAGATTTTCTGAGAAAATGGCGGATCAAGTAACTATGCAACTTGTAGAATTCATTTTCTGATGTGATATTGATGAAGAGAGCGTATTTGCAGCTACACTCTTGACGAAGATTTGAAGGGAGACATTCGGGCGTTGATCTTGACCTAGTTATAAATAAAGATCAACTGCTGACTGATTTTGAGGCCGGAATCGATAATGATTCGGCCGATGATAATGACGATGTCAAATAGCCCATTGCTGCTGGCCCAAACCCAACCTAAAAAAGAAATTCGAAAAACAAAACTTGCTAGAGATTCTTTAGTTGGTGACTGGAGTGTAGGCTACAAGAAGTGAAGCCCCCAAAAAGTTTCGCTTGTTTTGACAGCCAGGAAACCGGGGTCAGGCAGTGGGTGTGTCCCATGTTTTGCCTGTGGGAGCGTCACCTTTAGCCTTTTGATTTCAGAGGAGTTTTGGCAGACATTTAACGAGAAACATTTATTTGCTGCACAAAAGCAAGCAGAAAAGGATGAACATAAACTCTGGCCTAAAATAAAAACTGCCTGTTTTATCAAAAGCAGTTTATCAAAAAGCAAAGAGCAGACAGACAATCTGAGGTACATCATCACCACAGTGTGTGTGTGTGCGTGTGTGTGTGTGTGTGTGTGTCAGGGGGGAGGGGTGTGTGTGCGATTGCTCAGTGCACTTGAGCAAAAGCAAAGTTTTGCTGAATTCCATCACAATCTAAGTCCAGTATTCAGTAATCTGTTCTTGTTATTTTTTTCCCCCTCAGTAGTTAGAAGACAAATCTTCTTGTATGTAATGCCTTCAGTTTTAACAAAGTTGTTGAAGTTTGGGTTGTTTTTTTTCCTTCACAACAGAAGTTGACTGTTTAGTGTGCAGACCATATAAAATGACTTTCTTTTGCTCCTGAAGGTTTCAGTACTTTGTTTAGGCTTGGAAAATCACTCTGTGCTCCTAATCCATGACATTCTGGGTACAGTGAATTTTGGGAAAATTCTTTTAGCACCGAGAACACTAGTTAGTCAGTTTGTTTTTTTTTTTTTTTGCTTGTGTACCAGTTCACTATATATAGGGAGAAAAAAAAAGTCTGTTTTGGATGGAGTGATGTCTTTGAATTTTTTTCATTAATTTTATAGAATACATGAGTTAAGAACAATTTTTTTTACTGATGTTTCTTTTATGGCAAGTGTGTATGTGTTGCGGAGTTACCTCACTTGGCATGGTATTCACATAGTCATGTAGCACAAAGTCATGCGGCAGGCACAGGGTTTAAGCAGACACAGCCTGATGCAGTTTTGCACATGGAAGTGAGCAAGAGTTGCTCTTTAATCAAAGTCCCCACCATGGTTACATTTACTACTTAAGAGCTTTGTCTCTTAGATTTATCAACCTTTTTCTTTTCTTTTCTTTTTGTGTGTGTTTAGTTAGCCAATATATTTGCACAAAATATATGGCAAAATGTTATAGGCAACTGGTCTAGAGACACAGAGGGCAGGATGTAAAAAAGCTGTATCGCTTACTCTTTTACCCTCATTAAAGATCATTTTGACTTGACTTGACTTGACTTGACACTCCTGATTCTTCACCAACAGACGCACACACACACACCACCACACCACACACAGCCTCGCCTCCTGTTTCTCACCTTGGGGTTAGAGCCACGCCTGCTTCTCCATTAACAGACACACACACACACACACACACACACACCAAAGCACACCCCATCATAGCCCCACCTCTTGTTTCTCTTCCTGGGTTTGAGACGTTCCTGGTTCTTGATGAACTCCTCCTCCAGCAGCAAGTAGTCTTTGATCCTCTCCATCTTTAGCAGCTTCAGCCGGCATCGGGTGTGAGGGGTCACTGTCATGGTCACAGCACACCATTTTGTTCAATAAGGCAATAGGCGTCACAGTGATAATGAGACACTTTCACTCTCTGTGTTCATGAAATACCGAGTAAATGGTGCAAACACAGCGTCATCTCTTCAAAAAACTATTTCCATGCAATGTGTTTTCAATAAAGGATAGATAATGTATTGCCTTGGCTTATTTTCTACACACACATTGCAATAACTTGCAGACAACAGTTCATTACTCTCTTCCCACTCTACACCCCTGATATCACAACTGGGGGTGGGTGGTGTTGGAGACAAGCTGCTACCCAATGACAGGATACAAATACAGCATTGCAAGCCTGCCACTCCACCTACAAACTGGCAAGGACAGACAGTGACATTAATAATTTGAGACTTAACAGCCACACAAGTTGACAACAGACAGACACACACAAGGTCCTCAAAGAGTTTACCAAGAGGCAGCTTGGTAGCAGCATCCGGTCCTCGGGTCTTCTTCTTCCTCTTGCCCACTCGGGTCGGGATAGGGGGCTCATACTTCCGCTTCTTGTCCTGCAGCAGAGAGGTGAAATCATCACAGCTCTCAGTTCTTCCCTGTTATCTGTTGATCATCCTGAACTTTCCAACCCCTAATCTTAACCAGCATAAAGTCCCATCAACAGAACCCCATAAAACAGAATCGATATTAGTATATAACACTGACTGATCCTTTAACCCTACTTGCCTTTCAACACTGGGCAGTAGATATATAAAGCAGATCTCATCTGCATGCAGTGGAAGGACATCTTGTCTAAATTAGTTTACTTTAAATCATGTATGGATTTGTGTATGCTGCAGTGTTTCATGCTTTGGTAGGATGTTTCTACAGCGTCCTTTAACAACTGCAGTGTGACTGGTCTGGTTCAGTTCAAACAACAGTGACGTGTCATGTGACTGACGGAGGCGATTGCCAACGGCGAAGCCCGACGGCCTGATCTGTCGGCTGCCTGCAATCGGAAGGATGTTACTCACTTTGTCGTCAGACTTGTCTCCTCCTTGCCCGCCAGAACCTCCTGATTGTTTCTGCCCCTGAACACACAGCAAGGCGCACATGTAGCATTTGTACCATTTATATCCTTCTGTCCTTTATTTCACTCATGTCACACACACACACACACACACACACACACACACACACACACACACACTTCAAATTTCAATCCAAAAGCACATAGGAAATCATAATCTGCCAGCCCCAATGAGCAGATTTAACTAAAATTACCAGATCACATAGTGATAGATACACTTGCCTTATATGGGTTTTGGATTTGTTGTTGTTGTTTGTTTTGTTCTGTTTTATTTTGCTCTGTTTTTGGTCAGTTGAATTCTTATCCAACATTCATTCTGTTCAAGTCAAAGCATGTTAAACTAAAGGACATGCAGACAGTATAAACAACAAGACAGAAGCAGCAAGAAAGAGGGATGCAGGGTGAGGAAAGGAAGGGGGAGAGGAAAAGAAGGATGGCAAAAGGGGTATGTGTGTGATGAAATGAGTGTATACAAATTACAATCACATCACTTACAAACACAAGTTAAGCTGAGGCCATAAGAGGCCAAAGCCATAGCCATTTTTTTTAACCTTGAATGATTGAACTACAAGTCTTCTAGAATTCTCAGTGCGGTAATATCAAAATGAGTCAACTGAACTATGCCAACGTACATGTTTCCTGGGCATTTATAGCATATTTTGTCTGTTTACTAGCTGAGTCACTTTCAACTTTGATAAAAAGATGAAAGATAGAAAAACAAAAAGCATTTATAAATTATAGCATATGTTGTCTGTTTACTAGCTGAGTCACTTTCAACTTTGATAAAAAGATGAAAGATAGAAAGTATGTCTGAAGGCAAGCAAGTTGAAATATTTGACTGCTAAACTGTGTGGCACAGTTCTGCATAAAGGGCCTCAGTGAAATGCCAAATGCCAGCAAAACAACAACTAACATGGCCTACTGCAGACTGGTCTTTCAGTGTGTGTGTGTGTGTGTGTGTGTGTGTGTGTGTGTGTGTGTGTGTGGTGTGTGTGTGTGTGCATGCGCGCGCGAGCATGTGCATGTGTGTGTGTCTGTGCGTGCATATGCTTTGTGGGGTGTGTGTGTGTTGTGTGTGTGTGTGTGTGTGTGCGAGTGTGTGAAATTTGTCAAAATGAAAGGGGGAAAAACCTGCACCCTCATCCATCTGACAGCTGCAGTCTACACAGCAAACACTGTTGATAGGAAAGAGGAATTACGCAGTAGTCAAAGCCATTTCTATGATTGTTATGAGCACACCTGATCACTACCAGTTGCGTGTTTTGTCTGTTGATCTGGTATCTTTACTTCACAGAGTTTTCTCATTTAACTCCACACCACACACACACACATGCTCAGGCGCATGCATGCCCGCATGCATGCACACGCGCGCGCGCCACACACACACACACACACACACACACACACACACAAACACAAACACACAGGGAGAGATTTCGACTAATAATTAACTGGCTTATTATTAATAATCTTTATTCCCAAGGGTAATAGGTAAGGAAGTAGATGCTTTTTTCTGGCTCTCGTCCTTTCAGACACGAAGGATACTGACACATGAACACTATTATTATTACACAATACAAAACAGATTATGATAAACAGTGAGGATTCATACAATCATAAAAGAAAACATAAAACTGTATGTCACACACACACACACACACACACACACACACACACACACACACACACACACAAAGCATCAAGTCACCATAATATTATCATCAACACTGCCTCAGGAGGAATGAATAGTGATTCATAAGGCAGTCATGTTCAAGTACATAGGCATATATATTAACATTTAAAATCCTTGTTTGTTATGCAAGATAGGTTTTCAGAGGTAAATATGAGATAATGCTATTGTCAAGCACACACACACACACACAACACACACACACACACCCACACACACGCATTTATTAATATTATACGAAGGGGGGAAAAAAAAAACAAGAAAGAAAGAAAATCGAAAAAAGAAAACCAAACATAACAAATGTGGAGAAAAAAAAAGTACTAAAGAGTACTACCCATACCATCCATCCCTAAAAGAACAGAATATGTGACTGAGAGAGAGAGAGAGAGAGAGAGAGAGAGAGAGAGAGAGAGAGAGAGAGAGAGAGAGAGAGAGAGAGAGAGACAGACAGACAGACAGAGAGAGACAGAGACACAGAGAGGGAGAGAGATTGATAATTTTCATTCCCATGGGTAACAAACTTAAACTATCATATTTTTATAAGCCCGAAGATGTTTGTTCTTCCATCTGTCCTTTGTCCTTCTAGGACTAACGATACTACACATTAACACTACTTTACAATATAAAACTGATTAACAAAATAGTGATTATTCGTATACTGATAAAAGAAGATATAGGACACGCTAAGACTGCTTGTCACATACATACATACACTGCGGAAAGAGTATAAGAACCAACTGTCACCAGAGAGAGATAATTATAATCTTTGATCATCTTTATTTCCAAGGGTAACAGATAAGCACACACATGCTTTTTTTCATCCTGCCCTTGCCCCATTAAGGGACTGACTAAGCATAACTAGCAACTACTAAGTATAACTAGCGACTAATACTTACAAAAATTGTAACAAACACATACATCTTCACAAATGCATTAAAAGTTGATGAGTTGTTCATCCATTAACATTTAAGGCATAAATGACTTTAAAAGGAAACAAAGCGACTGAAACAACAAACAAAAATAAAGAAATTAATTTCAAAGAAAACAAAAATCAGCACACAGACATCTTCTTCTTCTTCCTAAAATACTGGTTCACTCAAAAACGAGTAGGTCACCAGCGTGCATGTTAAAAAGTAAAATAAAATAACATAAAATAGTGCGACTCAGACTGTTGGCCCCTGGAGCAAATTTGGCAACAAGGGGTCGCACTCGATATTCAAGAAGTTAAAAGCAATGGCCAAATTCAGGCCCAGGTAACAGTAAAATATCTGGGGAAGTAAAAATAGAAAATCGTCAATATGCAGATCTCAAAACTGTCGTATCAATTTGTTTTTTAAATGAGATTGCATTTGTGGCAATCTTGATGGCACCCGGCAGTGAGTTCCACAGCCGTACAGAACTGGCAGGGGTTCCATTTATTGCAAAATTTTGCGTAATTATTGCGTTTTTCTGCCTTCCTACGCATTTTTTTCGCGGCCGTGCGTTTAGCGACGCAATTTTCCCAGGACCCTGTTCTCAACCGCAAGCCTATGTCAGAGGGGCAAAACACGGCACAGACCTACAGCAGACTGCTTGACACCGCCAATTAGTGATAGTGCGTGCACATTTTACTCTGTGGCACTCGCTGACTTTTTGCTAGATCAAGAATGTTCCAAAACTCCTCATCCTTTCTCCCCTCGAAATAAAGTGGAATCTTTCCCGCGTCTGCGATGGTGCCATCTTCCAATCAGAATACATTATGACTTCCCACGCACACACGATCATCCCACGTGATTCTGGATGCCAGAGTGCGCCCATTAATGGGAACTTTACCGTGGTCACAGCGTGTAGGAATAATATCAAGGTTGACTTACCCGGCTTGTTTTCGCGGGCTTACTTAGCAAAAATGGCAGAGACAATCAAACATGTTTGCATTTTTCAGTGGGGGAGAAAAGCGCCGGACTCGTGTGGCACAGAAAACGCTTTCCTGCAGCGAGCTGCTCTGCACTTCAGCGGTGTTAAGGCGCGTGATTCAGAGCTGTTTTGACGGGAGTGAGTACAGTTTACTTTGTTATGCATTTTTTTCAGCGCTGACGCATTTTTTGCGGAGGCGTGCGTTTCTTAACGCAAAAACTAAAAAGTCAGTGGAACCCCTGACTGGGATAAAAAGAATGTAAGTGGCTGTCAATATTTGATGCAGGTATGGTATAACATTGACCGCCACTCCTGGTGCTACTTTTTATTCAATACTAGTTGTTCCATTGGAATATCAATTACTTTAGCTCTGCCTTTGAAGAAGATGTTAAGTTTGATAAAAGCTCTTCTCTCTTCTAAGGGTTTCCATTCTAATTTCCTCATGTTCTTCCTAGTAGTCCCCTTTTCTCTGATGTGGTTCCCTGTTACGAACCGTGCTGCTCTCTTCTGAATCTTTTCGAGGTTATCAATTTCCTTTAGATGGTAAGGATCCCAAACCGAGCAACCATATTCCAGTACTGGTCTAACCAGTGTTTTGTAGCAGTCGTCTATCAGGGTTGTACATCCACGTCGGACATCGGACATAGACCGATTGCACATGCAAAATGTCCGATATAACTGGCAGTGAAGAGGACAAATGTCCCATTACTTTGCCGAAAACGCGGTCACTGTCCGATAGCTTTCCGATGCTCACGGACATGGCACCGGCCGTTTATATCAAGCCCGCATAATTATTTGAGTCCGACCGTCGTACAGAACTCCAGTCTGTAACTTTAGTGTAAGCCCACTACCCAGTGAATCACTAGGCCACTGGCACTAAGCTTAGTGGCAAGCCGTGGCGGTCTATTTTTAGCTCGTTGGCTTGCAACTCTGCCTCCCTGACTCGCAGAGGCTGAGCTAGCGAGGTACACGGCTCGCAGCTGAGAGCTGGCAGCCAGCTTGTGTCAGGGTTATTTTTAGCGTAAAGCGTCTAAAGAGCGATAAGCCTTGTACTTGTTACGTGTTGTAGGCCATGTAGGCACATGTTGCTGAAGCAGAGACTGGAAAGGAATCTCAAGAAAACGGTCAAGGAGCAGATGTACCCCAGGGACAGCACCTTGACACTCTGGCAGCTCATTGCCCGCTACCACCAGCTGGAGTTCACCAACCTCAAGAAACTGGCCCAGCTTGCCATCACCCTGCCCGTCCATACAGCTGATGTAGAAAGAGGGTTCAGCACTCAGAATTTGATTTTGACAAGTCAAAGGAACAGACTGACAGCAGAAAACCAGGCCATGCTGATGAGGGTGCAAATGGAAGGACCAAGTGATGTCAAGGGGGAATCAGAATGGGTGTTCAGGGTGACAGAAAAGTGGGGAGAGAAAAGGAAAAGAATGCTCTTCAACCAAAAAGACGACTCCAAATGAATCAATATTGTACTTGAATACTAGCATTAGCAATGAATAGTGATTTAGGAAAGACACTGCCTCTGTGTGTGTGACTGTGTGTGTGTGTGGACTAGTAATAGTATGTTTACCAAACATGGCTTCCCACTCTAGGAATATAGTCAGCTTTTGTAATACCATTTTTGTGTGCATAAAACTTAATATACATTCAATCTGGCTTGCGTTCAAAATGTCCGATTGATTTTGTTATGAAGAGGACAAATGTCCTATTACTTCAGGGTGGTCCAGGACATTTGTCCTATAGATACTGCTAAGGATGTACAACCCTGGTCTATAACCTTTTGGGGGCAGTCATTGATATTCCTGTATAAGAAAGCTAAGATGTTATTTGCTTTCTTACATACTAAATTGTAATGTTCTTTCCATTTGAGACGACTATCTATAATCACGCCTAAATATTTTGCAGCATTAGTTTCTTTAAGAATAGTATTAGGGATAGAATAATCTGATCTAATTGGTGAGCGTTTGTTACATATACGCAACACTTGGCACTTTTGGGATGAAATTCCATTTTCCAAGTTCTTTCCCACTCTTGTAAAGCGTTTAGATCTTCTTGTAGAATGCGTGTATCATTCTTGCTTCTGATTGTTCTATATACTAAGCTGTCATCTGCAAAAAGCCTTATAGTAGTTCCAGGAGAGAGATTTCTACTTATGTCATTTATATAAATTAAGAAAAACAAGGGCCCCAGAACAGTTCCCTGTGGTACACCTGACAAGACTGGTTTACAATGGGATGACGACCCTTCCACAACGGGTACGTGCCAGATTGCCGCGTACCACTTTGCCGCGTCACCCAGCTGCTTCCGCGGGCCCGCTATTGCGCGGCTAACCGTAACCCTAACCATAACCCTAACCCTAACGGTAGGCCTATCCCTAACCCTATCCCTAACCCTAACCCTAACGCTATCCCTAACCCTATCCCTAACCCTAGCAGCTGTGTGACGCGGCAAAGTGGCACGCGGCAATCTGGCACGCGGCAAACTGGCATGTCTCCTCCACAACAACTTTCTGCGTTCTCCCAACGAGGAATGATCTAGCCCATCCTATCGAAGAGAGAGAGAGAGAGAGAGAGAGAGAGAGAGAGAGAGAGAGAATATCTGAAGGCAAATGAGAGCTGAAAAGTAAGGCGGCCCCGGGTTTCACAAAGGCCGGGGCCTCTGAACTAGGATTTCGCTGCATAATCTTCTGCTTCACTGACGCTAGACGACAGTACGACCGAATGACACGAGTGTTTTACTTCATCATTCACGCATCTTGCAGCTTAACTGACACTTTCATCAATGAAAACAGCAGATACACAAATGATTATGTTTTGAAAAAAATCATACTACATATAATGGACAATCTTACACAAAATTCAATTATTTACACTGAGAATGTACAATGAGAAAGCGTTTTCCTCACCATGATCAACCGGAAGTTTGACACAATCGAAGCTGACGCATGGGCACTGGCGAAAAGGGACGTAATCATAATGGTGGTGGTAGTCCGTAGCACAGAGTTATGGCGCATAATTTATCTCGATGCTTGGTCTGAACTTCATTACTTTTCTTCCTTACCTGTCAATTTTACACTCTGTTTTTGTTACAAACTCAAAGTTTCATAACCTCCCAACTTTTACTTTTTTTTCTCTCACCAACTAAAAAGTTTGTCAAGTCTTTCACAGACCAGTCCATAAGTAAGGCCCATGTTCATGGCACTTAAAAAAACAAAAAACAAAAACAACTTGTATGACATGAAACTCTGACTCCCTCTCCCACCTCCCACCCTCACACACAAAGTAAAGAAATGTATAATGGCTATGCGCCTATACTCGTGCAAGGAATCCTGGGGTCAAAATTGGGGGGGGGGGGGGGGGGCTGACCTGTTGACTCTTAATGGAAAAATCAAAACACGACCCCAAAAGTCTGTGCGCATAATTCTCAGCCTTTGAGAATTCTGCATGGTTATCATTATGTAAAAACTACCGACAATAAGCTAACTTTAAGTACACCGACAGCCACTTACATTCATTTTATCCTAGTTCTGTACGGCTGTGGAACTCACTGCCGGGTGCCATCAAGACTGCCACAAATGCAGTCTCATTTAAAAAGCAAATTGATATGACAGTTTTAAGATCTGCATAATGACGATTTTCTATTTTAACTTCCCCAGATATTTTATGGTTACCTGGGCCTGAGTGAACCAGTATTTTAGGAAGAAGAAGAAGAATGTAAGTGAATACACTTTTTGTCAAAGCTAACTTATGTGCACATTTTATATGATTAATAGGATTATAAATCTTTGGCATTCATGAATAACTTCTGTTGTTACTGCAGGAACACGTTGCAATTTAAAAATGAAATAAACAAACATTAGGAAGCATTTGCTTTTTGACTAATTTCACTATTGAAGGCTAATCAAACACAATTTTATGCTGCGCATCCTCAATATTTGATAAAGAAATAATAAGAAAAGGCTTGTTACATAAAGCAAGCAAAATGGATGTATTAAACTTGCTCCAAACTTGATATGATATTATATGATATGATGTGAAATGATAATATGATATGATATGATATAATACATTATTGCTTATAAATTGTCGCTTTTACATTTACTCGAGAGATCTTGATGTGTAAACTACCACCACCATCAACAACAACAACAACAGCGGCGATGATGATGATGATGATAATAATAATTGTACGTAGTTATGCCTACCAGCGAGCGAATAGGTTTAGTTGCAAGATGTGTGTGATATTCCTGATGCTGCATGTGTAGTGCATGATTCTCAGCAGTCTGTGATCTCCATTGATGAAAGCGTCAATTAATCTGCACATTGGTCTTCTTTTTAAAAGTTTAAACACACACGCGCGCGCATACACACAGCAACAACAACAATATATATATAATATACATATATATATATATATATATATATATATATATATATAGGGTCGAACTTTAATTAAGGACCACTTATACACAGTCTCACAAAACATAGAAAGAAAAACCGACAAACGACAGAAATTTTTATAAATGTTTAATTTCATTATCAGTGAACAACATTTTGTCACTTTCATCGAAAAAATCATTCTTTCTGATTAGATAGGGGACCTGAATGAGACTTACCCCCCAAAATGACATTCACAAAAAGAGTGTTTCTTTACAGTCTGATCAAAACCGAGTGTGCCCCCCTCGTGCTGCCACACAATCCACACAGCGCTGCCTCATGGTGTTGACTGTTCTTGTAATGAGTGCCTGGGGGAGGTTTGCCCACTCCTGCTGCAGGTAGTGCAGCAGCTCCTGTCGATTTGCCGGAACAGGGTGATTTTCTTGAACTCTCCTCCCAAGCTCGCCCCAGATGTTCTCAATAGGGTTCATGTCCGGGCTGTTTGCCAGCCATGGCATCCTGGTGATGCCAGCTTGCACCACAAAAGTGTTCACGGCTCGACAACGATGTGGGGTGGCATTATCGTCCATGAACACAGCCTGAGCCCCAATCTGCTGGAGTGCTGGGACAACCAAAGGCCGTAAAATCTCCTGCAGGTAGCGTTGGCCGTTCAGGTTGCCATCCACATAGTACAGGGGAGTCTTGTGGTGACTGCTGATGCCCCCCCCCCCCCCCCCCGCCCCCCATACCATGACGGAGCCACCACCAAAAGCGACGACCTCCTGGATGACGTCATCTGCCAGCTGCTCCCTGGGACGCCGCCACACCCGAATGCGTCCATCTCGTGGCTTCAACTGGAACTTGGACTCATCGGTGAAAAGCACCATCCGCCACTGAGCCCGAGTCCATGTTCGATGAGCTGTGCACCAGGCCAGGCGACGTGCCCGGTGGGCCGCAGTCAGTTTTGGTTTCCGGACTGGGCGCCTTGCTCGAAGGTTGGCAGCATTGAGGCGCCGCCGTATGGTCATCTCACACACTGCTGTGTTAGTGGCAGCTTGGAGCCGACGCCTGATGGTGTTGGAGGTGTGGTCCTGGTCCGAAGAGCATGTCTGCGGATGAACCTGTCATCTCTTGCAGTGGTCTTCTTTGGCTGGCCTGGACGGGGTCTCTCTTTGACAGTTCCAGTGGCTTGAAAATGTCCTCCCGGGTCCGATCAAAATCAGACAGCTTGCGTCTTGGAGGCATTTTTGTGTTATGAAGAATTATGCACGTTGGGCTGCTTTTAGGGGCATTCCAGTCAGTAAAATGCTCTGCAATGCATTGGTTTTTGCACGTGCATTTGGAATTTCAGTGCAAAACCGTTTGAAGCAGTGTTCACTCTTGCTTAAAAAACAAGCAATTTTGACAACAATCTGCAACTTTCAACCCCCCCCCACCCCCACCCCCCCTCAGCATGCCGCACGTGACAATAAGACAGCTTTCGCAAGCTTTGCGGAATACTCTGTTAACCCCTTAAACCTTTCCCAGTCGAATTCTTCGAAAAAATGCTTTGCTTGTATTTTTTGGCCAATTTAAAAAGAAAGGGCCTTTTTTCGGGGTGGTCCTTAATTAAAGTTTGACCCTGTATACAGGCTGTGTGTGTGTGTATGTGTATGTATGTATGTATATATATATATATATATATATAGGCTGTGTGTGTGTGTGTGTGTGTGTGTGTGTGTGTGTGTGTGTGGTGTGTGTGTGTGTGTGGTGTGTGTGTGTGTGTGTGTGTACTTGCGAGCATGTGTGCATATAAGAGAGAGAGAGAGAGAGAGAGAGAGAAGAGAGAGAGAGAGAGAGAGAGAGAGAGAGAGAGAGAGAGAGAGAGAGAGAGAGAGACACAGTCTAAACCGTTACAAATACCAAGGTCAAGATAACACTTTGAACTTTGTGACAAGACACGTATGACGGCGATCTAATCATAGCTTTACCACACTCGCCCTGTAACCACTCAGATTACTTATCAATCAGCAAGCGATCCAATGTGTTATTGAGCACCACAGCAGGCAGACAGCCCGTCATTCAGTGGTGTAAAGGGAGTGTGTGTGTGTGTGCATGTGTCCATCAGTTAGTGACAGTGCTGAGTTCATGAAGAAATGCCAGCATGAGCCTCAAGATATCCGCAGTCTTCGTTCTGGTCATTGCTGCTGGTAAGGCACATCCTCAATAGTTATTTTTGTCGTCGTCATCACCATTGCTAGTATAGGAATGCACAGTTTTAATGGAGGAAAACGAGAGAGAGAGAGAGAGAGAGAGAGAGAGAGAGAGAGAGAGAGAGAGAGAGAGAGAGAGAGAGAGAGAGAGAGAGAGAGGTTGTCGCCATTATCATAGCTAGTTTATGGAACGCATAGTTTAGAGGAGGAAAACAAGTGTGGGAAACCACACCGCCGCGCGTGCGCGCGCGCGCACGACGCACCACACAGCACGACACACACACACACACACACACACACACACACACACACACAACACACACCACACGCACGCACGCACGCACGCACGCACGCACGCACGCACGCACCACGTACCACGCACCACCACACACACTACACACACACAACACACACACACACACACACACACACACACACACACACACACACATACAGAGAGAGAGAGAGAGAGAGAGAGAGAGAGAGAGAGAGAGAGAGAGAGAGAGAGAGAGAGAGGAGGAATTTTCGAATATACACTTTTGTCCATGTCAGACTTTCTTTCCTTCAAAAAGCTCAGACTCTGACAAGCTATCGACGTAAAACTAAGTGCTGTGAAGTGAAAGCACTTCTCGTCTCGGAGATGGCACTAAAGAATCGGGGATATTTTTAAAGGTAAACAATCTATCGAGAGTTTGAGATCGTTCTCCTGTATGGCGACTAAAGTGGGTTGACTTGGTAAATTTCGTCTTTCAGTTCTGATTAGAGAGGCTGTGTGATTTCAGCTGAACTGAAGTCCTCATGCGTGTGCTGTTCGAAGTTGTGTTGTGTGTGTGTTGTGTGTGTGCGTGCGTGCGTGCGTGCGTGCGTGCGTGCGTGTGTGTGTGTGTGTGGGGGGGGGGGAGATAGAGAGAGAATGTGTGTGTGTGTGTGTGTGTGTGTGTGTGCGTGCGCGCGTGGTGGTGGTGCGTGTGTGTGGTCGTGGTGCGCGTGCGTGCGTGCGGCGGTGGTGGTGCGTGGGGTGTGTGTGTGGGGGGGGGGGGGGGGGGGCGTGAGTGCGAGCGTGTGTGCGTACGTGAAGAACTGCAGATGTTGACGCCTTCACCGACAGCGAAAAGAGAAAGGCTCAGTCCCGTCATGTGGGCAGAATCTTCCATCGCTCCATCGCTTCTGGTTTGAGTCGAATATTGTCTTGTGGGCCAAAAACATTGATAACCTTGGCTTTGACAGGATATTGTTACCATCAGGTTCAACCCTTATCAAAAGTCACACGGCAGGCGGGGGATCAGGGGAGCAGGGATGGGGGACCGAACACTACACATTACCACCAGAACGACAACATGTCAAGATGGGCGTAAACAACGATCATTTTCATGGTGGCATTAGCGAGATTTGAATGTGAACTCGCAACGTTTGACTACGATGTGGGCTGCTCGACCACAGCGTTGGGGTAGGACACTGTTCTATTTTTTCTGCCCTGGAGGCAGAACCACCTGCACATGAATCGAAGACGGTCCTAAATTCAGATAAAGCGCTAACTGACGAAGAAACCGGAAAGCATAATGCATGCAGCCCTTTGTAATAGGCCCACTGTTTAAAAAAACAAACAAACCAACCAACTAACAAGCAAACAAACAAAACAAACAAAATCCACAATCATCTCCACCTCCTTCTGACGATTTATCTTCTGCCATTTTATAAGTGAGCGTCCAGAACCAGACAACCTGTGTGCCATATTCTGATTATTCAGTGTTTTCTGTCTCAGCCAATCATTTGATGCAATACATGAAAGGTAACTTGAAATGGTAGATTAACGATGTGGAAAATCCGCTGTAGGGCTGGTTATCCAATTTAGGCAAATTAATGCTGAACTTTTGCTGCTCTGCAAGAGATGTGTGGAAAAAAACCAAACTATATTGCTCCCGCTCAGAGAGCAGGTCACAACATTTATCACATGCCCGATACTAGTAATTGCCTGCCCAGGGCAATATGTCTGTCCTTCTCTGACTGAGCTAAGCATACAGTCAGGAAATCAGAGTTGGGCGCACTCTCATTGCCGAACTCTTTGTGTTACATTCATGTTTATCGCCTACACCCACCCACGTCAGTCAGCGCTAACCCAGAAAAGTGGGGGGTGGAGACCGATTTTACACGGCACTGATATCACCAGAACGACAACATGTTGAGAGGGACAGCAAGCATGACAGGTTTCCTGCCAGGGTGTCAAACCCTCGATGTCTGACTGCCGAAACGACACCCTTACCACTGAGCCATCCGTGAACCTCGGCAACCCTTGGTCCACTCAAGGTGTGCCAGACAGACTTGACCTGACTGACGTCATTGTGGAACTTAGCGCTGCGGCAACACTTATCCAGTAGACTTGTCCTGGGCTGACCTCTTCCGCGTGGTCCATGTCATTGCGGTTGCCGTCACTGGAGAATCCGTGCACCCACACCATCCTGAGTAAGTCCTCACTCTTCTCTCCGGTGGAGTGCCTGGCTTGTTGAGGATGGTAGGAGGCTACGGCGGTTTTTGTGACCAATCCAGCCTCATATTTCCTCGTCATAGGCTTGGACCGGTTTGTCACCACTGTTTATGAGAGACACACTATCTGTAAGTCAGTTGCCTTGGCCAAAGTTTGGCTCACTATGACAAATGAGAGTGACGTTTCACCTGTACATCTGTTCTGTTTGCCAAACTATCTGTCCACGGAATCTAAGAGAGACACACCACCTACACTGCTGTAATATTTACCGAAGTCTGGCGAACTCATGGTACCTAACAGAGACATACCACTTGTATTTCAGTGATTTTTGCCAAATCCTAATTTACCATGGTATTAAGTCATTTTTGATTCTCCAAACTTAAGCTCCAGCTCGTCCTCAGTGCACTGTTTCTCTGAGCTGCTCACTCTGTTGTCTGTCTCTCCTGTCTCTCTGTCTGTCAGTCAGCCTCACTGTCTGTCTGTCTGTCTCTCCTGTCTCTCTGTCTGTCTGTCTGTCTCTCCCTGTCTCTCTATCTGTCAGTCAGCCTCACTGTTGTCTGTCTGTCTCTCCTGTCTCTCTGGTCTGTTGTCTGTCTTCCCTGTCTCTCTATCTGTCAGTCAGCCTCACTGTCTGTCTGTCTGTCTCTCCCTGTCTCTCTGTCTGTCGTCTGTCTCTCCCTGTCTCTCTATCTGTCAGTCAGCCTGACTGTCTGTTTGTCTGTCCACCAATCTATTTGTCTGTGTATGTGTGTGCGTGTGTGTGCACGCGCGCTTGCGTGCGTGCGTGCGTGCTTGCGTGCGTGCGCGCGCGCTTGCGTGCGTGCGTGCGTGCGTGCGTGAGTGTGTGTGTGTGTGTGTGTGTGTGTGTGTGTGTGTGTGTGTGTGTGTGTGTGTGTGTGTGTGTGTGTGTGTGTGTGTGTGTGTAGTGTTGATTGAGGGGGAAAGCAGGACGGACAGACAGCAGAACAAAACGAATGCTGACAAAAGAGGAGAAAGACAGACTGCATCAACTCTGGAACAAATATGGTCCGGATTATTCCGAATATCGAAAGGTGGGGAGAGAGAGAGAGAGAGAGAGAGAGAGAGAGAGAGAGAGAGAGAGAGAGAGAGGAGAGAGAGAGAGAGAGAGAGAGATTTTTATTTGTGTACCTTGCATGCATGTGGGTGAGTGTAAATTTATCTATAATTATTTTTGTGAACGTTAAGCTCCTGGACCTTATAATGTCATTCTACGTGAGTGCTCATTTATTCATATCGTTATATTTTGTATGTACATGTGTAGCAGATTGCGTGAAGGACTGCCCATATAGCTTAATATCTAGTAGCTTTTATGTCCATAAATGTATCACTAATGTCCAGTTATTACTATGTTGTTTACACATGTTTGATCCTGTCTTCACTGAGTTGTGTGTGCCATGATACGTGAGTGTGCCTGTGCATGTGTTTGCATACGAGTTGTATGTTTTGTACTTCATGCGAATGGATATTTTCGGCTGGATCTTACTGGAATGAAGCACATTTCTGTAACATTTCATTCCATTTTGTTTCGTTTTACTTTATTTCATCTTCTTTCATTTTATATCAGTTTCTTTTCTTTTCTTTTTATTTTTTTTTCCATTTTATTTCATCTTATTTTATTTATTTTCATTCATTTCATTGTGTTTTATTTAGACAGAAGCCGAATTTCCCTGTGAAAACCTACCCACATCACCGTCAGTGCCTAATTCAGGTAAAGGTCTGGTTTTGGTGGTATCTTCTTCTTCTTCTGCTGCTGCCTCCTTGTTTTTCTTCTTGTTCTTCTCCTTCTTCTTCTTCTTGTTCCTGTTCTTTTCATTGTTCGTCGTCTTCTTCCTTTTTTTCCATTCTTCTGCAAGGTCTTGTCGTCGTCGCCGTCATCGTCGTCTTTCTCTACTTTCTCTTCCTTCCCTTCTTCTTCCTGTTTCCCTCCACGCGTCCTCCTCCTTCGTGTCTTCTTTTTTTCTTCTTCTTCTTTTTTCTCTCTCTCCATCTCCTTCTTTTCTTCTTCTTTCACATGGTTTTCTTCTCCCTCTGTTTTTGACATAGTCGTGCACTTTAAAGGACAAAGAATATCGTTATGTTTATGCACGTACGCATACTAACCTATCCATGAATCTATGATTCTATGTATCTTTGTACACATCTATAGATTATTTTTTAGTTATATAATAAAATAAACGAAGCGAATCTGTATAATCACTTTGTGTGTGTGTGTGTGGGTGTGTGTGCGTGCGTGCGTGCGTGCGTGCGTGCGTGCGTGGTGTGTGTGCGTGCGTGCGTGCGTGCGTGCGTGGTGTGTGTGTGTGTGTGTGTGTGTTGTGTGTGTGTGTGTGTGTGTGTGTGTGTGTGTGTGTGTGTGTGTGTGTGGTGTTGTCAGTACACCACTATGTTAATCTGACAGTAAATGGTTTCAGTCAGTCAGTCAGTGTGTGTTGTGTGACACTAAACAATACTGGCATTTTCTAAGCAATTACAATCACTAGACAAAATTGGTAGAATGCTGAATAAATACTGATAAGACCTCCCCTCACGTGACCATGTGCCCAAGTGCCCACATTCCTCTCTTTGCCATTGCTTTTTTCTCCAGAATATATTTTCTTACCTCAAAACTGACATTTTCTTTAAAATTGTGATCCATTATGATTACTGATTTAAATACTGATAAAAGACATATTGCATGATATCGTAAGCAAATATTGTAACACACGTTTAAGTCAATATTGTAACACACGTTTAAGTCAATATTATAACAAATATGTTATGTTACATTACATTAAGATTGGAGCTTTTAATGTGATTTCTACTGAGCAGAGGTTCAGATATGAATAAAGATACTCGTATTAGTAAACTTAGAACTATGATAGATTGCATACAGACAGAGCTAAGTAAGATTTTTGTCTATTAACTTGTCGTTTATGATGAATCAAGCGAGTGGGGTACATCAAAACAGCAAACAAACAGCATGAAACAGTATACTTGTTTTGACCATAAACATCTTTATTCAAGTAAAGTATTGGATGCATCTTATGTTTTACATCGTCAAAATGATAGAAAACAAGCACAATCTTCAGAAAACAAAGAATGGTTGTATTAAATACAGAGAAACGTCACGCATGTTACGTACAATACCCATAAGGTATTTAGACAGAGTCGACATTTTTTCTTTATGACGTACAATTAAATACGTCGATGATGTCTGTCGAGAAAAAGGCAAACATCATCATCATCCTCATCAGTCTTTATATCTGTCACTGATTTGGTTGGTTGGTTGGCTGGTTGTTCTGTTCCGTCCTTCGGTTTTTTTGTTTTTTTGCTTTTGGTGTTTTTTTTTTCCAGTTACCCAGGCAAACCATCCAGTCACTTAGTTAGTCCTTTTGCTTGTTAGTCATTCAGCTTATGCTAGTATCGTTTTGGTTAGCTATTTGGTTAGCTTGTGTTGAGGGGTGAAGATGTCATGGTTTTTTTTTTTTTTTTTTTTTAAATCGCATAGCAGTACGTTTCCTAAACTACAAATGCTTTTCATTCGTAGTCGGCTGATTAAAAGTATTTGGAAAACCGACACTACTTGCCTCTATTAGTTATCAAATGTGTCTGTCTCTTTGTCTGTTTGCCAGTTCTGTCTGTCTGACTGTCTGTCTGTCTGTCTGTCTCTCTCTTCTTCTCTCTCTCTCTGCTCTCTCTCTCTCTCTCTCTCTCTCTCTCTCTCTCTCTCTCTCTCTCTCTCTCTCTCTCTCTAAATCATAATGAATACGACAGAGAAATTGGCCTTCATCTCTTCCTGATTACTGTTCTACACTTGCATACCACCCTACCCCCTCCCCCACCCCCTCCCGCTCTCCCATTTATTATTTGTTACACACGCACACACACACACACGCGCGCGCGCGCGCGCACACACACGCACGCACGCACGCACGCACGCACGCACGCACAGACAGACAGACAGACAGACACACACCATTCTGTTTGGTATTCACGCACGCACGCACGGCACGCACGCACGCACGCACGCACGCACGCACACACCCAGGCACACACGCGCGCACGCACACACGCACACACACGCACACACCATTCTGTTCGGTATAATTCTATGGTAATATAACTTTTGAAACAGTCAATTTTGATCTCTTTGGTCCACGTGAGACGCAGACTGTCTTGCCTTCTGGAACAAGGTTCCAGAATCAACATCCCCCTGGTCTGCAGGTTGAACGAACAAACAAACAAATAAGCAATCAGCATCACAAAGTGGTGATCTGTAAACGTTGAAATGAAATAATTTGTCAACATCATCGGTTCTGTAACCCAAACAAGAACAACAAGAACAACAACAACATCAACTACAACAGCATCAACAACAACCACAACGACAGCGACGACGACAGCAGCAGCAACAAGAACAACAACAACAACAACAAGAACAACAACAACAAGACAAAAACAGCAAGAACAACAACATTATCAAGAATGTACCGTTCTCATATATATTGATTATTTGGATACTTTAGAACATTTTAGTGGTTGTATTTCTTTGCTTTCTTCTTCAAACGCTGTTTTTCATGTCTTTTTCCCATTCAGTGCAGGCAGGGTGAAAAAAGAAGACTGTAAAGCTTAGTGACTAACTCACAAGATGACGTGAACTTTGTTTCAGTGCACGAGCTTAGACCAGGTGACATAAAGGTCATCGGTGCCATGGGGATTCCATCACGGTCAGTGTGTGTGTGTGTGTGTGTGTGTGTGTGTGTGTGTGTGTGTGTGTGTGTGTGTGTGTGTGTGTGTGTGTGTGTGTGTGTGTGTGTGTGCGTGCGCGCGTGTGTGTTTGTGAGCTAGCGTGGGTGTGTGCGTTCGTGCGTACGTGCATACGTGCGTGTGTGCGTGCGTGCGCGCGTGCGTGTGTGTGTGTGCGTGCGTGTGTGCGTGTGTGTGTGCGGGCGTGTGTGCGTGTGTTCGTGCTTTGTTCTCTCTCTCTGTTTCTGTTATTATTTGTTACACACACACACACACACACACACACACACACACACACACACACACACACACACACACACACACATACACACACACACACACACACACACACACACACACACACACACACACACACACACACATACACACACACACACACACACACACACACACAACACAACACACACACACACACACACACAGGGACACATAGACATTGTGACGTGTCCTTTACGCTGCTCACAGGCGGGGTCAGGGATTGAGGCCAGCAACATCCTGATGGTCATCACCCAGAACAGGGGCATGTCCTGGAGGTCAGCCTGCACCCTCACACCTGACCATTAAGACACCCACCCTATTCCACCCCACCTCCCACCACCACCCCTCCCGCTCCTCATTCACCTCCCCTTCCTTCATAGAGGTCAGTCTGCACCCTCACACACTGACCATTAAGATACCCACCCTATTCCACCACCCCACCACCACGACCCCTCCCCGCTCCTCATTCACCTCCCTTCCTTCATAGAGGTCAGTCTGCACCCCCACACCTAACCATTAAGACACCCACCCTATTCCACACCCGACCCATCCCCCACGCTCCTCATTCGCTGCCTTTTCCCTTACAAAGGCATGTCTCGGAGGTCAGCCTGCACTGTCACACCTGTCCGCCCCACCCCACCCCACACGCTCCGCAATCATTGCTCTTTCCTTTACATATGCCTGTCCTAAAGGTCAGTGGGCTACGGACATTTACAGGTTTCCGTGAAGATCCCTCCTGCCTTCCCCTTCCTTCCCCTCACCTGCCATTCCCTCCTTTCCCCCATCCTTATTCGGAGCCCCCGCCTTGGCTTAAGGCTGTGTCAGGCCAACTGACATCTATTTAGGCTAGAACACCAAGGCTACATCAAAATGTTGTTATGCTTTGCATAGTTATGCGGGGATTGTCTTCAGTTGTGACAAGCTCCTAGCATAACATTATCAGTCTCCAAAATCCCCCGAAGTCGGAGTGTGGCTGCCCATGTGGCGGGGTAATCAAAAACGGTCACACATGTAATGTTTTCATCCCCAGCTGATGCATTTGTACCATAGTGTTCAAGTACTTCAGCTGTTTGGATGATCCCTGGAGTCTTTTAGCCAGGGTACGACAACAACAACAACAACAACAACAACATTTCGTAGCCCCACCCTTTAAACTCCGCTCTTCCGGAACGTTCCCCTCTTTGCCTGTGTCAGGCCCCATGGAGCAGTCCTTTGTTCAGAATATTCTGTCTTTGTCTGTGCAATATGTACTTCCCAATGCAGACTCTTTACCCTTCAAAGACATTTTTTATAAAACAGTTTTCTTTTTTAAGGTGCACCCGATTTACTTCCAAATTCTCAACGATTTCAACACTTTCATCCTGGAATATTGTCCTGTTTGTGCTGTTCTTACCTTTCAGTTATTATCCTCTCCATCGTAACATTCCATCTTTAAACATGTTCCCGGTCCTCAAATGAAGACCTCATCCTTACGAGAAATTTGTTTTTAGAACTTTTTTTTTCTCTGCATCTCTTTATCACTGAAAACGACTCTGGCTTCATGTAATTTGTGTCTGGACTACTTTCGTTGCTGTCTATACAGATTTGCCCGAGAAAAAACCCTCTGTGGGCATTCTCTCTTGAAAAGAAAACTTTCTGCCTGGAACTTTCTGTGTTTTTGTTTGCATTTCATTCACAATCCATTGAAAACTCCCCCCCCCCCCCCCCCTTTAAACACTTATCTTACATTGTTTTTGTACGCACTTCATTCATGACCCATTTAACACCCCTTCTTCCTTCAAATACTTTTTACTTAGGACATGTTGTGTTTTCGCATGCGCTACATTAAAACCCTCTAGACCCTAAGGAGAGAAAGAAACGTGCGAAAATTATTTTTTCTGAACAAAATGACAAAGACGCATCATAAGATTGATTTAAACCAAAATTTTATACAAAATCAATAAAACTGATCAAAATGGTGCGTGTGCCAAATATGACCCATCAGGCCCAAGTGGAACTAAGTTTTTGTGCCATATATGGAACACTGAGTCTGATTTCTGCTTATATAATTTGATTGTGTCACAAAATTGAAAACATTTGTTTCTTTTTCCACCCGGTGTTTTTGTTGGTTCATTTGAGAGTGTGAAACTGCACAAAACAGTTCCTGTCTTTGTTCAAAAAATTTCATGAAAGACCGAATGTACCATTTATGGCACAACAACTTCAAGCTATCATTACAGGAATGGAAACACTAAACACACACCATCTCTACTCAGTTCCCCTCCCCAGACACTTGAGTGACAAGATAAACACACCAGGACTGGTGGCAGTACTCGCATGTTGATTTAGTGAGGGGTGAAAGTTGACTCCAAGTAACCACGTGCTGAGCTGGCAGAGGTAAGCGATAACAGGAAGCGGTCTGGAATTCCAACTCTGAGCTAGCGTGTGGTACAATGGTGCTAGAGAGGCTGAACATTCCATGCTGTTGCTTAAATTTAGTTTACTGTACTCCGACAGTAACGTCGGCTTTGTGGTGAGCGCTCGCAGTCTGTGTACCAGATATGACCCATGCGGCGCTAGAGGTTAACAACGCACTTTGCATGCCCTCCTCCTTACAACACTTTCTTTGAATATTCCCCCCTTCGTTTATCACCACCCGTTCGCGACCCCCTCCATCAATATTTTGGAACCTTCCTTGGTTATGTTTTATTTGTCTGGAACCTTCATCTCCCTGGTTAAAGGAGATTCATTAGTAAAGTAACATTCTCCCCCTCCCCCCCCCCTTCCCCGTTTTAAAGACCTCCTTTCTGAGATATTCTCCTCTTTGCCAATCTTACATTTACCTCTCAACAACATCTGTCTTCCACTTAAGCCCTTGTGTTAAGAATTCTCGGAAGTCGTATCAGACGTGCATGCAAAGTTCTTTGAATCAAGTTATTGGTTGTTTGTTGTTGTTGTTTTTTGTCCCGTCTGCCTGTGAGTCCATTTTGTCTGTTTTGTCGGTTATCCTGCGAGACAATCCAAAATCAGTTCAGTGTTTTTCTTCAAATTCTAGATTGTAGCCAGTCGCTGTGGCGCACCGTTGGCCGCGGGCTGGGAGGTCGTGCGTTCGAATCCGGTTAGAGACATTTATCTGGGATTTTCCAGCCCAGGCTTCTAGCCGGAGTTGAGTATGCTATAGGCTCAGGTGGGAAGACTGGACCTACACGGATGAGCTTCATCCTCCTAATGGTTGAATCTTCGAGAATGTCGATCAATTTTTGTTGTTGTTGACGAACACTGCCGGTGTCTGTCCGGAGTCTGGTTGACGCCCAGACAGACTGTGAAAGGAGGCGTGTCTGTCCGGAGTCTGGTTGACGCCCAGACAGACTGTGAAAGGAGGCGTGTCTGTCCGGAGTCTGGTTGACGCCAGACAGACTGGAAAGGAGCGTGTCTGTCGGAGGTCTGGTTGGCCAGACAGACTGTGAAGGAGCGGTTGTCGGAGTCTGGTTGACGCCCAGACAGACTGTGAAAGGAGGCGTGGAACGCAGCCCTGTTATGTAGTCTCTGACCAGAGATGGAACTCTACAGTATCATCTGTGGCATCATCTTCATTCATCAGCATTAAAACATCGAGACTCACTGAACCGTCATGCTACGCTGTCGTGGTGACTGCAGTGTCGAGTTCAGGACGTGGTGGTGGCCCACTGCATGGAGGGTGACACTTTCGCTGGCACCGCCATCAGTCGGATCTTGTTGTCAGTGTGTGTGTGTGTGTGTGTGTGTGTGGTGTGTGTGTTGTGTGTGTGTGTGTGTGTGTGTGTGTGCGTGTTCGTGTCTGACAGTCTGTCTGAGTCTGTGTCTGTGTGGTAACACACACACACACACGCACACACGCACGCACGCACGCACGCACGCACGCACGCACGCACGCACACACACACACACACACACACACACACACACACTGAATGACTGCATTGATCGATCTTCTCCCTCTCACCACTCGGTGTCACTGCTTTATGTCCTGTGTTGACAGTGGCGGCGGGGAAACCACGTTTGAGGAGCAGATCACCTTGCCTAGTGAGTGACACTTGCACTGTCAGTGGGTGGATGGATGGATGGATGGATGGATGGATGAATGAATGGATGGATGAATTGAAGCACGGATGAATGAATTGACGGTTGAATGGTTAGATGGGTATGTGGGAGGATGGATGAATGGAAGCACGGATGAATAAATGGACGGTTGAATGGTTAGATGGGTAGGTGGGAGGATGGATGGGTGGAAGGACGGATGAATGAATGGACGGTTGAATGGTTAAAGGGTAGGCGGGTGGATGGATGGATGGAAGGACAGATGAATGAATGGACGGTTGAATGGTTAGCGGGGTAGATGGGTGGATGGATGAATGAAAGGACGATTGAATGGTTATATGGGTAGGTGGGTGGATGGTCAGATGGAAGGACAGATGGGTTGGTGCATAAATGGTGGATTGGTGGGTGGATGACAGATACATAAATGGTAGAGAATGGGTGGGTGGATGGATTATGTAAAACAGCCAGATGACTGGGCGGGTAGATGGATCATAGAGGGGTGAATGGGTAGGTGGTTAAGTGGGTTGATGATGGACGGGTGGTCGGAATCAACGTGCTAATCATGAAGCGCCTTATCATGACCCATTGCCAGTAAAGCTGAAAACTAGCAAGTCAGAGTCCATCTCCACGGATGTCAGACCCGGAGGTGGACAGCAGATCCGGTGCAACCTTCCGTAATCACACCACTCCCAAAATCACCCTCCAGTGTGTCTACAAGGGCGTGTGCCCAGTCCCTCCCCCCCCTTCCTCCCTTTAGGACACTGATAATTTGAGCAGAGGGGAGTAATTTTCGAACAAAGAGGGAGTTCAGTTTGGAGTTACCCCCCGTG
>CM031605.1:28567477-28572286 GCA_018398815.1 Conus ventricosus
TCATTATCATCATCACTAGGAAGATTTATAACAAACTGTGCTGTCCATAGAGTTTCTTCTTAGAATTTCATCATCGTCATCATCATCATCATCATCATCATCATCATCATCATCATCATCATCATCATTAGGAAGATTTACAAAGTATACTGTCCTTAGATTTTCTTCCAAATATTTCATCATCAGCATCATCTTTATTAGGAAGATTTTGCAAACTGTGTCGAACATTCAGGGGATTTGCACATTCCCTCGGCCATGCTGGAGATGTAAGGCTCTGTCCAGTTGGTTTGGAGATTTACAGTCTGTGCTCTGACTGTAAGGGGATTTATGGTTTCTTTTGGTCGTTCTTGGTGTCTGCAGATTCTGTCCGTTCAGTCACTGGCAGTCCTAGTCGGAGATTTAGGAGGATTTAGTTTCCCTCGATTGATTGGGAGACAGATAGTCTATCCCTGTCGATTAATTAGGAGATTGACAATCTGTGTTGATTAATTTAGCGGAGTGACAGTTAATATCCCATCATTTAGAAAATCTCTTGCTGGACATTTAGGAGACTTGCCATCCCTTTCCGATTGTGTAGGAATCCTTCGGTCTCTGCCGAGTTATTTATGTGATTAGCAGTCTTTACCCGATCATCTACAGGATTTACAGCCACTGTCCGTGCAATTCTTGTACTTGATCGTGTTCTGTATTGTTCTGGATGGTTTCTTTGTGGCACTGGATGTACGTTTTCTTCTTCTTTTATTGTTGTTGTTGTTGTTGTTTTGACGAACTTGGTGGTGGTAATTTCCAGGAATGATTGCAGCCATTTTGTTTGAAGTTAACTTCAGGTGCTGGCCCCCTAAAACGCTCTACAGAATGATGACTGCAGGTGTAGTAGCGCGGGGCGGAGGATACGGGGCAGGAGTCAAGCGTCTGCAGTGACACACTTAGACCGTCTGTCATGGAACCTTGCCAAGAATGTGACGGACGCTGGAGGCAGTCGGGAATCTCCACATCTGTCTGCTTTCAGACATAACACTAGATCTTGTTGTTGTTGTTGTTTACTCGGCATGGCGAGCAGAAATTTTTGGCGCGTAAAAATGAATCGCCACTCGCCAAAGCGAGAACATGAATATGACTCAAGACTTGCCGCTCATCGCTACAGTATGGTCTTCGCGGCTTTTCCAATCTGTCGTCTATCTTGACGACATGTCGCAGACAATTAAAACGGTGTTTCAGGATCCTTTGACCTGTCGACTATACAAACTTTTTCCACTTTGAAGCGCTTCGGTTTTTTTTTAATTTTAAAATCTTATTCGTTTATAGCGTTGGGGTAGAGGAAAATATTTGCCTTTTCTTTTCTTGTCCCTTTCCACATTTACGCTGTTGAAACCGAAGCCGTGAAGCACCTTATGTGAATGCACTGGGTGGTATTTTGTATTATTTGGCCATTGAAATTTTGAGGCTGGCAACGGAAGTGGTATTTTGTATTATTTGGCCATTGAAATTTTGAGGCTGGCAAAGGAAAATGTTGATCTGACAAGTAAAAAAAAAAAAAAAAAAAAAGAATGGAGCACTAGCCAAAAGCTTGAAGGAAAAAAAAATCCCCGACTTTCATTGCTCTAACAGGCTAGAGGTATTGCGCTCTCTGCCGTCCCTCACCTTGTCCATCCAGTGGATGATGTTGCACAGAGATGTGTATGACATAAAGGAAGCATCGCGTGGTCGCGTGGAATTTCACTGGGGATGTTTGCGTCGCAGCTACGCCGAAGACTGGGTGCTACAAGGACTTGTAGATGTTCCCCTTCACCATGAAGCTGGTCGACCTGCTTTCCCCGATGTCATGCAAGACAACGCCAGGGTGAACCTTGTGTGCATCTCCTCGGTGAAGCTGCTGTACTGGCACAGAATAGAGTCCAGCTGACTCAGGTGGTCCACGTCTTCAGTATAATTTTATCTGCCCGTTCGGTTTGATGGTGTCTCTCCATGGAGTCTGGAACCGTGGATCGTGACTGTAATTTGTCTGAGCTCTTTAACAATTACATGCGATGTTGGTGCCATGAGAGATTCGTGTAGTCAGATACATAATAATGGTTATTCGTTTGATTCTCTTTTGGACTGTCAACAGCAGAGATTTTCAGATACTGTTTCCATTTATTTGTTCATTGTTTGTGTATTTTTTCATCTATGTTATGCATCATTGATTGCATGTGTGTTTGAATGCCTGTGTGTGTGTGTGTGTGTGTGTGTGTGTAGTGTGTGTGTGTGTGTGTGTGTGTGTGTGTGTGTGTGTGCAGCTCTATTGCAGTGCACAGATGCTGCTGAAGGAGACAATGAGTCAAACTCGGTACGTCTGTCTGTCCATCTGTCTGTCTGTCTGTCTGCCTGTCTGTCTTTTGATGGAGGCCTCTGTCTTCTCCTCTGTATTCACACACACACACACACACACACACACACACACACACACACACACACACACACACACACACGCATATGTATATATATATATATTTCTCTCTCTCTCTCTCTCTCTCTCTCTCTCTCTCTCTCTCTATATATATATATATATATATATATATATATATATATATATATGTGTGTGTGTGTGTGTGTGTGTGTGTGTGTGTGTGTGTGTGTGTGTGTATTTGAAGTGAATGTGTGAACGCGTTTGTGACGTCAGTGTTTGTGCATGTGTCTGTGTGTCTGGAAATAAGTTTAGGGGGCTGCTTCAGGATATACAACAACGGTAGATGTCCAAAGTCTGTATCTTCAGCACTGTCCATAAGGGCAGTGACCTGTGCAGACTGAGTCCTTGACCTCACCATTCGACGACTGCTGGAAAAACGAGTCGTCGACACATTAGAATTTTGGCGGGTCTTCCCCACTATTGAGATGACGATGCTTTTTCTCGTTGTACGGGAAAACTAATATGGCTAAATACAGTTAACATGTGTCTATTTCTTATCGAAAATGTTGCATCTTTTGAACGAAATAAAGCTGAATTTAGAAACTAAACCTTATAAACGCTTTCTTTGCTTTTCATCAAAGATTGCTTTAATCATGAACGTTAAGATAAGAAGATGGCGAGCTACATGACTTCGCCAAAGTGTGTGTGAACTGCCATGCGATTGGTGGGGAAAAGCCGTCGGCGTTCCCTTGCTGGTGTTCTCTTACTACCGTTGGCTGTTATATTACTCTGTTGTCAGTGAAGTCTCAGTCTGTCGGAGAATTGTTCGGTGTGGAGGCTACAGTTTGCAGTATAAATCTGTTTCGCTCCATTGCTTAAACTCTGTTATTAAAGCCCTCCACATTCTGTGGACCCCTCAGGCCCCCCCCCCCCCCCCCTCTCCCGCCCTCCCGCTTCCCTCGCCTGCCTCGGTGGCCCCGTTGTTAGAACATTCGGCTGCAGAGCTGAGGTCGTGAGTTCGGACTTGTCTTCGGGTCAGATTCTTACGGCTCGAAACCCCAGAGAGAGAGAGAGAGAGAGAGAGAGAGAGGAGAGAGAGAGAGAGAGAGAGAGAGAGAGACAAAGAGACAAAGAGAGAGAGAAAGATAGAGAGAGAGAGAGAGAGAAGCGAGAGAGAGAGAGAGAGAGAGAGGAGGGGAGAGAGAAGAGAGAGAGGAGAGAGAGAGAGAGAGAGAGAGAGAACGGAGACAATCACACACACACACACACACGCACACGCACACACAACACACACACACACACACATTTATTTATTTATATCGATGTTTATTCATCTCTCTCTCTCTCTCTCTCTCTCTCTCTCTCTCTCTCTCTCTCTCTCTCTCTGTGTACACACACACACACACACACACACACACACACACCAACACACACAACACACACACATATATATATATACTAAAGAGAGAGAGAGAGAGAGAGAGAGAGGGGAGAGAGAGAGAGAGAGAGAGAGAGAGAGAGCGCATTCACATTTCCGATTTATGCAGTTTGAGTGAAAATAAAGCACACTGTTCTATGCACCATTTATGTGACAGATCCTGCACATTATGGTTCATGTTCTTGATCTTCTTTCCTCCTTCTCCTCATTTTTCTTCTTCTCCTCCTCCTTCTCCACCTCCTCCTCCGCCTTCTCCTCCTTCTCCTCATTTTTCTTCTACTTCTCCTCCTCCTCCTCTTGCCTTTTCACCATCATCATCATCATCATCATCATCATCATCATCATCATCATCTTCTTCTTCTTCTTCTTTTTTCTTCTTCTTCCTCTCCTCCTCCTCCTCTCTCCTCTTCTTCTTCCTCTTCTTCTTCTTCGTCTTCTTCTTCTTCTTCTTCTTCTTCTTCTTCTTCTTCTTCTTCGCGCAGCCATTCGCGCGAGTTGCGGGCCTTGTATGCCTGACTGCTGGGTGCTCTTGATTGCAGGAGACAGGCCAGGTGTTTGAGTGCCGGGCGTTACCCCGCTCCTCCCCGATTCCCACGTCAGGTACAGCGTGCCTTCTTGCACTGTCTGTCTGTGTGTGTTGCGGGGGGGGGGGGGGGGGGGGGGGGGCGGGAGGGGAAGGGAGGAGTCGTGCCAGTGAGTGAGTGAGTGTGTGTGTGTGTGTGTGTGTGTGTAAGTTGCTGGAACGGTGCTCGGTACTTATCCTTGGAATTTATTAGTTTGTTATTATATATATATATATATATATATATATATATATATATATATTTATATTTTATTGTCATGAGTCGGCCAAATGTTCGAGCATTTGGCAAATTAGGTATTTTGCGTTGTTGAGAGCAAGTCTTTGGTCTTAAGTGTGCGATCAGCATCACAAGGGGAATACCCGAGTTAGGTACGTTTGCTGTGAGGAGAGTCTTGGTGTGTT
>CM031605.1:28573286-28615786 GCA_018398815.1 Conus ventricosus
TTTACTCTTGTCCGTTGTGCATTCCAATCGTATCATCTGGGAAAATGGATTCGTCAGTCTCACCCCTTCTCTCTCTCTGGAGCATCTTTCGCTTTTGGAAATAGAACCAGGTCGGAGATTGGCAAGCTGAAGTGCCAGCCCAAATGCCTACAGTCCGGCCTCTCACGATGTCATCCCTCTTCATGGACGTCCTCTGGCTATTTCCAGAAGTCTGTGATCCTACCCGTATGTCAGAAGAAGATTCTCGAAGAAGAGCTGGAGCGTAAGGAGTTGAAGGTCTGAAAAGAAACGCTCCCGTACAAAATGTGCCAGCCCTTGTAAATCCTTGCACTCTAAGGGGTCGTGCTGCATCCTAGTCATCACTCTTGGGTGTCCTGCTGTCACCTTTCTCTTAGCTCTGACATTATGCAGAACGGCACTTCCTGGGTGTGTGGGCCTCAGGGCCAAATCACTGGTGACGGATGTATTTCTCACATCGTCATCATCGCTATGGAAATTTGCACATTTAAGTCCTGTGACGGATGTATTTCTTACATCGCCATCATCACTACGGAAATTTGCACATTTAAGTCCTGTGACGGATGTATTTCTCACATCGCCATCATCACTACGGAAATTTGCACATTTAAGTCCTGTGACGGATGTATTTCTCACATCGCCATCATCACTACGGAAATTTGCACATTTAAGTCCTGTGACGGATGTATTTCTCACATCGCCATCATCACTACGGAAATTTGCACATTTAAGTCCTGTGACGGATGTATTTCTCACATCGCCATAGAAATTTGCACTTTTAAGTCCTGTGACGGATGTATTTCTCACATCGCCATAGAAATTTGCACTTTTAAGTCCTGTGACGGATGTATTTCTCACATCGCCATCATCACTATGGAAATTTGCACATTTAAGTCCTGTGACGTTCACTTTTGTTCCTCCTTGACCAGATCCAGCTGGAACTGTTTTCAGCTGCTTCTGCCAATGCCTTTAGTGTTCGTCTTACCAAATTCAAGACCCGTTTCACGAGATCACAAGCGGACGAGCCCACAATCCCCCTTGCTCCAACCTGTATGGCTTGGACTTTGGCTTGAAAGTCTAATTCTTTTGAACTGCTAGTTGGTGTGAGCTTCCTCCATTCTGCTTTCCTAAGGCTAACAATGATTCGATCATTGTTATTCTGTCCAACTTTTCCTCGTGTTCAAATTATTTTGTAAAAAAAAGCACAGACATTAGAATTTTTGTATGATCAATCGGGTACGAGTTCAAGATACATTAAAGTTGTGTACCCTTCTCCATTGTTCACCTTTTTTTTTCAACAAAAGGCAGTTGAGAATGAACAAATTGTAAAAAGTGAGAATATCACTCCATGTTGGCAAGGAACTGAACAGGAATGAAGGACTTCTGGATACGCCTGCTTAGGGAGTGTTTCAGTATTTTTCCCCCGCTATTTTGTTTACTGGCAGATATGGTTTGCTTTCAGTGTACATAAAATGAACTATGAAATAGATAAACGGAAGTTGTAATCCAGCTTATAATGAATATGTCATCTTCGAATGAAAGCATATCGGTGACTAACTTTAGACTAATGAATGGGCGACAGTCATTAAAATATGCAGAAAATCAAATCTGTCAAAATAGCGAACACTCGATCGATGTGTGTGTGTGTGTGTGTGTGTGTGTGAGAGAGAGAGAGAGAGAGAGAGAGACAGACAGACAGACAGACAGAGACACACACACACACACACACACACACACACACACACACACACACAGAAATGCGTACAATTCACTCACTGCACAAATTTGCAATTCACACCAACGCCTGACGCTGGACTCTTTTAGTAAAAAGTATAAGTTTATTGCAATTGTTACATGTTGTATGAATGCTAGCCGTTGTTCTGGTGTACTACTACACTGCCCATGCCACGCTAACCACATGCTGCTCGTCGTACAACTCTCAGCTTTACAGGACACTGTCGCCCTCTCTCTGAGCGCTGACGCTCACCAGGTACAGTCACATGCAACCTGAAGTACACATACATTAAAAAATTTAAATAAAAACGAATTTTAACCAAAAAGCGCAGCTGCGAACGAAAACTCACGACACAAAGCGAATTCTAACTTATAAGTGATCTGATGTGACAAAAAAACAACAACCAAAAACAAAGGCGCATGCACGCGCGCGCGCCACACACACACACACACTCGCAAGGCAACAATTTGATGATGGCTGATAGGGAATTGCGGAAAGGGGGGGGGGGGGGGGGTGATGGGGAGAGCAGGGGGGGGGCTGAAGGTCAGGTCAAAAGCCAGGGGAAGATGCGAGGGTTAAGTTCTAAGTTGTAATCATTATTACTCAGCCGACTACAGAGAGGGTAGAAAAGTCACATCATAAAACAAGTCAGAGAATAAAACAAACAAAAAAAACTGACCAATCAAACAAAAAATCCTGAAAAAGAAACATACACGCGGTGAAACGGGGTGGAAGGCAATCTGTGCAGCGCAGACGTGGGGGAAAGATGCCGGAAACTCATCAGCAAGTCGAACCATATCACTCACTCCTAGCCTAGTTCAACCCAAAGGACAGCCGAGGGGGCAATTCGTCAACTGATGGGAGTGATTCACAGCTGAAGAGGTAAGTTAACAAACTCGTACCAAACACTCGTCATACCAGCATGACACTTCTGCTAATGACTGAACCGAACTCTTCAAAATCCAACCAACAAACACACGCTGCACACACACACACACACACACACACACACAACATGCAAAATTCAGGTGGGAGCGCACAAAAAAAACGGAGAAAAAAAAAATCACACAAGGCGAAAGACATGACTGTATGTACATGTGGACATCAACTTCAAGATATACAACATAAAATGGTGCATCATGCACAGGTAATGGGAATGGTGCATTGATAGAATAACCATGGGGTAGCTGGATACCAGTGCAGCAGTGAATGGTGCAGGGAAGAAAGAGCGTCTCTAAATTACCAAATGAAAAAAAAAAAATCGCCAAACAACCTGAATACAAAGCATCAACGGGAAGCCAGTACACAACACACGACAAAGTCACTGGAGTTTCTTTAACTACTGTTTCCGTCTCCACCCCAAAAGAACTCTCTCAAGTCATCAAGGCGAAGAGACAGAGGGAAGGGTAGTCTACATGAAGCATGTTGCAATGAAAACGACGATCAATTCGTTGATAGCGGTGTGAATTTTCCATTCTCCTCATCATAGTAATTGAGCTCGAACTACAGCTCCGAACAAAATGAGTAGGCAAAGTGCCAACTTGGCACTGAAAATACTTCCCAATCTTTGGAGCACCAGTGTATCCGTTCTATGTACTGAAAAAAATCTTATTCAGAGGAATGCAGTGGTAAAATTTCTCAGGAAGAATGATTATAATAATAATTATAATAATAAAAATCTGGCACAATTATATAGATATTTCAATCTTCAAGTTGTGTGGAATGTTCACAAATCAATACGTTACATTGTAGTGTAAATATATAATAGGCAGAGAATGTCTCACTTGTTTTTCCTCCTACAAACAGCCCCCCCCCCACCCCCCCTCCCCTACTTCCCCACAGAAAAGCCGTTTTCCTCTTCCAAATTAATTTTGAATACGGACAATTTCGGAAACTCTCCCACCCTTCCCCCACTCCCTGGCACCAGTAGCAATTTATGGAAGAAATGTTTCAATAAAGAATAAGGCGCAAAATGATTAAAATAAAACAATGATGGTGATGACATACAAATAGCCACACACAGGAAAGATATAAAAAGATGCAAAAACGTTTGTAAATAAAACCGATGATTATCAATTCATTTCTTATTCTGTTTAGTCATATCCTCTCTCACGATTAACTTTCCAATCCTACGTGAGCGAGTGGAATGACATAATGAAGGCATGAACAGGCACAGTATTCTTTTTCCAAGGTTCAGCGGACTTTCTCTATCGGCAGCGATCTGGGGATCATGCCTTTTTTGCAGAAGACAATAACAGTCTTCAGTTTTGGACTGTTTTTGATTTTCTTGTGAACAACTGCCATCCGTACCAAGCTATCTAGCTCTGACTGGCATCGTTTTCCTTGGTAAGGTGTGGACCTCTGTTCTATCCTGCATTCGACAGCTTTCATTCAATCTGTAGTCAAGCCAGGGTGGTTGAGGTGTAGAGCTGCGTTCTAATCTACACTCCAACAGGTTTCATTCCAGTCTGTAGCCCAGGCAGGATAGTTGAGGAGTGCACGTTCGTTCCACCCTACACTCCCGCAGTTGTCAATCTGATCTGTTGTCAAGCGAGGACGGTTGTCCTCTTCAATACACGCAGCCGATAGCCGCATGGTTACGGCGCTAGATTGTGGAGCGGAAAGTTCTGAGTTTGAACCCACTTGTGGGGTTGGGTTCTTAAGGCTTGCGAGTCATCAATGTCCACATAACAGGATATGGATACCTGATTCAGTTCAGGGGAAGTTAAGATGGCAGAATGAGACGCATGCTAATGAAAGTCTTCCATACTGCCGTACCGTAGACACCGTGAATCTCGGAGTATTTACCCATCCTATTGCTTACACGCTATGGGACATTATTTTCTTTTATGTGATCATGCCAGAATACAGCTTGAAAGTGGCTGATGTCAGATCGCGCACGCGTGCGTGCGATCTCAGATCACGCGCATGTGTGTGTGTGCGTGTGATGTGAAATTAGAATGGTTGAATAGACGTGGTTACATTTTGACTCCAGCTGAAAAGCCATCACGGTGAATATGTATAATGAGATTGTAAGTACTAAGAATTTTGGCGTTGGGTACATCAATGTTATAATGAAAAGTGTTCATAATTTGGTTTGGAAAGAAGTGGTCAAACATTAAAAGCTATCTTCAAAATGCTGTCTTTCAAATATAAGGCAATCATATTGATGGCAAAAGTGCATCCAGTACAAGGTTTACATTCTGACAGCCAGGAAAATATTTTATTCCAAAAAAAGTGGTGTCAGTAAAATTTTGGTTTAGAGAACGTTTAAAAAAAAGAAACAAAAAGAAAACAGAAGCTCTGAAATTTTGACGAATTTATGGCAAAGCACCTGAGCATAAGCAGAACGTTTTTTTTCTTGTACCAAAGTGTGAAATACACTGACGTCACACTTGTTAAATTTTAATGGAATGCATACACCATATATCATTGGACACTAAATGCTGGTGTCGTGTACTACAGGGCAATAAACACGTCCAGTCTAAATTTGCTGCAGGCGACAACATGACGTCACATCAAGAAGTGCAATAGTTTGTTTCAAAATCTGGAATAGGAATTTTTCTTCTTCGTCATAATACAAAAAGACCGCTACAAGTGTTCAGTAGGTAAGTTCTTGCTGTGGCTTCCTTTACACCTCTTTCCCAGATCAGCAAAACTGGGCACACAGGATCCGATCAGTTCACAGGGGTCCGTGTCCCAACACGTCACTGCTCTCTCAACACAGCAGACACAGGATCGGCTCACACGGGTCCACGCTCACTGACGATCTTCTGCATGTCACTGCTCTCTGCGCTGACAGGACACGTCGTAAGAGTTGGAACGACCCAATCATCTGGAAGATCCCTCAAGTCTGTATACACTCTGAAGTCATAAAGTGTCACGGGGCATGATCCGATTCGAGGGAAGACGGTAAACAGTGAGTATGTGTAAGAACCAGCCACCCCTGGATTAATTCTGCGACAAACCAGAAACTGCCAGACAGCCAACAGCCAGAAAAAGTGATGTCATCTCCTGCCCAGACAGCCAACAGCCAGAAAAAGTGATGTCATCTCCTGCCCAGACAGCCAACAGCCAGAAAAAGTGATGTCATCTCCTGCCCAGACAGCCAACAGCCAGAAAAAGTGTCATACCCTGCCGTCAAAAATGTGACAAGTTCTCACAGGGCCAAGAAAAAAAAATTGATTTCTGTAACATGGCCGACAGAAATAAGGGTGCGCAGTAGGATTTCTTTTCTTTTTTTTTCCCCTTTTCTTTTTCTTTCTTCTTTTTTAGTTGTTTTGTTTTTCAAGGTTGCCTCATGCCTGTGCCACACCACACTGCTCACGGGTGAAGTGCCGACTGCAAAGAAGTCCACGTAATTCAGAGCAGTCAGTACTTCAAAACACGTTTCATGGCATGCCACACAACAAAAATACTAGCAGCAAAATGCCACATTTGCGTGCCGTTTGGCCCAATTATTTCAGTACGATATGCTGTTAATCGACCTCTGAGGATATATTGCCCTTTCCTATACGGTACTTGCACGTTTTTTCCCCTCCAATTTTGATTGTAACGAATACTTTCCCCTAAAGGAATCTGAGCTTACACCGCTTCTCTGTGTGCAGTGGTTATTTTCTGTGCGTTCATTCAAGAAAAGGATGAGAAAAAAAAAATGGGGTCAGCAGCAAATTTGAGCATAATCGGGTTACCGAAACTATGTTTCTGGTCCTAGATGCCTCTCAGATTTGGTGATTGCTGAAACGTGTCCCTTTTGTTCCTCCATTTGTCCGACTAGTACTTATAAGAAAAAAAAAAAAAAAAAGAAAAACACAAAATGATGACCCTGCAAGGTAAGCCCAAAATAACAAAACATAAAGCATGATTCAATCCGTCAACACAAATCGCTTGTCTAAGATGGTGGCAAAGCTATTCACAGAAACATGGGAAACTGAATGATCGAAGTAAACAGAGCATCACATCACAATATACACAGGACTTAAAGCTTCAGCCAAATCATGGGTTAAAAAAATCATACACACAAACTTTCACAGTACAAGCAGCCACTACCCTGACATATCTGCCACATATTTGTGCAGCAACTTGTTCAACATTATATTCTAATGTTACTGTTACATTCATTCTTTACTTCTGAACAACGGAACTGTCAACTCATGGCTCTTCATAAATTTTACACCATTCATATCTGCTCACAATCAGAAAACTCGCAGGGAGGGAGGGAGGGGCTGGGGAAGGGATGGGGTGGAGGAAGTTAGGGGCCGAGAGCTTTCGGTCAGCATGAAAAACGTACAGGAAATATGTAGCAGTCTAACCACACCTACTTCTGTTAGTCTTCCCATCATAATAGCATGTGATCGTGTGGATGATAATCGTTGCTGGGTTGATGAGTGGGTCAATGAATCTGAACACACTGCTGCCATCTTCACTATCACTGCAAATACATTAATTTTTTTTCCTACTTCCTTTTCTATTTAGAAAAATATAGTTACGGAAACGATAAGCATAATATTAACAATCTGCTCTTCCGTTTCCTAAAACAACAACAAAAACCAAAATACACAGAAGAAACTCAACAAAACCTACAACAACAAAAAATGTACAAGTAAATGAAAAACAGTGTCTGTTCTGTCCAACGAAATGAGGGGAAAAAAAAGGAGATAACATTTCAAAAACAAGAATCAACCAACCAAACAAAAAGCCGTTTATTATGAAGTTATACCGTTATTCCAGATGGTTCCATGAGCGAAACTGTTTATCATATACATCGTAACACATACAATTCATGATTACAAGCTGCTTCCAAGTAACAATACTCCCAGCATGCAATGGTTAACAGGGGAGAAGTTAGAGGATTGCAAGAGTTGTCCCTCCCACACTGCCTAGGCCATAAATAATGGCAACAATACACACTTTTAACATGCAAACCATTCGCTTGAAAACTCAACAGTCAATACACACCCAAACGACTTGACATACCAAATATATGAAGATTCTTCAAGCACACTCCATTTGATTAATTCAGCCTATATATTTCATTGCGCCTGTCTATTTATATGGCTAGGCGCAGGTAGCCTGACCTGGACAAAAAGTTTGTGTTGTCTCAAGCTACACATTCCGGAAGACATCTGACTGACAATGATGAGAACACATGAAGAGAGCTATGATGGGATGTGGAGATAATGTGGGGGATGACATGGCTCAGAACAAGTCATGGATCTGTGTCCGACTCCCACTGCCACCCTTCATTGTCAGACAAAGGACAAAGGTGTCCAACTTGGGATGATAACCCACCTGGTCACGTTTCACTTGAAATTAAACTAAGCTAAAAAAGGGTCTTTAACGTTTCACTTATCGAATCTTCCAACAGAATTAAACCTTAGGTAAATAGTCCTAGAACATTTCGCTTGTCACATCTTCCAGCAAGATAAAATGCTAAAATAAGTAGTCTTCAACATTACACTTGTCACATCTTCCAACAAAATTAAGCTTTTAATGACAATACATTTCAAGCTGAAAAGTGAAAACAAGCAGCCCTTTTGTGTTACTGCATGGTAGTGTGTGTGTGTGTGTGTGTGTGTGTGTGTGTGTGTGGTGTGTTGTGTGTGTGTGTGTGTGTGTGTGTGTGTGTGCGTGTGTGCGTGCACATGTGAATGTGTGCGTGTGTGTGTGTGTGCATATGCACGCATGCGTGTGTCAGTGTGAGGGAGAAGAGGGTTGGAAGAGAGGAGCTGGGGAGGGAGGAGGAGGACGCTCATAATTTAAAAAAAAGGAAACTATAAAAGTACAACAGAGAGGAAGAACGGAGATACCAATAGGAACAAAAAGAATAGGAGGCTATGAGGAGAGTGCACTGGGTAAAGGTAAAACACAAACACACCTGTGCCCATAGATGATCTTTTCTTCCTGATAGTTTCAGTCCTCTGCCTAGTAACAGTTTTAGCCTTCCTTTTGTTGGTGCACTTCCCACTGAAATAGAAATCCTTTTCTTTTTGGTGTGTGTTGCCCAAGGCCTGTGTCACTGCCACTCATGATTCATCAATTAGCCGGCTCACGGCAATGTACAGGAGGGCTTTCAGCTCACCCCCTGTGTTCTCCTTTCTACCGCAGCACTACCCCATGTAAAGGTCACAACTAACAGACAGCATGTAATGAGAAGTACTGCTGCTCCCTCTCTCCACAGCCAATGCGTGTAACACAAGGGGAAAAAAGACAGTCCAGTTGAAAACCGAGATTTTATCAAGGGTCATCCATAATGGTCGAATATTTTGGCCTATGCAATTTTAATGCATTTGCGCAAACATCTCTCGAAAATAAAACCCTCTTAAATAATTTCTTTATTCCATATTTTGTATGTAATCTGGTATTCTTGAAAAAGCAACAATGAATACAAAACATGCTCTATCTGATTATGTCAACAATTCCTAGAATCTTCTTGTTTGCCTTCTCTTTCAGTGTCTCATAAGCCACAAAAAAAGAAAAAAAAAAAGCTGCTGATAGACCTAAGAAAATGTTACTGAGCCTTTTCCAACCAGTCCAATTTCACATTCTTTACTAAACAGTTTCTTCGTCTGATCTCCCAAACATTAATTTCAACCTCCATGAAAGAAATCATTTGATAAACAAACAAAAAAAAATCACAAAAACCATAATTATATCTAAAACTCATCCCTGCCCCCCTGCCCCTTTCTAAAATCACAGCAACTCAGTGAAAATGCACATCAAATAATCTGAACGACTGTCTTCACAGTCCTGCTTGAACAACTGGCAACAAATCAACAAGACTATACACGTAACTCTATATATCACAAACGCACTGAATACTTTTCATGGAAAACAAATAGCAAATCAGAAATGAAATTCTTACAAATAAGATTTTTGCAGACTTCACCCAATACTTTCCTCTCTTCGTTATCTAAAATGACGGAACAAGTCAATGACAACTCATTTTGCAGGTGGGGAAACCATAACGGGTGAGCACAGGAACACATCTGTTACAAATCCCAAGTTGACTGAATCATCTGACGCACCCCTCCTGGTAAAAAGAATCACAGACCCAACAGGTCACACCAGTGACCCCAAGCCAGAAAGGGAAGGAGGCTGGTTAGAGAGTTGGGTGGAGGGAGGGAGGGAAACAGAGTGAGAGAGAGAGACAAGAGAGAGAGAGAGAGAGAGAGAGAGAGAGACAGACAGACAGACAGACAGTGAGGTGAAATCAATTACAGTTTGCAAATGCATTAACCTTTAGCCTGCTGGCCAAATTTCCCATCTGTGTGCTGACAAATTAATTTGCTCTGATCCAGATACTCGCATGCTATTTCCTTTTGCTCAATTGTTCTTAGTTTATATGAGCCAGAGCCATAAAAATATGCTTTATCAAAGACATATAAAATTCGAGTTGTTAAGTACTTATCTTTGTCAACATTAGCTTACAAAAGATGGTGTTTCTCATCATCTGAATTGTACAGATCTGCCAAAAGACGGTTGTTTGCATCCACCTCTCTTTAAGTTCCGTATCACTAGTTGCCTTGAAATCTTCATACCCACTGTCTTTATCCTGTAGTTCATCTTGCAAAATTTGCAAAGCTTGATGGAGCCTGAAAAGGCATTGAGCAGGAATCTCATGCACACTGACAACACATTTTGGACTTGGACGCCTAACTCAAATCGAAAAAAAAACCCAAAAGCCTTGTCAAATCTGCTGGTGCATATATACACGACAAAAGTTAGATTCTCAGATTCAGGTAAAAGAGATCTTCAAATGAAAGAAACTCTTGTTATGGATTGGCTGCATTTCCAGGTATGCAAGACAAAAGAGAGCGTTTGTTCAGCATGTACATTGTACACTGGCACAGCATAGTGTCTCAAGCTGAGTACATGTATGTTGCACAGATATGTCGCAGGCTAAAGATTAATTCATTCTTGGGCATGGTGGTTACACAGTTGTATGATACCTTTACGACAATACTTCATCAAGCAACCATCAGAGTGTGTGTGAAGCAGGAGGAGGACATGACATATGTATACCAATAACAATGCTCGGGGTAAATCACACATGCATGTGACATGACCAAGCACACCCAAAGTCAACATACTTTGACAACAGTCCTTGATGTCACACCCAATGTTTCCCTTCCATCTGGCTTCTTTCATCCCTTCAATCTCAGTTTCCACCATCATGTGTGCATTTATCTATGTGTGCATGCAAAATAAAACCTCTACCCTGTCGCCCATGACTACTGACAGACCTGTGCAAATCCCAGGACTGCCTGTGTGTCCATCATGGCACCTCCACAGCCAGTGGTCATAGGACCGCCAGTCGATGAATGTGTTGCATGAACTGGTATCTCGAACCTTCCACAACCTGCTAACATCTTTGTATGTGACCCAAAGGAAGAACAGATCAATTTCAATCTGCCTAAACATCTTTGGGGTTCTGTGTAAGCGTTTTAAGATCACTTACTCCCCTTTCCAGTCTCATTCCTTTGTGATGTGCACACCACATCCACTATTTCTTCCCAACAAACAATAAACCCACACGTCCAGCCCTGTGTCTCTCACCACCTGGAAAGAACGTTTCAGAATGTTTCTGATGTGATCAAGTACAACACTACAGAAAGTTGTGTGATTTTGTCATATGCGTCAGTTTTCTGGAAGTGAAAAAAAAAAACCCTGATGATAGTAATTTTCTGATAGATGGTGCCGACAGTTATTTTCTGATAGATGGTGCCAACAGTTATTTTCCGATAGACGGTGCCACAGTGCCCACTGAATTGTGCTCCCCCACGTGACCCATAGTGCCCACCCCACAAACTTGTGCCCCCACAAAATACCCACAGTGCCCACAAAACTGTGCCCTACCCCCCTTCCCCAAGCAACTCTCAATGCCAACAAAACTCTGTCCCAGTAGACCATCCAAAGAACTTGCCACCCACAAAAACACCACACTGCACATGAAACCGTTGGCCTCCACAAATGCCCCAAACTGCCCACAAAACTGTGCCCCTTCCCCCCCCCCCCCCCCCAACAAATGACACACAGTGTCATGAAACTGTGCTTCCACAATCGAGTAGTGCCCATAAAACTGTGCCCTCACAAATGTCCCACAGTGCCCCCCCCCCCCCCCCCCCCCCCCGAGATGATCCACTGTGCTCAAAGGACTGTGCCCCACAAAAACCCCAGTGCCAAGAAACTGTTCCCCAAGACATGACCCAGAGTGCCCATAAAACTGTTCCCCCCCCCTCTCCCTCACCTCCCAACACTATCGACAGTGAAAATAGACCAACACAGATGTACACAGAACAGTCCAATGTATGAGGATGATTTCTATCTCCATACACACCAGTACCGCAGACCTCATCCATCCAGGGCTTCCAACACACAAAGACAGATTGAAACTGACCTGTCTACAAATGCACGACAGTACAAGTCAGCTGACAACCCATTCTATCACTTCAAACCACAGGGGTATTTACAGCTGACTGACGCCGAGACAAACTAGCACTGAATACATGTTTACTCTTCGCTCATCATCACTAGCACACACAAAAATTATCTGCTTACTTCATTTCACTTGACCAGACTAAATTTCTGCATCAAAGTCAGATCTTCAGTAAGCACACACACACATACACACAATTAAGACAACCATAGCATTCAATTTGCTCGAGCATCACAATAATAGTATCCAATCTGTTCCATCATTCACCTCTGTGCATGGTATTATCAATGTTATTTTATCCTACGGTTAATCAGTTCAATCACTACAACTACCTGTGCGTCACTGTTATCTTACTGATCCACTAAAGCTGTACACAAGGTAACCCAGGTATTAGAGAAATCCACTATACATACACACTGTGTGCACTGCAGTCATACTATCACAAGCAGTCCACAGCCACAGTTAGTTCACTACATATATAACACAATGCTGCAGGGACATTAGTCCCCAGAGAGTGTGACACATACAGTGGGTGTAATGTAGTCCCCGGACAGTGATACATGAATACGACAGTGGATGTAATGTAGTCCCTAGACTGTGATGTATGAATACGACAGTGGATGTAATGTAGTCCCTAGACTGTGATGTATGACAGCAGATGTAATGTAGTCCCCGGACAGTGATACATGAATACGACAGTGGATGTAATGTAGTCCCTAGACTGTGATGTATGAATACGACAGTGGATGTAATGTAGTCCCTAGACTGTGATGTATGACAGCAGATGTAATGTAGTCCCCAGACAGCGATACATGAATACAACAGTGGATGTAATGTAGTCCCTAGACTGTGATGTATGACAGCAGATGTAATGTAGTCCCCGACAGCGATACATGAATACGACAGTGGATGTAATGTAGTCCCCTAGACTGTGATGTATGACAGCAGATGTAATGTAGTCCCGACAGCGATACATGAATAAGACAGTGGATGTAATGTAGTCCCCAGACATGACACATGACTACGACAGTGGATGTAATGTAGACCCTAGACTGTGATACATGATACGACTTTGGATGTAATGTACTGTAGTCCCCAGACCTTGACACATGAATACAACAGTTGATGTAATGTAGTGCCTCGACTGTGATGTATGAATACGACAGTGGATGTAATGTAGTGCCTCGACTGTGATATATGACAGTGGATGTAATGTAGTGCCTCGACTGTGATATATGACAGTGGATGTAATGTAGTGCCTCGACTGTGATATATGACAGTGGATGCAATGTAGTGCCTCGACTGTGATATATGACAGTGGATGCAATGTAGTGCCTCGACTGTGATATATGACAGTGGATGTAATGTAGTGCCTCGACTGTGATATATGACAGTGGATGCAATGTAGTCCCTAGACTGTAATACATGAATACGACAGTGGATGTAATGTAGTCCCCAGACTTATAATACACGAATACCACAGTGGATGTAATGTAGTTCCCAGAGTGTGATACATGAATACCACAGTGGATGTAATGTAGTTCCCGAAGTGTGATACATGAATACAACAGTGGATGTAATGTAGCTCGTGGACTAATACATGAACATGATGGTGGATGTAATGTAGTCCCTAGCCCATGACACATGAATTCAACAGTACACGTATTGTAGTCCCTAGACTGTGACACATGAATACAACAGCGGATGTAATGTATGATACAATGTCAGGGGTGATGAAAGCAGTAACCTCGTACTCAAATGCTATGAGAAAGTTGGTAGGGCTGGCCACCATTTGCCACGCGTTAGCCCAGACAGCTCATCAGGCATTTCCCTCCACCATGGCATGTGCCCCTTCCCTCTGTCCCCCCCCCCCCCCCCCCCCCCCCACCTTCTCTACCCAATGAATTGTGCTCCCATCTTCCCATTCCCCCATCCCCCTTTCCGACCCTACTTTAACCCTGGCCGCACAACAGACACAGAGGGCGCTCTGAACAGACTTGTTCGCTGCTTGCTTAAGAAAAATTCAGGCAGGAATGGGAAACCATGTTTTTCTTTTTCTGCTTTTTCGAGTGTCGATAGCTTACCACCAGCAAAAGCACGAAAACTCAACCAGACGGAGAAGAAGAAAATAGGAATATGCAATATGAAAAAAAAAAAAAGTTGTTTTCCTCCTCATCCAGTCTAGGTGACATTTACTCAAGAACTTTTTGGACAATTAAATCCAGTTTCTGTAATACAGATAGCCAACGGTCTCCATGATTGTTCTGCAATAACAGCAAAAAGATCCATTCCCTGTGCATGTGTGTGTGTGTGTGCGTGTGTGTGTGCAAGCTTTCTAGTGTTGCAGTGCATCAACCAAACTTAAGCTACCTGGGCAGGGACATTTGGCTACAGGCTTCTCCTTCCAGCTATCCCACCTGGCTACTGGGATCAAAAATGCTTTTCATCACCCCTGCAATGATGCTGGGACGTGGTACTGTGATGTGTAACACAGTGACAGAATTGTGCGAGTGATGTGTGTCAGTACAGGCAACGTATGATACAATGCTGCACACATACAGTACACGCAACGTGAAAAACATTAATAGGACAGCTGACGTCATGTGTACATCACATTATTCATACAATGCTGCAGGTACAGTATGTATATAATGTATTACACACTGACAGGACAGCTGATGAACTGTGTATGATACATTACCCCAAAAAACATTACAGAGACAGTACATGTAATGTATATCGCTGCGAGGACAATGATGTACAATACATTGCTGCAACTGTACATCACTGCAAAAGGGCAAGGACAACCGATGTGTAGAATATTGCTGCAAGGCAGAACATTGTGTATGAAACATCATGCAAGGACACAAAACAGAGTATGACACATCACTGCAACACACACAATGACAACAGATGTCTAATGTGTGGTAATCACTTCCATGATGGTAGATGTAAAGTAGAATACGTGACAACAGATGTAACACATCACTACCATGATGTAGATGAAACGTAGGATGTATATCATATTAATACATCACTACCATGATCATAGATGCAACGATGGTCAATGTATATGTATGACTCATAATGTACATGTATTTACCTACATGACAGAAAGGTATGATACACAACCAGACATGCATACCCCTGAATTTTTCTATCTGGAACAGATAATGCAAAAATCAAGAACCAACTGAAAATTTCATGAATTTTCTGGAACAGTCTTTAATCTTACAAATGCAATGTTGTACTGATGTACAATTACCTATTTTTGCTCACTCACATCATCATGGCCACCATCAAGGATGGAGAATGCACATATATATATATATATATATATCCAAATTGTGCACACCCAAATTTCTTTACCTTTCTCTCCTTCTTGTAAACATGGCTATTGTTCATCAATTTATCTCCTGATGGTCTTCCGGACTTAATTTTGAATGTTTCTTTTTTCCCCCACAACAGTATTTTCAGCCCATCTTCTTCATCAGTCATAAACACTCTGATTTGCTTGCTAAAGCTAGCTTTCTGTTCAGTGCCTCTGTTAATTTAAGTTTAGTTTAGTCTCTTCTGTAGCTTGTTTTGGACTTAACTGCCATCAGGTTTGTCCACCTGTGAAAAATAAAGCACCGCCTATTTTTTGGTTTCTGTCGGTCAGGTTTTTTTTTCAGTTGAATGCAATCCAAGACTCTAAGAACCAGAATGGTCATCAATTTTCACATTTTTTCTGTAACAAATATGTCTGTTTTGGGACGGCAGGCATGTCTGCACTAGTAACAGGATGACGACAGATGCAAGACATTAAGACAGTAAATGTAACACATCACTATCATGACAGCAGATGTCATGCGTGATGTAACACACCGCTAACATGACAGCAGATGTCATGTGTGATACACTGATACAACGACAGAACATGTCACTGTTGATACATGATAACAAAGAAAATAAATACTCAGTATGACTTTGACATTTTGCTGCAATGACAGAGAATGTGAGGCACGACACAAAACTGCAAGGACATCAATCCAACAAGTGGTACACTGGGCAGGCACAATCGATATAATGTATGATACACTGTGGCCACTGACATGAGGGGCTCATGTTGGAGAAAAGTGGAAGATGCAGACCTCTCTGCCACCACCTCACCTCTACTCATCATCATGTCTAGGTGCTCCTTTTCTGGGCCACCATTTGGGGAGACATCACGAGACAACAACAGAAGAATAATATACACTGTACACACTGCAGTCTTGTTTGATCAAGCTCCAATTTCTTCCCTAAACCCTCTCTTTTACACAGTGCCTCTTCTGAGTTTTAGAGAAAAAAAAAAGCCTTCCCAAGCAATGTTTAAAAACTCAGGCAGGGAACTGACCTCTTTTTTGAAACCACACAATATTCTCTGCATCTCAACACTATTTCCACTGCACAGCTTGGTGCATCTGGTCACAATCTTAACACTTTGCTGTGTACAAGATTACTTCTTGACTTCTCATTCTCTTCTGTTTATCATTTCTTGTGATCTGAAAAGTCCAGCTGCAAATGCCCACATGCTCATGTTCAAGAACAGAAAGCAAGCTGTGCTCAACAAACAGTCACATGATACACAAACACACATGAGCATCCAATCAGCTTGGAGGATCGCCTTTGGTCCTGGCTTGATTTTCAATGGTTTTGTCTTGAAAAGATAAAAGTTTCAAGTCTACACAGATGCAAAAAAAAAAAAAAAAAAAAAAAAAAAAAAAAAAACATAACAAGAAGCACAGAATCACTTGAAAAGACAACACAAATATATTGAGGAGATGCACCAGGAAAAAAAGACGCATTTGGCTTCCGGTCAGTGCTGGTGTTGGGTGCGTGTTGTGAAGCAGGAGAGCTGGATGCCCTGTACCCTGTTTGGTCGTTGTCACAGTGGATGGGGTGTACTGGGTTCTCCCACCTTCTCTTTGGACCGCTTCAGCTTGTGTTCCATCCAGGTGACACCCCCACTACCCCCTGTCCGCTGGTCAGGTGGTCCCTCGACTTGTGTTGATTGTTCCACGATACCTGGTCAGGACACCGCCGTTTCAGGTGACGGTCCAAATGGTGTGGACTGTGGTGTGATGTGACTGAACATCCCGAGTCAAATGGCGTTTTCTAGTGAACTGTGCTGCTGGACAGGTGGAAGCACTTCTTCATGAATGATGTTTTACTCACTTTTGTGAGAGGAGGTGTGGGAAAGGTGGAAGGTGGGGGATGGGTGGGGGAACCCTGCTCTTGGTTCCAATAAATCTGTGGGTCAAATGAACCACTTGTTCTCTCATCAGTCCATATCTTTTTCCCCTGTTCTTGTTTCCAATTAATCAGCGAGTCAAAATCTGTTCTTCCCTTTTCTTCAACAGAAAGCGAGTGAAAGAGGCAATCAGTGGACACTTTGGGAAGGCGTTAGAATCTGGAAAATATTTTGTAAAACAACAGTCAAAAAAATCAGTAGCGATAATAAGCTGTGATTAAATGTGAACCTTAGCATTCACTTTTTTTTTTCTTTTCCTTTCGTTTTTTCCCCCCGATTTGGAATTGTAAAGACAAAGGGAAGTTTCTTTCTTTCTTTCTGCGTACGCAGGCTGATACTCCTGCGGACACTCCCTGTATAGCCAGGCAGTGGAGTTTTGTGTGTATGACCCTTTTTTATCCCGCCATTAAGGCAGCCATACTCCATCTTCGGGGAAACAAAGGGAAGTAAAATGACAAGAGATAATAAGTGTCCTCCATGTCAACTCACTATGTCCCTGTTCAGGACGTACACACTACACACGGTGAGGCCAGAGGGAGCAGAGTGAAGGCAAACCCACTCCCTCTGTTCATGGTCTGTGCTGGGCTATGTGGAAGATCACCGAGGGAAATGTGTAAACGGGAGAAAGTGGGTTAGTCCATTCTGCAGGAAAATCTCCATTCTTCACTTGAAGTGTTCTAAACGTTCTCTTGTTCACCAACCACTGTGCACGTTTCAATGGCAAGACTGTTTGGGTTAGACAGTGGAACACAAAGACTGTTAGTAAACGTTGACACGACAGAATGCAGGTAATGCTATCTTCATTTCCAAGGGGAGCTCACCCAGCTCTGATTGTGCTCTCACCGCAATTCTTAAAAGATATATTCACAAAAATAGCCACGGTACACCCTCTTCCGAAAGCCTTACAAACGTGACTATGCATGTTGCTGCTTCGTGTTCAAATACTTCATGCGGGACTGAAGATTACACACAGTGAAAAAAAAAAAAAAAAAAAAGCCCGTTTCATCGATGTCAGTCACTGTGGAGAAAGAGACAAAGGCGGAGACTGGATGACATGGTGCTGTTGGGCAGGTTCCATGAGGTGCTGACTGCACTCAGTACCTGTCGGTGACACTGCCCACGGAGTGGTGTGAGAAACAGACGTGAACAGTGCGCAGCCGAAATCAGTCGCCTGCCATCAGTGGACGTCACAGCAGGAGACTACACCCTTTGTAACAGAACTCTCATGACTGCCAGGACAATGACCACGTGCTAATGCCATCCCTCCTTTCCTCACAGGCGGAATGGACACCGACAGCAGACTTAACCCACTCCCCTCGTCACCAGGACGACGGCTACTACCAAGAGCAGACTGCAACTTCAGGAGGCTTTTGTGGGCTACCCTATCACCACACCCACTGCCTTCTACTCCCCACCCCCCTCCCACACCAACCCTACCATTCTTTTTCTATTCTTTGCTGAGCTCTCTGAGGTCATAATTTATAGATACGTCACGCAGCATGTCACTCATAATAACCTATTAATAAACTGCAAGGGATTGTCTCACCCATAGATAAATATACAGACACGCTGTGACGTATATCTTCCCCACAAGAATCGATCAGAGCACTAAAGCCGAGTTCACCATGATACCGTTTTGGCCAAGCTCTGAGGAGGAAAACGTCCTGCTAATTTTCCACAACGCTGCTGCCTGTCCTCCTCCCACTGATCCCGTCTGTCCTCTCCGGGCATGTCACACATCAAGGTCTTCAGCGAGTCAGGTCACACACACACAGGTCATCAGGGTCATGTCAAAGATCAAAGTCCTCCGCAGGTCACACCCCACAGAGCGTTATGGTCTCAGGTCGAGTGTGGAGACTGACGGCACTCATCAGCAGGGACTGTTGCGGAAGCTGCGCATGAGGGGCACCAGGCAGGAGGGGGGACCGGCCTCCCTCAAGAACGGGTGCTGCAGCAGTTCGGGGCTGTGGCTCGCTGGTGGGGGTCCCGCACCAACATGCGGTCGATGAAACCCTGCAGGCGTGGGGATATCTGCCACACAAAACACCCAGTCCTACAGGTGTCAATGGTCAGAAATCTATATACCATACAAGATGTTTTTTTCTCTCTCTTTTTTTTTTCCGAACAATCTTCACATCCACACCTGTACTGTTTTCCCAAAACCAAAACCAGATTCCCCCCCCCCCCCCGTTTCTTCCTTCTGCAATTTCCACCAGCACTCTTTCAGGCTTTCTCTATCAACGTGTTTCAAACATTTCTACTCGTTTACATTCATAAGAACGCTCACACATTTTAATAATCATGCCTGGTTCAGACTTGCGGGTCTGTTTTGCTTTCAACCAATAGAAAAGAAACGAACTCTCCCTCCATTTCATGGACCATACTGACCAGTTCAAACACAACACAACCACATTTGGCTTGTCTTAGAAGCAAAGCAACTTCGTTATTTGTTGTTGTTGTTGTACCCCGGCTAAAAGACTCCAGGGATCATCCACACAGCTGAAGTATTTGAACACTATGGTACAAACGCATCAGCTGGGGATGAGAACATTACGTGTGTGCTTTTCAATTCTGTAAACCCAGATATATTCAGGTGTTCCTTAAAAATGATACTAGTGTATGTTTTTACTAAAATGAATGTACTTTATACAAAGTTCCAGTATAAATCTTCTAAATTTTGTCAAAAAAATTGTTTTAAAAAAATGGGAAAAAGGAAAGAGTCGGCATCATCTGAAATATTTTTGTGAAAGCAAGGGGGGCAGGGGTACCTTGTTTCTTCCTGTAGCCTGCCATCACATTGCAGAGGGTAGAGGGATACCTGATCTTGCAGTAACTGCAGTAAAAGGTTTTTCCAACAGAAAGTACTTCCCTACCTGATTCATCGGCATAATGACTGGTGAGTTGATTTTAACGTGGTGACAGCCCTGATGTGGCCCTTTGCGGTCGGCTGGGCTATAAGCAACATTATCTTATCTTATCTTATCATCGGCATAATTTTGCAGAAATTCATGCTCTCTCACCTTCTTTTCTTTAAAAAAAAAAAAAAAAATTCCAGAGCCTGTAGTCCCCACTACTGTTCCTGCACATCAGCATGCTGTCCAAGATGCAGCACAGCCAGATGCAATTTTGCACACACAACTCAACAAGAGTTGCTGCTCTCTGGCTGAAGCACTTCAAGTGACACACCAAGACGACACCACAGTTATATTCCACAATTACCACTCAAAACACTTTGGTTTTTTGTGTTTTTTGGTTTTTTTTATAGTTTTTCTTTAGTTCCTTGTATCTGTTATATTTTCACCAAACATCCACAAAATACATCAAAATCACATGGGTAAACAGGTCTGCTATGTTTAGCAGACAGCCGAAATTCATGAGCATTTTGATTTTGTCCAGACCTGTTTACCCCCCTCGAAACCAATGTGTAGTCAGATGACCAAAATGTGTAGTCAGCCATGTCAAATGTGTAGTCTACTTTTCGCACAAGATAATATTAAAAAAAACACTAACATGCACATTAATCTAAATAAAGTTGCAAATTAATGTGTGTGTGTGTGTGTGTGTGTGTGTGTGTGTGTGTGTGTGTGTGTGTGTGTTTGACGTGGTTTGATCAAAAAGAAATAAAATAAGGTTGGATCAAAAAGAAATAAAATAAACTCACCTATTAGCTGTTAGATGTCCAAGCCTTGACTATCTTCTGATTAATGTAACATTACCAGTTCATGTCCTCTCTACACCTACTTTCACTTATTCCAGTTAGGATAAATTGTCAAGAACCACAATATATACACTATTAACACGTGACATTTCACATGCTAGTTGAAAGTTACTGGCTGAGTTTTTTGCAGTAAGCACTCTTCAGTGCAGCAAGATCCTCTGGAGTCATGTTCTTCACAGCATCTTGAGGCTCATGGGGCACAGACTTGAGGACCAGCAGGCTCTCCATGGTGCTGTCTGCCAAGCTGGCTCTCTGGTCTGTGCGGTTCTTCCTCACGCAGGAGAAGATGCGCTCACAGTGGGCACTGCTGTGAGGGATGGTGCCAATGCCCCTCATCGCCAGAGACAGCTCCTTGAACTGCACATCTTCCAGCTCCCCAATGGCCTTCCAAGTTTCATCAATTCTGTCCTTGCGACAGCTGCTGACATCAGTAGCTTGGTAGAGGGAGAACTGTTCTGTGACAGTGTTTGAAGTGCAGGTGGGAGGGATCAAGCAGGGAAACCTTTCCAGGAAAAACCTGATGTCTGCCACAGAGGAAGAACACTGGTTTTCGATGTCCACTACTTCAGCATGCTGCAGAACTGGATCATCATCGAGAGACACCTGCTTTGCTGCTTTACTTTCAAAGTCCTTGTGAGTCTGGTTCTCGATATGCCGTTTGCAGTCAAACATGCCGGCATGTTTGATAGAGAAATCATTCTTGCACAAAGTGCAATGAGCGTAATGCTCCCCTCTCCTGGATGACAAAAGGCACGGGTAGGTTGATGGTACGATGACAGAAAGGTTTGATCAGCAACTTTTTTCTTCTTTTTGCTGGGAGCAAAGTCGGAAGAATCAACTTGGCGCTTTGACGAGTCAGCCATTTTGATGGATACAGTATACTGAAACGCGCGCGAAACGCGTTCAGCGAGCTCTTCGGACATGCAACCTTAGCGGGCAGTAAAGGGAAATAAGTCACTAACAGTAGCGGGTGGGCAGCCCTGCTGAACGCAGCAGCATGTCAGGCTGTTTGTATGGCCCATCAAGTTTGTCAAAAGACGGCAACACGCAAAATAGCTTGTGTTTTCGAAATCGCGTACGGCGAAATGCTGAAATGCGTACCGAGGTTCCAAAATGCGTATTTGCGTATTTGGGGTCAAAATGCGTAGAATTCTACGCCAAATGCGTGGACTAAACAGGTCTGTTTTTTCCCTTAATAATGATAAAGTGTGTGTAGAATGTGGGTGACTTTTTTTCTACTTTGATATAATTTGCACATAAAGGTGAAGATTAACCTCATGGTTGGTTTTTTTTTTTTTTACTTCTATACTGTTTATTCAATGCTGATTGTTTTGACACCTTGATTTTGCCTGTAGCATGTTTCCTTCCCGAGTTACGGATCATTAAGTAACGGTACACTGTATCTGCCACAGAATGATACGTGGACAAACTAGCATTACTGCCGCTTTCGAAAAGGCGCAGCTCAGGAATGAACAATCATTGAGCAGCAAAAATAAAAAAGCAAAAAAGAAAAGAAAAACGGCTGATTTTATCCATAACAAATAACACTTCTGCAATTGTATGTATACTGGGAGATTAGTTAAGAAACTTTGAGGTCCAAACATGGCTCTGTGGCCAAAACGCAAAAAACACCAATGTTTACCAGATTTTGAAGCTCAATATCTCAAAAACTATGCCATGGCCTTGAAATTTTGCATGTATATTACTTTCAAAATTATCTTTCACAAAGTACAAAACCACTGTATATTTTTTGTAGTTAAAAAAATGGCAGGACCTACCTACATGTATACCTACATACCCTATCTGCGTCTTTTTGTCAGGCAGAAGGCATGTCTACAAAGTTGCCATTTACACCCACCCTGTGAATGTTTTTCAGTTTGGGGAAAGACATGTCCATAAAGTTTGTCTTGTATACCTACCCTGTGTGTGTTTTTCAGTTTGGGGGGAGGCATGTCTCGGATGCGTCTCATAGCCTGTAGTGGAGGCTCGTTGAAGAAGGGGGGCTCTCCGTCAATCATTTCCATCACCATAATGCCCAACGACCAGATGTCCACCTGGGCCACACAACACAGTCACAGTGTCAATCATCTCCATCACTATAACATCCAACAACTTAGTGTCCACCTGGGCCATACAGTCATCACATTAATCACCACTATCACCATTACATCCCAATGACCTCCTGGGTCACACAATACAGTCATTACGTCATTCATCTCATCACCATAATGTCCAGAGCTACTACATTCACATAGGCCACAAGAACATTCAATCTTACGTCATTCAATCTTACGTCAATCATCTCCATCGCCATACTGCCCAATGACTGGACATCTACTGGGTCATACACACAATCACTACATCAATCATCTCCATCACTATAATGCCCAGTGCCCTGATGTCCACCCGTTTCATGCAGTGTCATTACATCAGTTACCTCCATCATCATCATCATGCCCAAGGACCAATAGCCACCTGTCTCTCTCTCTCCTCTCTCTCTGCCTCCCCCCCCCCCCCCCTCCCATACGCACATGCACAAAACACACATATACATTCATTATCTCAACCTATCAACTGTCACATTTCTGACCATAACCAACAATTTGCCGGTTCGACAGAATTGTATCTGTCAAACCACAGGTGCCAAACTGCTGGTTGTGACCACTTCTTTTATTTTCAGCTCATGCTGGAGATGGCGGGAGAAAGCAGGCCTTTGCCTTGCAAGAGTTTTAGGGGGAAAGTATTCTCAAACTTCCTCTAACTAGAACATTCCTCTGTTCACTCAACTACAAAGCAAAGTGTTTCCACTGGAGCCTCAACAAGTGCTGATGAAATCCTAACGGACAGACACAGCGCTACTGAAGCTGAAGAATCAAGCAATGAGTCAGACAGTGATTTGGAAGAAAATGTTGAAAGCAATCAAAGTGGTATGTCAATGATGGTGATGGCGATGCTCATTCATTATGTTTGTGAACAGTACAAGAAAAAATAGTAATTGTCAAAACAATTGTGGTGCGAGTACATGTGGGAAAGGTCAAACAGCGACGTGAGGTCAAGTCACCAGACAAGTCCTATTTTACATGTGGACTGACAGCGACACTGGAATTTCCCAAAGTGAACCCAAGTTTAAGGCAAACTCAGGCATTTCAAACAAACTGTTCAGAAAGGAGCATGTGACAGGATTTCATGTGATACAGTCACCAATATTCACAGTCCAAATTCACTGGTCCAGGGGCAGCAACTTTGCAGATATTGCATGGTCAGAATGGTATTAAGATACAGAATATACTGTAAAAATTTGCTTGGTTAGACTGGTGTAAATATACAGAAAATAGTCCAAAAATTCATCTACGGAAACAAAACAGACCACACAGTGATTTGAACAAACTGAACTTCTCATTATATTTACACATAATTTACATCACATCTTCTGTGACACACACCACCACAACAGTGCACAGACAGTCTAAAGGTTTGCCTGAAACTCTATTTTAGGACAGTGTACAGCATATATAGCAAATATGAATCAACACCCATACAAGACCATGACATCATCTACCACAGCAATTTCTTCATGAAAGGTCCCTCCCCTCCACCCTTATCACCACCCCCACTCATTCCACCCATGCATTGGACATTCAAAACAACAACAAAATGGCTGAAAGATACCTGCACCAGTGTTTTAGAGCTGCAAGCAAAGGTATGTACCAATTTCTTTACTACAGTAACTGCTGAGCTATAAGCTGCTACTATTTTCTTAGACTGCAGCTACTACACTGGATCTATTTTCCCCCTGAAACTTTTGACTTTGACCCGTTACATACAACAAGACAGCATCCTGAACGTGAATTCAATTTTTTTCATTTTTTGGGTGGTATGAAGTATAACATCTAAACAAACAAGGAGAGCAACGAGTAAATATTTCTGTGTATGTCATATGAACATAAACATTTCTTTGTGAATAATCAAAACATTTCTCTGTGTATGTCAAACGCACTTAACACAAACACAAATATAACTCTCTAAATACAGAGAGGGGAACAAATCAACATTTGTCCTATTTTTCAGAAATTCTGCAATTTTTAATACTTTATTTCCTGACATTTTACAGAATGATAAACAGACTTTCAATTACAACAATAAATAGGTAAATACTGTTTTCGTAACATATTTTATCAATACATCACCTCACGTACACAAAGACTTGTTTTCGTAACATATATTTTATCGATACATCACCTCACCCACACAAAGATCAAACCACAGGCAAGAATTCACCAACACGCTTCTCCCCCACATGGTGAACAAGCCACAGAACAGAGACAGGCCTCTCCTCCTGCACCACCACCTCTCACCTCTGGTCCGTAGGGCAGACGTGAAATGACCTCGGGGGCCATCCAGTATGGGGTGCCCACCAGAGACTTTCTCTTCTGCAGGTCCTGGGTCACTTGGGCACAGAACCCAAAGTCCGACAGTTTGACCTGTCCGCAGAGAGCCAGTCATGGCATCAGAGTTCAGGGTCACCAATGACAGCATGTGCTTACAACACTGCTAACATCATACCCTTCTTTGTTTTGAACGCTCATTTCAAACAATCACACAAGAAACTTTTAAAAAAATAAAAGCAAGGGAAACAAAATATTCCAACAATCACTCATTTCATACAAACACCAAAACTTTTTAAAATAAAAAATAATGGAAACAAAATATTCAGACCAAGACATGATGCGAGGAAAAATACAAAGCATTAATAAATGAACCGAATTACTCAAAGCACAGTCTTGCATACATACACTACAGCCCACAAACACACTTAAATGTGTGCAGAAATATATACTTACACAGACTGTGCTAAAAGAGAAATTATCGTATGTTGGGGGCCAACCCAATAAACCCTGTAACTGCCACATTCCTTCAAACCTAACATCTATGCAAGTACCAGATTATATTTTTCAATAGTTAGGCTAATTCATAAAAAAAACTGGGAATGGTTTTAACAAAATTACACTCCACCCACGCCTCTAGCCCCCAATATTTCAAATGGGATCAAACTTTGTTTAAAAATCTAGGAGAGGATGTAGTTTCCTATCCATGTGTCTGTATGTTGTTGATGCTTACAACTGATAATTATGGCCACATACCTCAAGTAAAAAAAATCTGGACAACGATGTTGACTACCCACATTCACCTCACTCTGAAGTTTAACATGAGTGCAAACCCATCCATGCAGTCAAAAGCGCGTCCTGATCTGTCTTTAACAATTTGGCAACACCTGGGCTGTTTAACTGTCCACATCATCCTAAACAGACACTTGTTTATCACTAGTCACTCATTGTCATCCTTGATACAAGCTGAAAAATGATTGTCTAACAGTTTTTTGTCTAACAGCTTTTTGCTGGATTCAATGCATTTCTAAATGGTGACTATCTGTTAAAGCAGAGAACCTCAGAAGCTGTATCTTAATACTAAGGCCAATGGCAGCCACATCTTCAATTTTGCAGACAACTTCATATGCAATATCTGAATACTCAGGGACTCCAAAATAACTCGTATGACCAACAACAAAAAAATGTACAGTAGTAGAGTAATCTTTGGTGAGCGTATCAGGACTTCACTGCTAATGGCAGTGGACAGATCGTAAGGTCAACACACTTGCACAGACACACCACACAGACGCACAGACCTTGCCGTCATGAGACAGCAGAATGGAGTCCGACTTGATGTCTCGGTGGATGACGCCGTTAGCATGGAGGAAGGCCAAGGCTTTGAGGCATGCCTTGCACACAGTGGCTATCTGCACTTCATCCATGCTGCACACAGCCACACCACACTGATCACAGCCTTGCACACAGTGGCTATCTGCACTTCATCTATGCTGCACACAGCCACACCACACTGATCACTGCCTTGCACACAGTGGCTATCTGCACTTCATCCATGCTGCACACAGCGACACCACACTGATCACAGCCTGGCACACAGTGGTTATCTGCACTTCATCCATGCTGCACACAGCCACACCACACTGATCACTGCTTTGCACACAGTGGCTATCTACACTTCATCCATGCTGCACACAGCCACACCACACTGATCACTGCTTTGCACACAGTGGCTATCTGCACTTCATCCATGCTGCACACAGCCACACCACACTGATCACAGCCTTGCACACAGTGGCTATCTGCACTTCATCCATGCTGCACACAGCCACACCACACTGATCACTGCCTTGCACACAGTGGCTATCTGCACTTCATCCATGCTGCACACAGCGACACCACACTGATCACTGCCTTGCACACAGTGGCTATCTGCACTTCATCCATGCTGCACACAGCGACACCACACTGATCACTGCCTGGCACACCGTGACAATCTGCACTTCATACTGCCCACACACCCAGTGATCAAACACTGATCAACTCGGCTGTGAGACCAAGCAGTCCTGACATTCTAAGCCTGCTTGCTGTGATACACTAGCAATATAAAGTGATATCTATAAACAAATGGGACTGCTTTCAAAAGAGACTTTGACAGTCCACACATGCTGTCAGTTAAGAAAAAAACTATGTACACTGCATTCTATCTCCCTCTTCTTCATCTCCACTTTATCACACACACACACACACACACACAAACACACACACACATACAAACACACACACACACACACACACACACACACACACACACACACACACACACACACACACACCTTCACACTTCCAACATCATTCTGATCAATCTTTGCCAAGTCAATGTTTTAATGACAGAGGAATGGTTTGCCTGCACTTGTTTTCCTCTGCCACTTACTTGTTCAGCAAATCAATATCACACCAAATTAGCTAATGAAACACACACACACACACACACACACACACACACACACACACACACACACAAAGCAACTATGAACCAATATCATCCATGACTAGCAAGTGTGGGGGCAGAAGCCTGCATTCCAGATTTGCACTTCTTGCACGTTGGAAGGTTTGATTTCCCCACAGAAACATTACTTTGAAGAATTTTTCAGCCTCAACCAGCTGTTACCCAGACCTGAATGTGCAGTGGGCGGACAAAGGAAGAATGGAACCATTATTGTTGTCAGTATGGGACTTAGCATTTGGTGTCTTGTGTTATGATGAATTAGAACAGGCACCACTGAACACAATGACTCGATGACCAAAGTGACTCAACAGCAGTGCAGTGCCTCCTCTGTGAGGGGGTCCTGTGATGACTCGATATTGACTGCTCCCTGTGCACTGCTGTAGTTGGGGTGCTTCAGGACAAACCTGGACGTAGCTATGTATGGTGAAGAAGGAATGAGTGGTGAGCAAGTAAAGCCAACAGGGGAACACAGGAACAACCAATGCCCCTCACTGTAAGGAATGCCAGATAACAAAACATGAAAACTGAACAAAAAAAACAAGAAAAACCATAACTGTCATCATCCAAACAACTTTATATCGTGTTTGGACAGAAAATTTCAGGACCTTTCAAGGTTATTTCAAGAGTAGATTTTGCTATGTCAACGACAGACAGAGAAGATCCCCCCCCCCCCCCACCCCCGCCACTCCCACAATACTTTGAGCAGACCTGTTGAGAAAAAGTGATGGAAAAAATAGTCTCGGCTACAATCAACAGTCCAAATCGTTACTGCTTGAATTCTAGTTACTTTAAGTTCTTTGTTTGTCTTGTCTCCAGAGTGTTTCTTCTGGTTCATTAAGAGGTCTGAGAACGGAAACAAAAAACCCTCTCACTTATTTAATAAGTTTAACCAGATTTTTCTTTTACACCTGACTTACAGCTCCAGACAAAAACTATGTCTGACCCTCCTTTGAAATCTTGCCTGTAACACATGACTCGCACACATGCAATAAACAAAATCTGAAACGAAACTGTTCACTCACCGACTATTGGTGACGATGTCTGTTAGGGCGCCACCTTCCATGAACTCCATGACCACCCAGAGCTCATCGTTGACCAGGTAGCTGTTGTACATCTCTACGATGTTCTGGTGATGGTACTCCTTCATCACCACCACCTGAACAGTTATCGTCATCACTGTCATCATCATCGTCCAGACAGCTGTTCTACACCTCCATGGTGATGATAATCCTTCATCACCACTACCTGAACAGTCATCATCATCACTGTCATCATCATCGTCCAGACAGCTGTTCTACACCTCCATGGTGATGATAATCCTTCATCACCACTACCTGAACAGTCATCGTCATCACTGTTATCAACCTTGTCCAGACAGCTGTTCTACACCCCCATGGTTGATGATGATTATCTATCACCACTACCTGAACAATTATTGTCGTCACTGTTGTCATCACTGTCCAGGTAGCTGTTCTACACCTCCATGGTGATGATTATCTATCACCACTACCTGAAGTTATCATCATCATTGTTATCATCATCATCCAGACAGCTGTTCTACACCTCCATGGTGATGATTATCTATCACCATTACCTGAAGTTATCATCATCATTGTTATCATCATTGTGCAGACAGCTGTTCTACACCTCCATGGTGCTTATCTATCACCAATATTTGAACAGTCATCGTCATCACCATTATCATCATCATCCAGACAGCTGTTCTACATCACCACCAGCTGAAGAATCATCATCATCACTGTCATCAACATTGTCCAGATAGCTGCTACACCTCCTTGGTGTTGATAATTCATCAAAACTGCCTCAATAGTCATCATTATCACTGTTATCATCTCTGTCCAGATAGCTGTTCTACACCTCCATGGTGATGATTCTCCATCACTACTACCTGAACAGTTATCGTCATCACTGTTATCATCACTGTCCAGATTTTACACCTCCATGGTGATGATTCTCCATCACTACTACCTGAACAGTTATCGTCATCACTGTTATCATCACTGTCCAGATTTTACACCTCCATGGTGATGATTCTCCATCACTACTACCTGAACAGTTATCGTCATCACTGTTATCATCACTGTCCAGATTTTACACCTCCATGGTGATGATTCTCCATCACTACTACCTGAACAGTTATGGTCATCACTGTTATCATCACTGTCCAGATTTTACACCTCCATGGTGATGATTCTCCATCACCACTACCTGAACAGTCACTGTCATCATCATTGTCCAAGTAACTGTTCTACACCTAAACCACCTGAACAGTCATTGTTATCACGGTGATCATCACCATCCAGGTGGCTGTTCTGCACCTACACCATATTCTGGAGATGATACTCCATCACTACAACCTGAACAATCACCACCATGGCTGTTACAGTCATTGAACAAGTAACTGTTGTACTTCTCCACAATGACCTGATGATGATCGGCGCTTCACACACATTCTGTCATTGTGACGTTTACCCCTTGACAATTAAAAAGGTCATTAAACTTCTTAGAGTTTACACAAGTGACCCCAAACTTGAAATTGCTAAATATTGAAAACTGCAGAACCTGTGGACCTAAAGTTGGGCTGAGCAGCTGACTGTGTATCAGCTGCTATACTATGATGACAAATCAACCTGCTGTTTCATTTTTCAAGCTGAGCAAATTCCTTTAGCCATGCTGTTTCAAGGGATTTCTTAGACTGCTTTTCTTTTTTTTTTTCCTTTCTTTTTTGTTGTTGATAAAGACGTACAAGTCAAATATTGCAGGGGAGGAGTGTTGGGAAGAAGATGGTTGGGTTTTTTGTGTTTTTTTTCTCACCCTTTTTCTTTCTTTTTTCTCCACTGTGTAAAACATTGTAAAAAGTTGATAAAAATGTTTGAAAAAAGAATTTACTAAAAAGTGGACGAGTCAGCAGATCTGTACATTTCAGAAAAAGTACCAGCTGAAAAATAAACACAGTGTGTGTGCAAGCATGCGTGCATGTATGTGTGTGTGTGTGTGTGTGTGTGTGTGTGTGGTGTGTGTGTGTGTGTGTGTGTGTGCGCGCGTGCGTGCGTGTGTGTGCGTGTGCGTGCGTGCGTGTGTTTGTGTGTGTGCATGCGTGCCTGTGCATGTTGCACACAAAAGTAAACATTTCCATAATGAGATGTATTCACTTACACTTACTAGATGGCAATGATAAAATCATAAAATGTCATATTATCTAATAGGTGACTCTATGGTACAATACAGCGAACATCTACTCATGAGAAAACTAACAAAGTAAAATGGTACAATACAGCGAACGTCTACTCATGAGAAAACTAACAAAGCAACACACTTTCAACCCACCACGAACTCATAATGGGGCAGAACTACTTTCACAGATAAAACCAATCAGTTTTTTTTGGAACTTATGACAAAGTTGATATTATCAAAACAAAAACAAAAACCCAGCCTACGGAGCAACAACTGAAACATGAATCTGAATCACCTCATTGAACAGCAATTCCCGCCTCTGTTGTTTCCGCAGATCCATCTTCTTGACGGCCATCTGGCGGCCTTCCGAGGTGGTGGCAATACAGACAATGCCGGTGGAGCCCTCTCCGATCTTCATGAAGTCATCCAGGAAGTTACGTGGATCACCGGGCGTGACCACCATCTGTAGCGCTGCACGGAACTGCTCCCCCCACCATCCCAACATTCCCATCAGTGAGCTTCCAGTCACACTTGAGTAATCATGATGTTTATGTTATCGATAAACATGTAAACACTGCATGCACTGCAACACCTGAACACTGAATCTGCTGAAGCTGAGAGGACTATGCAAACAAACCCAAAACACTTCAAACATTCTGCCACACCCACCAATGCAACTCTGTGACCTACATGTCATCATGCCATGGCACACCAAACACAAATGGCAACACCTGACAACATCAAACATTCCTACTGTTCTAGGTTTGTCAATGAATACTAATATAATGACAAGCCTGTATGAAAGATCTGAAAGAGAACAGAGAATAATGAGGACAGCAAGTTCACTGTAAGCAGAGATGACAAACTTCGTGTTTTCCATGACAAAGCGTACATTGCTGATCACAAAGAGTACAAGTATGTACATGGGAACAGACCACTGGGCACAGACCATTCCACAGACCACTGCAATACAAATGTGTACACAGTATTTGGATTCCTGATATAAGTTTTAATGATAAAAAGCCCAGATCACCATGAAACGAATATGTCAATGTCCGAGTAAAATGGAAGCTTACAGTGAAATTCTTTGCACCAGACTGTTCAGCATTGATTACATTTCCATCAGTAACAGTACACAGACACAAACCCATGTTACATTATCACAAGTATGTTAATAACAAGGTCCAGGATCTAACTGATGGGTAATAAAATATTCTAACCAACAACTGATTCAGTGTTTATTCTTTCAATTCTTTACAGAAATACGCACCCAACAGATCAGAGTTTTACTTCTTAGAATCACAAACAATAACTGTGATCAGAAAGTGGAAAATGAAGGTGATCAGAAAGTGGAAAATGAGGATTAAGGAGAACAAAAATTGTTTTGCCAGCTGATTCTTTGTTTCCCAAACACTGAGCACATAGATGTAGTTTTGACCTGAGGTCAGATTACAAGCAATGTGTGTGTGAGGGCAGTGAACAGACAGAAGCAGGACAAAAGACTCCAACCTGTTCGTGCGACAGCCTCTGGGACTCCGGCATGGGGCTCGGGCCTGGAGGCTTGGTGGTCGGGGACTTGGGGGGAGTGGGGGAATGGCCGGGGCCTGATTTGGGGGAGTGGGGAGACAGGCCGGGGCCAGCCTGTGGTGGAGGGCTATGTTGGTGATGGCCGGGTGTCTACAGGTGTGGGTGAGGAGACGAGGAGGCAGGTGGGAGGACGAGGTAGGCAGGCGGGCAGCAGGCAGGGAGCACAGAGTGCGCGCAGCACAAACAGCCAGACGGTCAACACAGGTCACAGACACATGCAGGGTGAACACACATGTCTTGAGTATAGTTGGACATCACGCACACGTTTACATGTGTAGCATGCACTGGATGCTCAACTCAGCCCCTTCCCTCCTGTTCCCACTCACATCGAAGCAGTGTCATACTCTTATCATGGCTGCTTAGTAATCTCAACATTGCAACAACAAACTCAGTATAACTAGTCCTGAAACGTAAGACTGGCATAATCTTTTCGATTTTAGTAGTGATATGTGTGTAACAATTATTAAGCCTTTTCCAGCTGTTAGAGATCATGTCCGATTACAAAGCTTGAGGCATCCAAAAACATTTCATCAACTGCACACATGTGTGACACTCATGCCCACTTCCCATGCTGCCTATCTTCACGTTACACTGTACCTGTCAACATTGTGCTCTACGGCAAGAACAAATGTTTCTCCTTTCCACTCAAACTACAAAATTAGCTCATGAACATGAATAGCACAATGCTGCAAAACTAAAACCCAGTTAGCTAATTAATATAAACACCAATCAAAACTGGATAACAACACAGATGCAGAGTATGTACACAGTATGAATTCTCCTCCTTGTTACCACATGCATTTGATTTTTCTCTTTTAAAAGAAAAAACCCCATCTTTTCAGTATTTTTACTGTCACCTATAATTAATCAGTAACAAGCTTTCCCTATACATGAGCAAGGCAAACGCAAATGCATCCGACTGGAGTGTAAAAACTGATCAACTTATGTGGATAATCATAACCTGATAACCATCAATTTTCACATCAACACTGTGTCAGCATTATGTGCACACTTGTAAACAAAATAAACATCGTTGTTACATAATGTAAGACTCACTGCCATAGTGGTACTGATGCAGTCAAAAACACCATAAGCACAACACACAATCTGTTTATATCCACATGAATGCCACACACATTTGCAGCAGACAAACATGTATCTATAGGCAGAACGCCAATAACATATTACTACACTGATTATGTAAGCAATCCATCTCCCTGACTTTTGCTATCTATCTCATCTAACTAGAACAAAGTATTTTCCTGACAACTGGGAGTATTCTGGGCATCACTTTGCACTCATCAGTTTCACACAAAAACTCTTCAATGAAAACTGAAGATGACTATCGTTTAAACATGCTTTAAAAACTTATCTATCTGTGTTGAAATCTTAAACAAAACAAGAAGGGGGGGGGGGGGGGGGGGGGGGGGGGGGGGGGGGGGCAGACAGAAAGAGAGAGAAGGAGAGAGAGAGAAAGAACACACACACACACACACCACACACAGAGCCAGCAAGCCAGACAGAGACTGAGAGTAAGAGAGAGCGATTCTCAACTTTAGTACATTCTACATTTAATATTTAAGGGTTTCTTTTTTTCCAATGCTCTGTGTTATGTGCATCTGTCATAACACATACGATACAACATACTGACACAGAGCACACAATACTTTCACAGTATTTGGGTACACAGAAGAAATCCCAGCCACATGAACTCCACCTTCATCCACAGGTATAAAAACACTCTGTTAGTCATACTGAAACTCATGGCAGATCTGTGTACCCAGAAATGGCTGTTGAAGCAGCTTTCACTAAAGAACGACGTTTGCTGGAGGTGGGGGGGGGGGGGGGGGGGGGGTCGCTGAATACTGGTGTGTGTGTTTTAAACTTCCTTGCTCATAATAGCTTCTTCACTCAAGTTTCCTCAGTCAAGGCCCAAGGCTTCTCACTTGAAAATGAAGTTTCATTTTCAAATCTCAGGGCTTCTATTGTGTTCTAACCTAAAGATGAAAGTTTCATCATTTATAGCTCAAGGCTTCAGACCAGAAGACACAAATTTCATCACAGAAAGCTCAAGACTTCTCACCTGAAGATAAAAAAAAAAATCTTTATGATCTTATGGCTTTTCACCTGAAGGTAAAAATGTTCTTAATTCATACCTCAAAATTTCACACCTGAAGATTAAAAAAAAATTTCTAAATTCACATTTCAAGGCTTCTCACTTGAAGGTAAAACGATTCTTAATTTACATATATCAATGCTTCCCTTTTGACTATCAAAAACGTCATCAAAGCTCAAAGCTTCTCACCTAATCACAATCTCCATTTAAGCATGATTAGAAAGGTTGCTGAAGGAGAACTGATAGGTTTGTCTTGTTCTCTATTTGTCATTCAATTCCTTGATTAAAAACAAACTAACACAGAAACAAACAAACAAAATGCACTTATTAGATAAGCGTGTGCATGAATGTGACAGCCAGTCAAAAACTTAAAACAAAACAGTATTCACATTGAAATCAAAATTAAACTAAAGACAATGGACTCAATAAGTGCTGTAGATTAAAAAAAACAAACAAAGATAGCAATGTGCAGTGGAGAAAGAAAGAAAAAGGAAACAAAGAAAGAAAGAAAGAAGGAAAAGAATAAAATAAAAGAGGAGTAGTAAAAACAAAACAAAACACAAAGCTTAAACAAGATGGTATACAAGTCTCCCTCAGCCGATACATCCACACAGGAAGTCTTTGTACCCACGCTCTGCCAGCACAGCCACGCAACAGTCTGGCCAAATGCCATTTCTTGCTCCTTGGAGAACCTCACTTCCCTCCCTTCCCTGGCTGTCTGTTCCCTCTTGACATGGCACCACTCTCCCACTTCCCTCCCTTCCCTTTATCAACAGGGCTACTCCTCTTTCCCCCCTGGCTATCAGGAAAAAAAAAAAGGCAGGGAGGGGAGCCTTTAGCAGTTGCAATCACACCAATAAAACTCGACATTCCTGCCTAACGAGCTTCCTTCCCCTTTCTACCCAAACACACATCTCACAACGTCTAAGCTTAGCTCATACCTGTGCAAACAAGATGGTGGAAAAAAAAAATTGGGCTGTAGTTGTAGGAAAGTTCAGAGCAACTGGCAGGGCCATTAGTTATTGGTTGCATGCGGGAAAAGTCTCCATTGATAGCACAGACATAATTTTTTTTGTCATAACTGATAAGATTTTTTTCTTCAAAATATAAAACAAAAAAGAAGGGATGGTAAAAAATTACAGATGTGAGGGGAAAAAAATCTAAACTGTACAAGATAACTCTAAATCACAGCATTCTACAACTTAAGAAATAATGAAATGACCCATCCCTTCCACAAGCTGTGCTATTAGATCTCCACCATAGCCTACAGGTCTACAACTGGGCTCCTGTCAACAAACGTAACGCACCTCATACTCTACAAGCATCGAAACAACGCACAGTACTGTTAAGGGCTTCTGGAAAGATTCACAGCAACTGAATGACAAACTACTGAAACGATCTGATTACCAATTTCAACTATTTGTTTCATAATGTAACAAAGATCATAATTATGAACAACAGTTTTTAACCAGACAATTCTACCTGATCTTATAATGAAGTGTGCGTAAACACATGAAGTGCCTGACTGTGTGTCAGCGTGCTCACGCATGCATGTGTGCATATCTGCATGTGTGTGTAATATGTACTAGTGCACCTCAATGCATCAGCTTAATTAACATCAATACTGGCAAATCCTTTTTCTTTTTGCACAGGTCAAATCATATCTCAGCCCATGCCTCTCTCCATGTTCATCATCTCCCTCATTTCATCTTCTGTCAGTGAGCAACATAAAATATGAAAATGTACATGTATGAGAACATGAACATCAAGGTAAATATTGATCTACCAAAACTTTAGAACCATGAATAACTTATTCACACACATACACACAAAAAAATGCAAGCGCACGCGTGCGCACACACACACACACACGTGCGTGTGCACACACACAGACAAAGCAGATAACTCACCCTGTAGTACTGCTGAGCGGCAGGTGATCGTTGCAGACTGTTGGTGTTATAAGGAGGCTGCTGATCCTGCTGTGGGGGTGCTGGCCCCTGGTTGGTATAACGATGAGGACTGCCCTGCGGTCCTCCATTGGGCAACACTTGCCGGAAGCGTTCGTCCATCTGTGGGGGGCGCCGATTCTCCATGCCTGCGGGCTATGCTGATTGGGTTGGGCCACGTGATTGTCTCTGGGGCGGTCACCACCACGCGAATAGGGGTCTCTGTCAAAAGAACTGTCGCGACTGGGGTCATGCTGCTCATAAGAACTGTTGATGTGGCGCTCATACTCTGGCTGCTGATGTGGAAGAGAAGGATACCGTTGGTCCATGTTACCCCCCTGATCTCTGGGGTCCGGGCGATAATTTCGTGGGGCTGCCCGCGGGTCACGATTATCTTGATAATCATAATCGCCTCGTCGAGGGTCACCATCATATGAGTATCGCCCGTCTTGCTCGGGTGGGTATCTACCTTGATCCCGGGGATCTCTAGGATAGTTATTGCGTGGTGGATACTCACCCCGGATAGTCCATCTGATCCCGGGGGTCCCGATAGCCCGGATACCCTGGCTGACCTCCTTGGGGATGCTGCTGACCCGGGCGGTCAGGGTACCGGGAGTGCATCATCTCATCCTCCGGCACTGGGGGATACTCGTTGTGGCCTGGGTATTTACGGTGATAGGGTGGGGGACTCTCACGTCGCAGGGAGTTGGATCGGGCAACGCTGATTTTGCTGATGTCCTGGGGATACTGAGCGTTGACTTGGGTGGAGGAATTTCCACGCACAATGGTCTGTGGACCAACACATGGCTTGTGCAACAAGGGCACAGAATTTGCAAACCTTTTTACACACATTTAAAACACAACTGGACTAAAATTCCTAACTTAATATACTGACGACTGTTTACCTATCACACCAAAAACAATAACTTAGTTATAACCTTACATCTGTTTCAGAGTATGAGCTATCCACTTACATCAATTAGAGCAGAATTCAGTTATCATGAACATGCATTTGGTACCTGTCCAATTTCCAAATCATCCCACTAGATGGTACCAGTAGCTAGAGTCTGAATCCATACTGGAAAATCCCAGTCAGTTTTCACAGACTTCCAAGGGTTAAAAATGGAACCTCAGATCTCCCCAAACTTTTCCAAGCCTTTTAAAAATATCATACAAACCCTGCAACATCATTTCATATATTTTCTCTCAGATTTCTTGCGTAGACAGCAGCTTTCACTGCAACGCTACAGCACAGCTCTGTGTCAGATTTGGTCAGCTACATGTGAACAATTTCTGTACATATATCATACAATAGCAGAGACTGACAGACTTACCTATCTGACAGTACTGAAAAAGTAAAGACAGTAACTTTCAAATTCTCTGTGTTTACTGAAACTGTCTTCAACGGTCACAGTAACTTTCAAATTCTCTGTGTTTACTGAAACTGTCTTCACCAGTCAGAGTGTCTTTAGTGGCATCATGACCCAGAAGACCACACATCCACGAACAGGTGAAAGGGTTTATCTTCAATAAAGGAACTTAATCAAAACAAGTCAGCCGCCTGACAATAGTCACAGGTAAGGGCTATACTAACAAGACTACTGTTTTTGCTCTTCACTTCCCATTATGTCTTTGCCTCACATCTATAGAACAAACTTCTATGCTGGTTTAAAAAAGTCACCCATGCTTGTAAAGAACAATTTTCGTTAGCCAATAAAACCATACTGACTGGGTACTTTACTGTCTGTATAGCAACCCACTCCGAAAATTCACAGTGGACTGTCCCACTCCGAAAATTCACAGTGGACTGTTTATACACTAAACTATCTTAGATGGTACCACGTGGATGAAAATTCACCCCGACTCGACGCAGTGAAAGCCTGACAATGCACACTTCTCCATACTTTCTGGGTTAAAAAAAAGAGCATGTGGCTGCCCTCTCTCATGGGAATGAACTTTGCTGCTAATAGTGATACCTAGGTCCATTCCATTCATCAGCGCATGCAAAATTTTACCTACGTCATATGGCGACAGCTCATTTGTTCTTCAAAAGCAGGTATGGCACTCAAATTAACGCACACACACACACACACAAAAAGACAGAAAATATTTTTCAATTATTAAAGAAATGTTCTATTGAATTAATGAAAAATACAATACTTTGCTCTATTATAAAGATGAAAAGTCAGTGAGAAAGTCAATCTTCTTTCATCAAAGTGAAGTTGTCTTTAAACAATTAATTCTTTGAGGTACTTCTAGGCATTTTTTCACCCACAGCCTATGCTGTACAGTGAAGGTTGATGTTCAACACACAGGTAAAAAACAAAAGAATTACAGACATAAATATGCAGTCCAAAAGGCATAAAACATAGGCATGTACTGACTTTGTGTGTGCGTGTATTTGTTTGTATATGTGTGTAAGTGAGAATGTGAATGTATGTATTTTTGTGGGCATGTGTGTGTGTTCTTGTGTGTGAGAGAGAGCGAGAGTGAGAGGAGAGAGAGAGAGAGAGAGAGAGGAGAGAGAGAGAGAGAGAGTGTGCATGTGTGTGTGTGTGCATGTGTCTGTGTGTGCATGCATGCATGTCAAAGGTATGAATACGTGCGCGTGTGTGCGTGCGTGTGCGCATGTGTGTGCTTGTGTGAGTGTGTGCGTGCTTGCACACATGTGCTTGTTTGTGTGTACGCTTGCTTCCCTTGATTAACTTTCCTAAAATCAATTATTGCTCATCAACCGCTTGACAACTACATATCTGAATATTCACAAATGTTACACAAACTTGATGTCTCATTCCATCTGATAGATAAAATTAAATTTATCTGTTTCACACTCACAGTGACCAGTGCTATGGTCATCTCTAAGTTTTGAAGATATTTTGCATTCTTTAAATACCAATAACTGCATATTATGCTTGACACAATGGTCTCTGTAATAGATTATCACTACCATCACTTTAATATTAGGTACATTGCAATTCACCTTTGCCCAAACCACTGACATGACAAATCTGACATTCCAATGGAAACAGACCCACCTTGAGGGGATGAATTTCCATATCGGTGATTTGTGAGGGGTCGATGATAGGTCGTGGCCGGCTGGAGTCGTTGCCGATGATGCCCGCCCATTGTGCTGGCAGCCCGACAAACACACCCTGCTCACGATCAAACCCTGTGTGCACACGATGCTGAAAATTGGAGGGCGTGGATATTTCCAGCCCTTTCTTTTTGTTTTTGCCAGTTTTGTTTTTACCAAACATGATGGCTCCTGCTGATCTGCAACATAACAAAATCAGGCATCTTCATCATCAATGTCATTCACTTGGTCATGCAACAAAATGTACACACAGCTCAAGCATCAAATCATGATCTCCAGGATTGTTCACACAACGTAACAAACACTCTGAGGATTAGAATTGGTTGGTGAGAGAGAAAGTTATGTGTTCTATTTTCATGTTCATGTCATACGAGTACTGTGTGTGGAGCTGCTGCACCTGGTTATATTTCTACTGTATGTAAGAATCTGCACCTGCTGAACTGCTATCCATTCACGTGCATACATAAGTCGTTCTTGATGTCCCCTTACAGCAGAAACATACTTCTATTAGCTTTTCGTTTGTTTTTAATGAAAAAGTGTTTGCATCCTGTGGTCAAATTTACCTTGCTGTTATTTCTGCATAGTTTTTACACACCTGTAGACAGCTGAAAAAGACACTGAAACAAACAGACGAGACAAACTTTTTAACAAACAAGACAGACAAACACTGAAAGAGATTAAGAAAACTCTGAAACTTAAAAGATAAGACAAACACTAAAAGTAAAACGGACAAGGCAGACATTAAAAACAAATGAGACAGACACTGAAACTGATGAGACAGACACAGAAAGAGATGGCACAGACAGAAGACAGAAGAAACAGACACTGAAACAGATGAGACAGGAGGTCCTTTGTTTGCTTTCAGACGTTTTCACCTTCTCAGGATTGATACTTTTTCACGTCCTGTTCATTTCTTCTCTCATGGTGTGTCTCTAATTTTGATCACAAATCGTGACAAGGCTGTATGACATACCAAAATGGGAAACAACCTCCCAGAATTCACTGCAGTTTCACTTTACTTATAAACAGATCAAAACACACTTGACATGATGTGCTGGTCAGCATTCAAAGGACCATAACTTCGCCAGACCATGTCATCAAAGAATATGAGGGGGGGGGGGGAGGGGATGCTTAATAGTATTACTTTAATTACATGCCTGCATTCTAACCATTTGACTGTGGGCCCTTCAACATGTTTTGAGAACAGACGCTAGACTGAAAACCAGTAAGCTCCAAGTCCTGCATAAACTCTACACAATTTCAAACATGAAGAGATTATGAGACAACAAGCATTTCTCCAGAGGAACTAGGATCCAGTTCCACACATCTTTTACTGAATTTGGTCAACTTTTTTCTTCTTTTTTTTTTCTCCCCCCCCCCCCCTTTTTTTTTTTTTTTATTAACAGAGGACAATGCATAATAAAATATATTCCATTAAGATAATGTCTACATCTGCCACTCTTGTGAAAATTTGGTTAATAAAGTGTGTTTAGCTTGGGTCTTACGACATACTTTTGATCAAACATCTTTACATTACCAAAACCATTGTCTTTGTTTTAATCATACAGTTTAAACTTTTTTGATTTTCTAAAAATATTTCCTTTCACAGTAATAATACTATCAGCATGCCACTAAATGAGTTAAGCCTGCTGTTTATCCCATTTTGAGTTCTATCATGTTTTCTCTGGAAGGCAATATTCCTTGTTCTTGTATTACATGTTTTCTGCCTATTGTTACAAAATAATGTATGAATCCTTTTGCTGTCTGATGCTCTCAGTTTCAATAAAGTCCAATGTGGGATAGAATTAACCAAAATCTTGCACTAATTCATTATCTTTTTTTCTAGCAAGAAATCATTACATCATCACTCACTTGTGTTCATGAGACACAGACAAAACTGGATAAAGATTGTTTGCTCTCCTTCATTCTCTCCACTGCCAAAGTTGAACAGAGCTGCATTCATAATTGTATACTGCACAAAGTTACCAACTCAGATCAAGGTGCAAGATGATTCTTCATTAAAAAAAACAATTATTTCTTAATAATTTTACAGTTTTTTTTTTCCCTTTGCTGTTCTTGCTGCAGATGAAAAATTTATCGGTGTAAATAAAATATAACTGGAAAATTTTCAACAATCAGAACTCCCTCTTCATCCAGCCTGTCCACCCCTCCCTCCCTCCTGTATGATCAGAATGCTGCATTGTCAGCACAATATCATGCCTACCTTCTCTGCATGCATGCACATGCATGCATGCATGCGCGCACACACACACACACACACACACACACACACACACACACAAATTCAATGTACATGCATATAATATACATATGTATACACTCTCACACACGCGATCATTCCTTTCAAAATGTACACTGACACTATGTCTACAGGGCCTTGACATAAACTGACTCCTGACCTCTGGCTGTTTGTGGCAATTTGCGGCATTCTGGTTCTTGAAAGAAACTTAAAACAAACAAAAACTG
>CM031605.1:28623286-28650786 GCA_018398815.1 Conus ventricosus
GGATGAAGGTATAATTGAACCAGTGAAACATTCAGCCTGAGCAGCACCAGTGGTACCTGCACTTAAAACAGATGGGACGGTGAGATTGTGTGATTATAAAGTTACCATAAACACGGTTGCCAAGGCTGACGTATACCCTTTGCCTAGTGTTGAGGATCTTTTCAACAAAGCTGCTGGTAAAAAATCTTTTACAAAACAGATTTGAAACATACGTATCAGCAGCTGCCTCGTGCTGAAGGGTCCAAGGATCTTACCACAGTCAATACACAAAAAGGGCTGTTCAGACATCGCATGCCTTTTGGGGTTTCAGTAGCACCTGCTATTTTCCAACATACAATGGACTGTTTATTGTAAGACATTCCGCCAGTGGCAGTGTTTCAAGATGACAATCTAGTCACTGGTGACTCTGATGAATACCATGTTCCGCGTATAAGAGAAGTTCTCCATAAGCTTGATAGTGAAGGTTTTCGTTTGAAGGAGGAGAATTGTGATGCTCTGGGCAAATCAGTCTTTGTCAGAGTCAGTTAGGTTGTTCGTTGTTCTCGTCTCCTCCTCCGAAACCTCGCGAGACCCCTTCATCAAGGGACATAATCCTATAGGCCAAGACGTCAGCAGCACTCCATGCATCTCCCGTTGGCAATCACACCCTCGAAGCGGTCGACGGCTTCACTTACCTGGGCTCCACTATCTCCAGTAACCTCTCTCTGGAGCCCAGCTGAACATGCAGATCAGCAAGGCAGCAACAGCAATGGCCCTTCTAGCAAAGACAGTCTGGTACAACACCATGCTAACGTCAAACACCAGGATAAAAGTGTACCAAGCCTGTATGCTGAGCACTGTTCTCTACGGAAGCAAAGCATGGACCCTGTTCTCTTGACAAGAACGCAGACTGAACGCCTTCCACCTATGCTGCCTCAGAAGACGGCATCACTTGGCAGGACCGCATCACCATCAAGGACGTCCTGGCCCAGGCAGGGATGCTAGCATGTTCGCAATGCTGACACAGAGACCTTGCACTGGCCTGGCCATGTCAGCCGCATGGGTGACGGTCGCATCCCAAAGTACATGCTGTACGTCGCACTGGCTACAGCCTCCAGACTCACAGGATGGCCCACCCTATGCTACAAGAATGATTGTATGCAAGCGCGACATGACGGCAGGCAGCCTCGACCCAGCACACCTTAAGACAGCAGCTTCAAACTGAGTCACCTTGCGATCCACCGCCCAGTGGGAAGAATGGAGGCACCGCAGACGGCAAAGAATTGTGTCGGTACCCACAGACACTCATGACCAAGACTTCATCTGCATCACCTGCAACAGAGGCTGCCACTCAATGATCAAGTTCTTCAGCCACAGCAGGCACCGCGACTCCACAACTGACTGATCCCGGCGCAACACCATTGTGTCTCGAGACAGATGGTTGCCATGAGACAGTAACCGCAGGAACACTCTTTAGTTTCAAAAACGAACTTGATAAACTTTGCGAAGAATATTGCTTTGAAACAAATGATTACATTATATACAGAATGGAATCGGTAATTTTTCACTGCAGTGCGCCCTCATGTTATGGAAGAGGGTATTAATTATAACAACTAGAACAGGCAAAAGGCTGTGAAGTCTACATCCCATGTTATATTAAAATGTGCCTTGGCGTATCAAAAGGCCACCAGCTGTCGTCTCATTCCATCATCCTTTATGTTATCTCAATGGTCAGGAATTCACTTCTGTCTGGCTTTTGCGATTTTCTTCTTAATGCGCACGAGATAAACGCCGTCGTTAAAGGCCAAAGATCGAAAAGAAAATGCTTTTTATCATGTTTCGCCATTTTCTTCCAATTAGTCTACCTTCCGTATTGAACTTTGATAAGTTTAATAGTTCTTGTTCTTTCTCTTGGCTACCGCCTGCATCATTGTGAAGATTCTGTAGACTATTGAGGAAAGGGGTGGAAGGGGAGGGGGGGGGGGGGGGGGTGCGTGTAGTTTGAAGTCGCTTGAAGTAGAGTTTGCTGAGCCGGGGAGTGTTGGAGTGATGGGGACAGGGGAGGGGGGGGGGATCAGATTCGGGATTTGAAGCCCCCCCCCCCCCCTCCCAAGGGTGGGGCTGAGGGCAACCTCAGCAGGAAGGCTGTTCCAGTCGGATATGATCCTGGTAAAGAAAGACGTCTGTCTGTAGAGAGTCCTGCAGTTGGAAAGGTGGTAGGTTGCTGGATGGGACCGTCGGGTTCCTTTGGGTGCAGACGGATTCTGAGAGGGTTTGTTGCACGTGTTGATGATGAGGCTTCCGTTGTGGTAGGCCTATTTGCAGAAGTTTGCTAGTCGCGCCTTTCTCCTTCGTTCTGTGAGGGGGGGGGGGGGGGGGGGGGGCACTGAAAAGTCTCCAGCATGTCTTGGACACTGGAGGTTTTCCGGTGTCGATGGGTGACCCAGAGAGCAGCTCGACGTTGGATCGTTTCCAGCTTCTTGATGTCCTTCTCTATGTAGGGGTCCCACACAGAGCTGGCGTATTCAAGGGTTGGGCGGACTAGTGATAGGCAGGCTTGCTGCTTAATGCGCTGGAATTCTGCCTTCAGGTTCCGTCTCAGTTGGCCAAGAGTCTTGTTGGCACGGTTGGAGACATTGGAGATGTGGGGGCTCCAGCTGAGATCAGAAGTCAAATAGTTGCGGTAGGTTGTTATACAGAACCCTGACGAACCCAGGCGAACCCAAGTAAATGTGGGCGAACCCAAGTAAAAGTATAATGTTTTAATGTTTCAGTCAATGCATTAAATAAAAATTAAAGCTTCTCCAGCTCATAGGACAGAAGAGTTAACAGTTTACAGCTTTATTCTTGAATAACACTCTGACAGCTTTTTCACCTTGCTACCTGTATGACCAAGAGGTGAGATCATACCCTTTTGTGTTTACATAAAGTGTTAAAACAGCTTTTTTTCACATCAATAGGATTAATATCTAATTGTAATTAACAAACTCTATAAGTGAACTCAGACATGTAAGCAATGCAGGTAAGTTTCTCCCTGAGTAATTCATATCCACTGAGCAGATCTTCAGCCCAACTCATGTGGGGTGAGATAGGTAGAAATGAGATATGCTCAGTTTTTGAGCAGTTCTCATACTTGCAATAAAAACTGACTTAGTAGAAAAGATACTGGAGCTAGAAGAGGGACAATATGATGAAATTATGAGAAGCCTGCTTAATTGGTTTAGGGGACTATGTACTGGAGAACGTGTACCTTTTCGATAGAGAAGAACAGTTGGTGTAGTATATCAGATGAAAGAGACATTTTTGGCGCTACATTCTGCCATAACACCAAGACATGGAGGGAAGAAGCCACACCAGAAAAAACGCAAATGTGCAGAGAGGACCATTTACATCTCTAAACGCAGAAGAAAGTTACCATCTGTTCCGTCTTAGATGACCTGACTTGTATATACAAATTCTTCTTCTTCTTTCTAAAAGGCTGGTTCACTCAAAAACGAGTAGGTCACCAGCGCGGTGACCTTATCTTCATATATCTGTACATATAGAATATTTACACAATTGTATCTTATTTCACCAATTTACTTTCAATGTTATTTATGAACACTGCTTTGTATATATATATATATATATATATATATATATATATAAACAAAGCTTGCTCTTATGTCTTAGATTGAAGAAATAGGGGGAAACAAGCATTCATATCTGCAGTGGTAGATAATTCTGCCTAACTAACAGTATGTGCTTGAATGGGGAAAAATAAAAATAAAATAAAATAAATGCTTCTCAAAATGAGCCTTCAGCAAGCTTATAGTCTCCAAGAGGTAGACAGTCTCCAATAGGGAGGAAACCCACTAACATATAAGTCCTGGTCAGATACCGATATTTCGAAACTTGATTGTTTCTCCTCAGTGACCGCGGAAAGTGGTAATTTAACTCCTCTGCCTTTTTGGTTTTAAGAAGAATGCTATCCCAGAAAAAGCTGGTGTGCAATACCGTAGTATGTTTGTCGAGTTTTCAAATAACCAACCAAAGGTGCCACCTAAGAAGCAAAAGAAAATCATGAAAGAGCAAAACAAGCTACATTTTCTTATGAAAAGTAGAAAATATAAAAAGATAACCTCTTAAGACACAAGTGCTGAGGGCCAGTTCTTGGAATGAATCCGCAAGGGACTAAAATATAATGAACTAATAAATTCAATATTATAATTCAATATTTATAATTCAATATTTCTTGCAGTCATTGCAACACCAAGCTGCTCTGTAAGTTGCTGGAATGGTGCTCGGTACTTATCTTTGGAATTTATTAGTTCATTGTATATATATATGTATATATATATATTATATATATATATATATATATATATATATATATATATATATATATATATATATATATATATATGTTAAAAAGTAAGGTTTAAAACTATCTACAGCGCTGTTTCATGCAATGCAATCATCAGGATGTGGTGGGTCTGTGCTGCCGGTGTTTTATAACTGCTTGTGTTGTCTGTCATCACGTGCTGTCTGTGTTTTTCGTGTGTTTCTGGTTCTTGTTCACTGATAGGAATTTCCACTTGTGCCTGCAGTTGTTAACCATTTCTATCCTAGTATTTAAAGTTGCCAGTTGTGGTTTGCATAGTATTATGTACTTTTCTGTTGAGCATAGGTTACATCTTTTTGAAATGTTGTTGTATGGTGCTGCTCTTTCTATGATTTTCCAGGATATATTGTATTCTATCTTTTTAACAAATGTTGCTCCCAGTTCGGTTGAGCATTTTTTTAAAATCTCTGCTGGTATTCACTACCATTGTCTATATATATATTATTATATATATTATATATATATATTATATAAACTAATTAAATTTCCAAGGATAAGTACTGAGCACCATTCCAGCAACTTACAGAGCAGCTTGGTGTTGCAATAACTGCAAGAAGTATTCAATTATAAACAAAGCTTGCTCTTATGTCTTAGATTGAAGAAATAGGGGGGGGGGGGGGGGGGGGGGGGGTAGTTGATACTGCCTAACTAACAGTATGTGCTCAAGTGGGTGGATGGGGAAAAAATAAAATAAATGCTTCCACTGCCTAACTAACAGTATGTGCTCAAGTGGGTGGATGGGGAAAAATAAAATGCTTTATTTTATTTTTCCCCATCCACCCACTTGAGCACATACTGTTAGTTAGGCAGTATCAACTACCACTGCAGATATGAATGCTTATCTCCCCCCCTATTTCTTCAATCTAAGACATAAGAGCAAGCTTTGTTTATATACAATTGAATATATATATTTTTTAAAAACCTATTTTAACCACACTAATCTATATATATATATATATTATATATATATATATATATTATATATATATATATATATATATATATATACTTTTTACTTTATTTCTTACTTAAAGAATGTATTCATAGTATTACATATACTTTTTACTTTATTTCTTACTTAAAAAACGTATTGATAGTACTCTAAATATCATTTCATTATTTTTTTAAATCAGTGAAATAAAAAAAATTACAATTTACATGTACATATAGTTTCTTTCGGTGTAAATTTTACATTAATAAGTTTGGAGGGTTCGGCCTATAATAAAACTTCTTGGGTTCTGGTAACCTGACCCTACCTAGAAAAACACTCCCGGCTCTAGCATGTTTCCCCCCCCCCCCCCCCCCCCCCCCCCCCCCCCCCCCCCTCAATTCCCCACCCCACAACCCCCCACCCAGATCAATTAAAAACTTCAGTTTTAACAAATGAACTTCTTTTGTGAGCAAAGTTATATATTTTAAGCCAGGTTCGCCTGGATTTGCTTCGGTTCGCCTGGGTTCGCTGTAACAACATACCCAAATACTTGTAGTCATGCAGTGCAAAATTCATGTTTTCAATCAGGACACCCAAAGCATGGGAACGAAACAAAACGATCTACCTAAGAAAAGTAAATGACAATACAACAATATCATTATCATAAGCAACAACAACAAGAACGACAACAATTGTAACTGTTAACGTGAGTTATGAATGACTTTGATATATTCCGGTAAGACAGCTTCCTGAAACTTTTAAGTTCCGGTCAAGGGCTATCATCCGCCGTTTCCAAGGCATGAATATCAGTCGAAAGTTGCGTTGTTTCGCTTTTGTTCGTGCAGCTTTCAGTCAGTCAGCTCACATCCACAGAACGCAAGTTCCATTCGCAAGTTCAACATTTCGTGACGCTTGTTCTACGTTTTGTTTTAACGACCACAATAGATCTTTTAGTGTGAGCTCATCAAGATTTCTGAGCATCAATATGAATAGATCTGATAAAAAACAAACCGGAAGATTTTCTCAGAAACCCGAAAAGGGACATGCCGAATCAAGAGGCCATGGAACAAGAGCCGCTGTTCTTGAAGAGGAACTGCGAGCCGAAAAAGGTAATTCTAGACTGTTTTGTCTGTTTTTCCCCCTTTGTTTTCTAAATTGGGGTGACTTGTTCTTTCGTTGGCGGCCCAGTAATTCAAAGCACTGGTGAGACCAGTGCTGGAATACGCCTTCGCTGTCTGGGACCCACACATTGCCCGAGACATCCAAAACATAGAGGCCATCCAACGTAGAGCGGCCTGCTTCGTCATGAACGATTACAAGCAAACCTCCAGCTTCACTTCACTATCGTGCTGGAGGAACTAAAATGGCTCTCTACCAACCAAGCTATTCCGGCCCCAATCATGGAATTGGAAACATGCAAATTTTGTCAGTAAAGCTAGTGTTGGTATGAACCTTCTTGCTCTGTTGTCTTCTTCTTCCAGTGAAATGATTATAATCGTCATGTCGATTATTGTTTCTCCAGTATATTCAAAAAAATCTGAAGGGCTTTAAAAAAAACATTTATTGCTGTGTGCAAACTCTTGACTCAAACATGACAGTCTCATTGGATTCCTGGGCAGCTTGTTCTGGTCTCAGGCGATTCTGGGCAGGAATGAAAACAGCTTATATTGGGTTCTGCAGTGCACTTGTGAGAGCTGCTTACTGTGTTTCTGTCAGTGATGTGATACTGATAGTATCGGTTTGAACTTGGCCGCAGTGTAAGTGGCAACAACAACATTGTGCATCTTGTAGAGCATAGCCAAGCAAGATGTCTTTCTTTGCTCTTGGAGTGAGATCTAGTTAAAGTTTTTGATCATGGCAGAGACACTGGATGTTCTATATTTTCACACGACAGTTTGTGCTGCCTGGCACAGTATGGTCACAGTATGATTGACATGTTGTTGGATGTATATTTCCCAGACAGTATGTGCATACTTCAGAATGGTATGAATGTAAAATTTGCAGACCATATTTATATTCTTGGAGCCAATCTCATGAGAAAGTTGTGGGTCTTGCTAACTTTTGTGGACATGCTCAGGGCTTCTGCTGGGGTGAAAATCTTTCCGGTCCCAGGGACCCCATCATCAGATTTTTAAGGGGTCCCAGGCTAACATTAAGGGGTCCCTACACCACAATAAAAACAACAAAATATACGTTAAAAAATTGCATCCCTGCACGCGCACTGCAATTGTCACAGACACATCGTCACAATAAAAACAACAAAATAAACATCAAAAGTTGTATCCGTTCTCGATCTTTCTCCTCTGCTACGCTTTTTCGCTTTTGCGACGATGATTTTGTTAACCACGCTTCGAGAGACATGTTGGAAACAAAGGCTTCGCGGAAATGCCTCTCTCCTGCCGGGAAAATGAAAAGCGTCATCGTGACATCACATGGCTCAAAGTAGGAAAATTCGGTCAACTGAAAACGATGCTGTGGCCTAGCGTTAAGCTTAGTCAGTCAGCCTCAGCAGACAACAAAAGTGACCGACGTATGTTGAGGAGGCTGCCCTACTCGCTTTGTTACTGTTCAAACTTGAAAAGGGATGGGTTCGGTCCGAAGTGTAGCAGACCTACGATGTTACGGCACCCAACTTACGATGTTGAAGGCAGTCTTCTCACTTTATGTCTGACCACCAAAATTTGAAGGGGTCCCTGGGGACCCCTTACACGGACACCCAGCGCGTCCCGTAGAGTTTTAATGCGTACTGTACGCAATTTTTTGCGTTTTCAGAAGCCCGGCATGCTGTTGTTGTGGTTTGTTCCAGTTCATGTCTCTGCTGATAGTTTTGCCAAACTATTTGGCACTGCTGGCAACTGTCTGTAGAGCATGGCTGTGCTGTTCATATTAACATTTCAGGAATCTCCTGCTATGGGTCACTCATATGGTGCACTTTTCAGGGTGAAAGGCTGTATTTAATCTCTTTTCCTACACTAATGCCACAGTGACAGTAACCTGATTCAGATCAAGTTTTAGAAGTGGATGGATCTGGTCATCAGGGCAGGTCAACACATTGCATGCTGCTGTTTCATCTGCAAAGAGCTGAGTTTATGCCATTAGGGTATCAGGAAGATCATCAATGTAAATGAGAAACAAGGAAGGTCCAGAGACTCCAGTCTCTGTCAGGGGACTCTTCTTATAAGTGTTCTTTTTTTCTTCTTGCCCTACCACTGGGTTTTGGACCTAGTCTTTGTTTCTAAGTCAGTCTTTGATGGCTTTTCCAGCATTAAAGACCTTGCTTCCACTTCAGTTGCCCAGACCATGTTCTCTTGAGCCTCAGTCTGTCCAGCTCAATCTTCTGTCTCCATTGTGTCATGTTGTTGTTCTTCATTCATTCTTGTTCTCCATTGTCCTCCCCAACGTTCAGTATATATATACATATATATATATATATATATATATATTGATCAGTATATTTAAAATGCCTAAAACAATTTTTTAAGTGCTCAACCCCTTGGGGAGCAACATTAGTTAAAACAAGTTAAAAGAGGAATCTTAAAACTAGATAGTTTTAAGATTCCTCTTTTAACTTGTTTTAACTATATATATATATCTATATATATATATATATATGGATTGCAACAAAGAATCTCTTCTGAACCAGCCGCCGTGGCGAAGTGGTTAGCATCGCGGACTCCCGGCTGGGAGGTCGTGGGTTCGAATCCCATCAGAGTCATGTGGGTTTTTTCTGCCCTGACCGGCTCCTACCCAGAGTTGAGTTTGCTGCGGACTCAGTTGGGAAGACTGGGACCACACAATCGAGTTTCATCCACTTAATGGATGCGTTTCTGAGAGTGTTGCTCAAATTTCATGACCAACACTGCAGGTGCCTGTATCTCTCAGGCCTGGTTGATTGCCAGGATATATTATGAAAGAAAGCGTAGAGTACAGCCCTGTCATGTAGTCTCAGACCGAAATGGAAATCCGTAGCATCATCTTAATCATCCTCATTCCCATTGATCAGCACTAAAAAAAAAAAGTCTCAAATTCTGTGGCCCTTCATGCCCTGCTCTCATGGTGACCTCAATTTCGATGTCCTCTCCGCGTCTGTGGCCTTGGTTTGCTTCCGTCGGGGTCACCGGTATCGGCGAGTCCATGGGGGCTGTCGTTGGACGGACGTGGTGGCGCCCTCCGGAGGGAGAGCTCACTCACGCCGGCTCCGCGACTAAGCAATTATTGTCGTCAGTAGGGGGCTTAGTAGGTGGTGTCCTGCGTATGTTAGATCAGAACAGGCGCCACTGAACACCACCGAAGTGACTCGGCAGCAGTGCAGTGTCTCCTCCGGTGGGTTGCCTCTTGATGACTTGACATTGACTGCTCCCTGTGGATTGCTGGTGCCGGGGCTGCGACGGGGCCAGCCGGGCTATGGCTGTGGACGGGGTGTCGGAATGAGCGGCGTGGGTGCACTGTCTCTGAGGTGGCGCAGAGGTTGGGACAGCAAAAAAAAAAAAAAAAAAAAAAAAAGAATCTCTTCTGGGCCATGTCCCTATCACGTTCAGTTTCTCAACCACCATGTTAACATCTGCAGTGAATCTCTCAACTCAGTAACTGCATTTTTTTTGTTGTCCACACACATCGGCATTTATTCACATTTCCCACATAATGGCCTAACAAACAACCACTTCTGGTCAAATGAACATTGGAAACTCTAGTAACTTTTGAGGTCACTTTCACTAAGTAATTATCTCCTAGAAAGCTATGACCACGTCATCCATACACATTCAAGCAGCATGACAGTAGCATTAACACTGTTCACTGTGCATGCCTTGGCTTAAGGCTGTGTCAGACCAATTGACATAGGCCAGAACACCAAGGCTACATCAAAATGTTGTTATGCTCTGCATAGTTATGTGGGGATTGTCTTCAGTCGTGACAAGCTCCTAGCATAACATTATCAGTCTCCCAAATCCCCCAAAGTCGGAGTGTGGCTGCCCATGTGGCGGGGTAATCAAAAACGGTCACACACGTAATGTTCTCATCCCCAGCTGATGCATTTGTGCCATAGTGTTCAAATACTTCGGCTGTTCGGATGATCCCTGGAGTCTTTTAGCCAGGGTACGACAACAACAACAACACAACTGTTCACTGTGCCTTACAGCAGTACAGCTGAACGGGCTAGAGACTCCAACTCATCAATTGTCATCATCATGATCTGTTTACCTTTACTTACATTCTTCAGCTGCCTGAGCCTTTACCTTTACTTACATTCTTCAGCTGCCTGAGCCTTAAGCACCACACTCAATGCTCCAAGGTCTGAGTGAATAATCTGTCTCCTCTTGACTGAAAAGAAAGTTTCCAACTCATGTGCCCTCACTGCTTTTCATAATCACTGTTACATGATAAAAATTACCCATCAACTTCAAGATGCTTCTTGCAGCTTGAAGATCTGTGCTAGTTTAGGGCCCTAATGCTAATTGGCTGATTATCCTCTTCTCTACCATGCTGTCAATTGTTGTCATTTATAGTGCTTAAGCTCTCTGTGAGAGGTTTCGCTATCTTAACACCAAATAGCAATGAATGAAATTTATGACAGAGTGAGACACCAATGAAAAAAACATGTTTTTTTACATACACTAATGATATGAACAATATGCGTACCTGTACACATTGATAAAAACAAAGTAAAACAGAACAGTGAGAGATGATTCATTTATTGAAAACACAAATTGTTTTTAGAGTTTAAAATTGCTGTTTTTAGAGGTTAAAGAAACCATCATGCAGACTGGCTCCTGATTTCATCTTTAGTGTAAGTTAAGGTGAAAATCTGTCAGAAAATTGTGTTGTCTGTTGCAACACTTTTACCCAACATAAAGATGATGAATCAAACTTTAAAAAAGAAAAAAGAAAAAAAAACAACACATGATACAAAATGCCTTCCTTTCATGAGAAAACCCCCATGTACACTGCATACTGCATTTTGAAAAAATGAAAATAACTGATTGTGAGGAGAAATTTACTGGTTACTGGCAAGTCAGTGTTGGGCTCAAGTACATGCGTAACTCACATGTTCTCAGAAAGTGGGAATTCTCAAGTGAAGCAAGAAAACGTGACAGTAAAGGGTAACAAAGCAGGTGAGTTTAGATCTCTCAAGGTGGAACAATGACAGTTACATATCTGGAAGTCTGAGTGTGTCTCAAAAGCCTTCCCCTTGATTTTGTTCCAGAAAAATATCTTAGCATGCCAATTGACAGAAAACGCAAAATCTACAAATGTGGGGATGACAGTTACGTGACCTTGAGAGACATCGTGACGTGGCAGGACTACCAGAGTGAGGGCAAGAAGAGTCATGGTTCAGGAAAGAAGAGTTCCAAGACCTCCATCCATGCACAGAAAGCTCCATGTAAGCAACAGGGCTTATACTGAGGCATCTAACACAAGTACAGTGTCCATGTTCTTGTATGTAATGCTCATATTGATAATGAAACAAAGAGTGACATTTACACCCTACATATAGCGTGTGTGTGTGTGTTTATGAAATGCATCTGGGTACATGTTTAACAAGCATAGAGAGACTCTTTGCTAGAATGTGTGTGTGTGTGTGTGTGTGTGTGTGTGTGTGTGTGTGTGTGTGTGTGTGTGTGTGTTGTATGTATGTGTTAGAGAGGAGGGAGCAGGAAAATGGGAGGGGGTGGGGGAGGGGAGGGAATAGGCAGGGAGTGGTATGTGGGCAAATACATATATGTGTAATTATTCATTATACATAGCATCCATTGATGTGACAGCTGGTTAGATCGTGCTGATCATCTCTGTTTTATTACCATTTCCCGGGCTTGATTCTACAAAGCTTCCCTCGGTTTTCTCGGTTGGTGTTGTGTGTGTTTGTGTGCATTGGGGATTTTTATTTTGCCAGATCAGTGTTTTCTTTGGAGATTGTTTTTTTTGTGGCCAAGTTCGGTGTGTTGGGTTTTTTGGTGGTGTGTTCTTGGCTAGCACCTGTGCTTTCATGGAAGGAGAGAGGGAGGGTGTGTGTGGATAGTTAGGGTGGAAGCTGGTTCTTGTGGCCAGGATCTATGGGTTTTGTTTTGGGGGGAAGAGGTGGAGGTGTAACTGATTTTTGTGGCCAGGAGTTGCTTTGTAAGCGGGTGGGTGAAGGGGATGGGTGACATTTGATTTTGTGTCCAGAATCTGTTTTTGGGGGGCATTGGCTTTTTTTTTTTTATGGTAGAATCTGGTTTTTTAAAGTGGTGCTGGTTTTAGTGGCCAGGGCTTGTGTACAGACTGAAGTGTGAGGCTTTTTTTTTTCTTGAACTGTGCTGTGCTCTCTCTTCATTCATGCTTGTTATTGTGGAGGCTCTGTTGGTAGTAGGAAATTGTTTCAGTGTGGTACGCATGACATTTTTACAGTTTTGAAATGTCATCAGTAGATAACGTACATGTTCATGGAATGACTGACAGCCTCCAAGCCTCCCAAGTTCCCCGTGAAGGAGAAGCTGAACAGGAAGATTTCACTGTTCCGTGGGGACATCACGACGCTAGAGATTGATGCCATTGTCAATGCTGCCAACGGCTCCCTGATGGGGGGTGGAGGAGGTTGGTGAGCCCAGTAGACCTGTTGTTATGTGATGTTGATTTTTTAAAAAAAAATCTTCTCCGTCAACTCCACCCAGGAGTATTACACCCAGCCTAAAAACTTCTAGAAGGAAAACACAACTGTTTAAGAGGGTGGGGGTATTAGCTGTGTTTGTATTCCAACATTTATCAATTTTAATTTCAAAGTGAAGTGACTGCAGGGGGAATAGAAACAAACTTGAAAGAAAATTTGCTGTGTCATCGAAGGAAAGAGACACATTCACTTTGTGCCTATTTTGAGGAGATAAGTGATTGATCATTCTTCGTTTCTTTGTCTTCAGTGTTGTGTGTCTTGCCTGAAGAAGACCAAAGAGGTCAAAAGGCATCATGTTTTGTCTTGTGATTTGTCTCTTTCGTTCGGCGGTACTGTAATTTTTCTGTTAAATATATCAGTCAGTTTTATTTTTTAGATTGAAGAAAGACTACAAAATAGTCTTGAGGCAGTTGTTGTACTGAGATGTTGGAGAGTCCTACTGATGTGTGAGTGCTGCATGGGCTGTGTTTGGTGTGTGTGAATGCTGTATGGGCTGTGTTTGTTGTGTGTGAATGAGTGTATGGGCAGTGTGTGTTGTGTTTGAATACTGTATAGGCTATGTGCGTTGTGTGTGAATGCTGTATGTGTTGTGTGTGAATGCTATATGGGCTGTGTCTTTTGTGTATGAATACTGTATGGGCTGTGTTTGTTATGTGTAAATGCTGTTTGTAGTGTGTGAATGCTGTATGGGCTGTAATGTGTTGTATTTGAATGCTGTATGGCTGTGTCTGCAGTGTGAATGCTGTATGGGCTGTGTCTGCAGTGTGAATGCTGTATGGGCTGTGTTTGTGAACACTGTATAGGCTGTGTGTGTTGTGTGTGAATGCTCTATGGGCTGTTGTTGTGTGTGAATGCTGTATGCATTATGTTTTTTATGTGTGAGTACTGTGTGGGCTGTGTGTATTATGTGTGAATGCTGTATGGGCAGTATTTTTTTGTGGGTTGTGTGTGAATGCTGTATGGGCTGTGTTTATTGTGTGTGAATGCTGTATGGGCTGTGTTTATTGTGTGTGAATGCTGTATGGGCTATGTCTGTTATGTGTGAATGCTGTATGGGTTGTGTTTGTTGTGTGTGAATGCTGTATGTGTTGTGTGTGAATGCTATATGGGCTGTGTCTTTTGTGTATGAATACTGTATGGGCTGTGTTTGTTATGTGTAAACACTGTATCATGTGTGTGTAATGTGTGAATGCTTTATAGGCTTAGTTGTGCGTGAACTCTGTAATGACTGTGTGGGCTGTGTTTTGTGTGAACAGTGTATGGGCTGTGTTCTGTGTGAACACTGTAAGGGCTGTGTTCTGTGTGTACACTGTATGGGCTGTGTTCTGTGTGTACACTGTATAGGCTGTGTTCTGTGTGTACACTGTATGGGCTGTGTTCTGTGTGTACACTGTATGGGCTGTGTTCTGTGTGTACACTGTCATGGGCTGTGTTCTGTGTGAACACTGTAAGGGCTGTGTTCTGTGTGTACACTGTATGGGCTGTATGATCTGTGTGAACACTGTATGGGCTGTGTTCTGTGTGAACACTGTAAGGGCTGTGTTCTGTGTGTACACTGTATGGGCTGTGTTCTGTGTAAACACTGTATGGGCTGTGTCCTGTGTGTACACTGTAAGGGCTGTGTCCTGTGTGAACACTGTATAGGCTGTATGATCTGTGTGAACACTGTATGGGCTGTATGATCTGTGTGAACACTGTATGGGCTGTATGATCTGTGTGAACACTGTATGGGCTGTATGATCTGTGTGAACACTGTATGGGCTGTATGATCTGTGTGAACACTGTATGGGCTGTATGATCTGTGTGAACACTGTATGGGCTGTATGATCTGTGTGTACACTGTATGGGCTGTATGATCTGTGTAAACACTGTATGGGCTGTGTTCTGTGTGAACACTGTATGGGCTGTATGATCTGTGTGAACACTGTATGGGCTGTGTTCTGTGTGAACACTGTATGGGCTGTATGATCTGTGTTTCAGTGGACGGCGCCATCCACAGCGCTGCAGGGTCCTTCCTGAAGAAGGAATGTTCCACACTGAATGGCTGCGACACAGGCGACGCCAAGATCACCTGCGGATACAAGCTTCCGGCTAAACGTAAGTGCTGTCTCTCAGGCAGTGAGGGTGAAGACAACACAGCTTCCAAACCACCCCAAGTTTTAAGAAATATTTCCATTTTTAGTTTCATTCCTGATATCATGTAATGATGCAGTGACTGCCAACATGTACAGTGTGATTGGTCCATGGTCCTGTAGTGACAGATGTGATCCATGCTATAGGCCCTGTGTAGTGTGAAGCCATAATGCAATGATGCAGTGACTGTACAGTGTGATGGTGACTCCATGGTTCTGTATTGACAGGTGTGATCCATACTACAGGCCCTATGTAATATGGAGCCATCATGCAATGATGCATGAATGCCATGCACAGTTCGATAGCTCCTTGGTTCTGTATTGACAGATGTGATCCGTACTGTAGGCCCTATGCTATGTGAATCCATCATGATTGTAACGATGCAGTGACTGCCCTGCACAGTGCAATAACTCTATGGTTCTGTGATGACAGATGCGATCCATACTATAAGCCCTAGAAAATGTGAAGCCATAATGTAACTGATGCATGAATGCCATGTACTGTAACTCCATGGTCCTGTGATGACAGACGTGATCCACACGGTTGGACCAATGGGACTCAAACCAGAGGCTCTGCGCTCCGCCTACAGCCGCTGCCTGGAGCTGGTGAAGGAGAACCACCTGACCTCTGTGGTGAGTGTACCACTGTGTGTCGACGCCATGCTGTGGGACGGGCCTTCCTAGATCCTGGGAGGTCCCCACACTGTTCTCAACAGTCCCAAGACTTGTTTAGCTGGAAGACAGTTCTCTTTTCTGTGTATGATAGTACATGTGTTGCAGTCCGGGTAATTTGTACTTCTTTGACCAGCTCTAAGGCTTTGACTTTGATGATTTATTTATGTATAGCCGAGTTTTAAAGGTTGATTGTCTTGCCATTGAGTGTAAACAAACGTAGGTGCTTATCGATGTGGTAAAACTGTTGAGCTCAGTTTTTGAAAAGTGTAGTATGAATTAGTGAAGAAGTAAGCCCGACAAAAGCCAATTTGGACCGTTTCAAACAGAAATGTGTTTGCAAAGAAAAATGGCAGGTATACGCTCGTGATGTACAATGTGGTATGCATACAGTAGGAAAAGATAACCTGTTGTTGATTACAGGATGCACCTTCGTCTTGATTCGAAAGTAGTTTACGTACAAGTGTTTATGCCATGTAATCTGGAGATTATGGTTATTTCCAGGGTGCTACAGTATGCGTGGACACACAGGCTAATGCACACACTCTGGTACACACAGATGCACAGGCACTCGCATACACAGACGCGCACACAGACACTCCTCTTGTTCTGTCGTCTTCTGTGATAATTTTGTACTTGCGGAAAATCTGAGAACTGTGGTGTGTGTGGCTGGTGGATCTTTTTACCACCAACTTTCTTTTTATGTAACATGCACCAAACGCCCAGATTTCTACGGCTCCAGACAGACTCATAGTATTGGATTACTGTTTGAAAAGAAGTTGTCTCAAGATACCACTGCAAGTTCAGATTATTCCAAATTTGGAATGGGAATCCTGTAGCGGATGTCTGTTGCTGTGCCCGTCTGATTGTCACACTGATGTGGTTGCTCATGTGTGTCCCAGCCATTGAGGTCATGTGGGAAGTTGGTTCTCAGCTTGTGAGGCCAGTGCCTTGTTGTGCTGGGCCACTTATGTCCTGTATTGGTTGACTGTATCCTCTACTAGTGCACTGTGTCCTCTACTGGTGCACTGTCCTGAACTAGTGCAATGTGTCCTGCACTGTGTGTCCTGTACTGGTGCACTGTGTCCTGTATTGGTGCACTGTGTCCTGTACTGTGCACTATGTGTCCCGTACTGGTGCACTGTGTCCTGTACTGGTACGCTGTGTATCCTGTATAGGTGCACTGTGTCCTGTGCTGGTGCACTTTGTGTCCTGTGCTGGTGTCCTGTACTGGTGCACTGTGTATCCTGTATAGGTGCACTGTCCTGTGTTGGTGCACTGTGTCCTGTTCTGGTGCACAGTGTGTCCTGTATTGGTGCACTGTGTCCTGTACTGGTTAGCCCAGTGGTTTTGTGTGTGAGAGGGTATGTTGTGCTTGGTAACTATGCTGTGGACATGTGTCTTCCCTTTGCTTTCTGCATCACGTGGTGCCATACTATTTGAGCTGATGCTGAACTGCACTTGTGTTTCAGGCTTTCCCCTGTATCTCCACTGGCATCTATGGTAGGTTTGCTTTCTGCTTACACTGACGGGCTGGCTTGTCAAAACTTTTTTTTCTTCCAGTGTTGTAATTGAAAATACTATTGTAAACAGTAATTTTTGTGAAAGAGTGAAACTTGGACAAGAGATTTGGGGAGAGGATGGGGATGGGGGACGGTGTCTGTAGAAATTTATTTTTTGATTGATGGAATTGAAAAAAAAATCATTGATTTTTAGTTCTGAGAAAGGGGATGGGAGGGATAGCAAGGATGAGGGTTTTTTTTGTTTTGCTTTGTTTGTTTGTTTTTTGAGAGGCGCATCTGTTCTTGTTTCCTTTATCAGCTTCTGATATATATATATAGCTGCAAGTCGCTAAGTAAATGTACATGCATAGTTTCATTTTTATGCCAGGTTGCTTGCATATATGTAGAAAAATATGGTGAGAGAGACAGAGAGTGAGAGAGAGAGAGAGAGTGTGTGTGTGTGTGTGTGTGTGTGTGTGTGTGTGTGTGTGTGTGTGTGTGTGTGTGTGTAAGGTGACTTTCGCTCTGATAGCACTCACATTCCAGAAACAGTTGATAGAGAGGCCAGCTAGTCAGCAGAAAGAAACAACAGATGGAAAAAATGGGAAAGCAATTACTATGTCAGTATGAGTTGACTCCTTTATTCATTTATTTAGAGCGATAGCATTTATGCATGGTATACATAGACTTGGCATGAATGGTTTACACAGGATTGAAAAGCAGAATACATTCACACTTTTGAAACAGCTATACAGCATAGAACTGTACGGTCCAGGTATGTTCATTTGTCACACTGTCACTTTTGCACACACGCATTCATGACAGCATTTACTCCATACGCACACGCAATCATTCCAATCAACCAAAAGGCGCACTACCGAATGTTTTTTTTCTTCTCCCCCTCTCCTTCAGGGAAAACAGTTTACTAAATCACATCAAACAATTTATACACAAATTCTATACATGTATCTCTCTTTTTCAGACTGAGAGATAAACTAATTTTCCCATTTACATCAATACAAGTTTCTGTACAGTCATGGCCTTCACATCACATTAGCCCAAGATTCAGACCAGGAGAATAAATAATTCCTGCCATTATTGATGCCACGCCTGCATCAAATATAAGACTCGTCCCATACTGTCATGATTCCCTGTCTCTCAGAAATCGTGTCGCCCCATTGAATTCTCCTGTCACTGGAGAGATGATGAGTTCCAACTCCTCTCCCTGGAGTCTTTAATTGCTGGGGCTGAACTACTGGTGTGTTCCCCACACCATGGCCATCTTTAACCACCTCACGGGGTGAAGAGTGAAAGGTGAAGGGCTGAAACACGAATAAGGTTCGTGTAAGTAACCTGCTTCCCAATTTAATTATGAATTCTTTCTTTCTCTTTTCTTTAGGTTTTCCCCTTTAGCTTTCCACAACTATCTATGGCTCACCTGGTAATGACTGGTCAGCAGTGAGGACCAGCGTCCTGACAGGTTCAAGTCTCTAGGCCATCTGCTGGGCTAAAACTGATTCTTTCCTCCCTCCTCCTAGTGAGTGCATACTCAGTGTTCAAAACACATGACCAGCACCTTACCAGCCCTTATTAAACTATCTCTCAGTGGTCACTTTCACCCAATGACCACCCTTCTTTCTTTAATGAGTCATTCTCACCATTATTTGGGGACGCCCGCTACACTAGTCAAGCCACATGAATATTCTTCCTTTTTAGTAGTGGCATGGGGAAATGATTCATATCACTAAACTACATGTGATGGAGCATCACATACCTTGATGTGAGGCTACGTCACATGACACCTGGGGTGAAAAAATTTTCTCCAGAAATTTTTTTTAAAAAGGATATACAACTTCACTTAAAAGACATCTTTAGCCATGAATCTCAAAATGTGTATCCATCACACATGATTCACCAAATTAATAATCAACGTATAGAATCAATCATCATGATCCACCATAAATAGCCTATTTCAAACTTTCAGTCTTTCTATAAAAAAAAAATTCATAATTGATCACCACATCTCACAAAATACATTTCACAAATTTCATGGATAAAACAATTAGGGATATTAACAGTTCAAAGCACAAATTGTGTTTATATATTACGATATGAAGCACATTTTTTCCCTTGATCTTTGTCTCACATATGTTTCAAAACCCTCATGAAAATGAGAATATTTCTAAGTGTAAATGTTTCTCAAGAGACATGTAAACAAAATAAACACAGTTTAAACATAGTTTTTTTCCCACATGTAATGTTGTAGTCCATTGAAAAGTGAAACATATTTTCCATTGTTGACAATGAACTAATGAAAACAGTAGGTTTGTCTCACTGCACAATCAAAACATGTGTATATACATTTCTAAAGAATTATTTGCTCGTGACACATACATATACATTCACCTTCACAAGCAAGTTAGACATAAATAGTACAGGATGATTTTTTTCATTGTTTACCAAAGAATAAAGCAAAGAATAGATATGTAATACATCAACATCAAGTAATTTTTGCTTGTAAAACATATAGTCACTTCAACAAGCAAATTAAGCATAAATACCACTTGATTTAAATAGTCAGTGCGCATACAATGCACTGTCAAATGTGAGCACACCATAATCATAAAGAAAGACAAAAAACAGGAATAGTCTTTCCCTTGAAGACAGTTACATTTGTCCATGAATATTCATACACGTGACAATAAATCTGCCATGACATTTTGTGTTCCAGGCACTGGTTCAATGGTAAATTGGAATTCCTGTAATGCCAAAGACCACCTTAATAATCTGCTGTTCTTAGTCTTTGACGATTGCAAGAACGTCAATGGCTTGTGGTCAGTCTGTAACCGAAACTTTCTTCCAGTCAAGAACCTGGCGAACTTGTTTGTTGTCCTGTCCAGGTACACACCTGTAGAGAATGTCAGAGTCCAGTATGTACGTTGGTTTGTCGTTGGTATGTCAGTGACAGTCTGTTTAGCAGCAGAAAGTATTGTCGTCAGCGTCTCGTCTTTTCCCTGCATTTCTTTTAGATCATCTGGGGTAATCTGGAGTTCATCCAGTTTTGAGACTTTTAGCGGCTTTGTAGCCTTTCCCTGCTCTTATGATATCTGATCTAGTACTCACAAGACAAGGAATGAACGATCCTCCAGCACCACCATGTACTGTAGCGACACCTGGCAAATTGCCCAAGATCAAGTCGCAGACTGGGTTATCGATAACACAGGCGGTGAGAAATCCGGAGTAGTACGGAGTATCGACGGAAATTTTCGCCAGCGGAAACGTTTCAATCTTGCCTCCAAACGACCTACACTTTTGGACAGTGTTGAGATACTGGTTTTGAAGTACGAAAGATTTTCTTACACCAGCGGTGGTGCACCCAGTGTCTCGCAAAACCGAAGCCTGCAATCCGTTGATGGCTCCGTTTTCTAACACCAGTCCATCAACCGATTGATGTGGTGCCAAAACAAGGCTTCTTCACAGTCAGTGGAGACTAATGCGGATTTTGAATCATTTGTTTTGAAAGGGCAATTCTTTTTCAAATGGAACTTGCCATCACAAAAGAAACATCGCATTGTCTGATCGGCAGCTGACTGATTTTGTGAACTTCGGTTCTGTCCACGAACTGGCCAAAGGGTCTACGCGGTGGTCGTTGTCCACGACCTCGGAACGTTTGCTGAGGAGCAACGGGTTTTCCGGCGGTGAGTACTGGTACTGACGAAAGTCACTCGAACCGCGGAAAGATCCCTGTCCGTTCCTAGGATAGGTATATCCTTGAGGACTCCGAAATGACCCACGATTTCCTTTCCTGTAACTTCCCTGTCCCGATGGGATAGTACATGACGCATGAGACTCAAAGATGGAAAATTCTCCTTTCCAAGCCATGCCCTTATCTGGGTGAGCAATACAATACTGATCAGCCATCTGACACATTTCCTCAACGTTTTCAAATTGCCTTTCTTTAAGGAAAGTGGCCAGATCTTTGCTCACGCTCTGGAAAAGTTGTTCTCTAAGAAGGAGATCTCGCAGTGACTGAAAAGTTTTGTTCGTTTTTGATAAATCGATCCATCGATCTAAACAATGACTCATACGAATTAGAAACGACGGAAATGATTCTCCTTTGTCAGGGCGCACAGAACGGAAACGTTCGCGAAAACGATCAGCAGAACATTGGAATTTCTTGAGGAGTTCTTCCTTCAATTGATCCCAAGTTAAATTTTGTTTCGGCCGCAGTGTGTGGTACAGTGCCAAAGCGCTACCCTTAAACAACGACGCAATATACAATGTCCACTTTTCCTTTGGCCAACCACAAGACGTTGCGTGACTTTCAAATCGGAAAAGAAAACTATCGATGTCATCCGTTTTTTCCTCGAAAGGCGGTAACTTTGGAATATATGCTGATTTTGATTGAGGCGCGCTTGCGGAACCGACTGGTGGAGGTTCTCTCGATGCCTGTGATCTTTTAATTTCAGCATCAGTCTCTAGTTCTAACTGCCTCAACTTAAATTGACGTTCTTTATCTTCAGCTTCCCTCTGTAGTCTTTTTTCTTCAGCGCCCTGATGTGGCCCTTTGCGGTCGGCTGGGCTATAAGCAACATTATCTCTCCTGTAGTCTTTTATCTTCATACTCTAGTTCTACTTTCCTTTGATTTCCTTCTCTCTCTCTTAGCCTGTCTGCCCTATTTATACATTGTTGCACATAGTTGGTAAGTTTTTCTCCATCAAAACCCAAGCGTTCCGCTTGTTGAACATATTTATCAAAATCATCCATAATGAACCGTCAACAAATATAAACATAAAAAAATTTCTAAGTATGAATAAAAATAAGACGATATATGATGACGTTATATGTTTCACAAAAACGTAATTATAATATATACAAATAAAGAATTCAATTTCCGGTGTAAACAGAAAACAGCTTGCTAAAACAGGATAGCTATGAAACCCAGGGAATGTATTTTTCCAAAAGTATTTTGTTTTCAAAAACAGGTATCAATTTGGAATTTTTAAAAAAAAAATGACGTTCAATGCTAATCTATTTTTTCGTAAGAAAGGGAAAAAAACCCAACACAATATCAAAGTTTTCTGGAAATAAATTCTTTATAAAGTTTTAGTTCTTAAATGTTCTTGTTGTTAGTCTTTCTTACTTAATTTCAAATGAATTTACAACACAGATGTATCGCCTTATACGATAAATGAATATAAATTTACAAAACAAATGGAAGCACAAACAATTAAAAAGAGGGGAAGAAACACAAACTAGCGGAAATCCTACCTAAAAGATGAAAATGTTGAAAAGAAAACTAGATAGGAGCTTATTGAAGAGAAGGTTTAGAGATTTTGAAAAAGGGGGTGAAAAGGAAATGAAAGAATATACAGGATCGGAACAGTGAGACGAAATCAAGAACAGCAAAAGAAGCCCTCAGACAGTACCCTAGTGTCACTGTCTCCCGTGAAACTGGAGACGGGAAAACAAATCATGCACAATATACACTACACTACAGTAATAATACAAAATACTAAACAACCAATCAATAAATGCACATTCACCCAAACGCAAAGAAAATCTCGCAAAAACCACAAAAAAAATAATCAAAAGATAAAGATGTTTATTTTGGGCTGAGCGGTAATCAACTCCACCACCTACACTAGTTGCGTGACGGAGGTGACGGAGGTGAAGTCGATCCCACCTCAGAGGGGCAAGGGGAAAAATCAAAATGAAACAATAGGAAAGGGAGAGAAATAGGTATTTACGAGAAGGGAAGGACTACCGACTCCCCAACGCCATGCCCCCCTGCTAAATCAAAGCAGGAAGAGGTTGGGGCTATCAGTCCTGGGGAAGGGGACCAAACAAATTCTAATACTCTAATGGAAGGACAGCGACTCCTCAACGCCCTGCCCCCTTGCTGCCAGGCACGAGCAAGAGGAGGTTGAGGCTATCGGTCCTGAGGTGGGGAAGGGTCAAAAAGAAATCCTACCAAAAAAAAAAAAACCTTAACGGAGTAGAGCAACCAAAAGAAATGTCAACCACCCGAAACACATATAGAAAAAACAACAAATGCAAATATTATGCACAATAAATAATTAACTAATTTCTTTTCTTTTTTCTTCCCTCAAACCCTTGAGGGTACAAATCAAAATCCTCTTTTTTCCCAACTGAAAATATCTTTTTTTTTTCAGGCCCCGAGGGCACAAATAGAAATCCTTCCTCTTTTTTTAATTTTTTTTTTCAGGCCCCGAGGGCACAAATAGAAATCCTTCCTTTTTTTTTTTTTTTTTTTTTTCCTGGGGAAGCAAAACAACGGCAGCTACGTCGGGGTCACCACTGTCACACTGTCACTTTTGCACACACGCATTCATGACAGCATTTACTCCATACGCACACGCAATCATTCCAATCAACAAAAGGCGCACTACCGAATGTTTTTTCTTCTCCCCCTCTCCTTCAGGGAAAACAGTTTACTAAATCACATCAAACAATTTATACACAAATTCTATACATGTATCTCTCTTTTTCAGACAGAGATAAACTAATTTTCCCATTTACATCAATACAAGTTTCTGTACAGTCATGGCCTTCACATCACATTAGCCCCAAAATTCAGACCAGGAGAATAAATAATTCCTGCCATTATTGATGCCACGCCTACATCAAATATAAGACTCGCCCCATACTGTCATGATTCCCTGTCTCTCAGAAATCGTGTCGCCCCATTGAATTCTCCTGTCACTGGAGAGATGAGTTCCAACTCCTCTCCCTGGAGTCTTTAATTGCTGGGGCTGAACTACCGGTGTGTTCCCCACACCATGGCCATCTTTAACCACCTCACGGGGTGAAGAGTGAAAGGTGAAGGGTGAAGGGCTGAAACACGAATAAGGTTCGTGTAAGTAACCTGCTTCCCAATTTAATTATGAATTCTTTCTTTCTCTTTTCTTTAGGTTTTCCCCTTTAGCTTTCCACAACTATCTATGGCTCACCTGGTAATGACTGGTCAGCAGTGAGGACCAGCGTCCTGACAGGTTCAAGTCTCTAGGCCATCTGCTGGGCTAAAACTGATTCTTTCCTCCCCCCTCCTAGTGAGTGCATACTCAGTGTTCAAAACACATGACCAGCACCTTACCAGCCCTTATTAAACTATCTCTCAGTGGTCACTTTCACCCAATGACCACCCTTCTTTCTTTAATGAGTCATTCTCACCATTATTTGGGGACGCCCGCTACACTAGTCAAGCCACATGAATATTCTTCCTTTTTAGTAGTGGCATGGGGAAATGATTCATATCACTAAACTACATGTGATGGAGCGTCACATACCTTGATGTGAGGCTACGTCACATGACATCATTAAAACAGAAACAGTTTCTCACAGCGCAAACGGTTGTTGGGGAATGGGGAGTTATGAGATCTCCACTTCTGTCAGAGCTAGCATTACAGGGGTGGACCTGTCTCCTCTCCCTCCTTTCTTTACCATTATTAAGGTGCACAGAGGGTCAGGAACCTGTTTGCACAACAGGTGGATTGGGGTGGTGTTTGCCAAATGGGAACATTTTGCTCTATTTCAGTTGGTTGGGGGCAGTATTGTAACATATCCCCCAATCACTAATACACGTAGAGATACTATATGGTGTTCAGTTCTGTACAGCACTATGTCTGTTCACACACACACACACACACACACACACACACACACACACACACACACACACACACACACTCGCACGCACACACACACACACACACACACACACACACACACACACACGCACACACACACGCACACACACACACACACACACACACACACACACACACACACACACACACACACACACACACACACCTCTCTCTCTCTCTCTCTCTCTGTCTCTCTCTTTTGCAAGGCCCGAAACTCCCAGGAAAGTTTTGATTGTCCTCAGGGCAAGCAGATGGAGACAAAAGTACTTGTCCCTCCAGATTTCTTGCCATCGTTAATTAACTAGTATGGTTGTGATGCAGTTTGATCTGCAACAGCTGTAGGCTAGTCTGTATAAGCCACAAAATAAAACAATGTGCGGGAAGTTCTTGTTTCAGCTTGTTACTTTATTATTCAGAGAGCATGCTGGTAACTGCACCATGTATATGCACATGTTTACAAATGGAGAGACAGATTGTTCCCCAAAGTTTAGAGGGCAAATTATGGGTTTCCTTTTAAACTGTGGTCAGTGTGGTCCTAGAAACCAGACCAGTGTCAGCACCTGTTTACAAATGACCCATCAGACAGCCTTGACCCAGTAGACCCAGCAGACAGCCTTGACCCAGCAGACAGCCTTAACCCAGTAGACAGCCTTGACTCAGCAGACAGCCTTGACCCAGTAGACAGCCTTGACCCATCCGACAGCCTTGACCCAGCGGACAGCCTTGACCCAGTAGACAGCCTTGACCCAGCCGACAGCCTTGAACCAGTAGACAGCCTTGACCCAGCAGACAGCCTTGCTAAACTGTCCAGTTGCTATGTAGACACCCATGGGAAACAGAATCCTGTCCAGTAGTACTATGAATGTTCACAGGATAAAAATAGAATTAACAGACATGCATGGAGAAAAAAAACAACCTTGTTCTGCTATGCTACGAATATTCACAAGATAAAAGTGGAAGAAACAGACACACTTCGGGGAAATAGCACCTTGATCTGCGGTGCTACAGGTTTTCTCAAGATAAAAATGGAATGCACAGACACAGATGGGAAATAGTACCTTGTTCAGCAGTGCCATGAATGTTCACAAGGTAAAAATGAAACACAGAGACACGCATGGGAAAACAATACCTTGTTCCATACTTAGTTCTGCTGTGCTGTGAATTTTCTCAAGATGAAAGTGGAATACACAGACACAATTTAATGGAAAACAGGATCCTGTTCTCATCGTTATGAATGGTCACAGGACAAAAATGGAAACCACAGAAACGCAAGGGAAACAGCAGTGCTATGAATGCTCTCAAGATAACCATGGAATACACAGAGACACATGGGAAACAGCACCTTGTTCAACAGAGCTGTGAAGGTTCTCAAGATAAAAATGGAATAAACAAACACAAATGGGAAGCATTACCTTGTTTTCCTTGTGTGTATGCTGTTTTTACCTTGCAGTGGCGTAAATTTTCTCCAGATGAAACTTGAATAAATACACACTCTCTGAAAATGGTACCTTTTTCTGCAGCGTTGTTGAAGTTCACAGAATAAAAAAATGGAATAATGATGATAATAACAATGATTATTTATGGCACAAGTACAGAAAAGGTTAAAGAAAACATTAAATGAAACCAATAAAAAGATGAATATTACAATAAGTACCATGCACCTACAAACTAGGGTGCATATTGACATGCACACGCGCACGCGCATGCGCACACATACACGCACACACACACACACAAACGCACACGATCCCACACACACTGTCTCACAACAACAGACACAACAGCATGTGCACACACACAGAGGTACATAAACGCACGCACGCACGCACGCATGCACGCATGCACACATTAGTCGCAGAATCAGTTTGATGGGCAAGGGAATAAACAGACATCTGGGAAAAGGGACCCTGTTTTGCAGTGCTGTTAGTGTTTACAGAATTTAAATGAAATAAACAGAGGCACCTTGCAGATGGTACCCTGTTCTGTAGTGCTGTTAATGTTCGCAGGACACAAGCAGAATAAACTGAAATTCCACCATTCCTGGCAGGTGTTTCCGTCTTTGAGAATATGTTTGGAGAGAGTGCACTATCCCTTGAAAGTTTTTCAGTCTGATTTAAAGCCTATGTGTGTTGAAAGCTGTCCACTTGCATGGTATTGCAATGCTGTTGGGTGGTATTGGGATTGGGGTGGGGATGGGGGTGGATAGGGGGATGGGGAAATAAGGACCATTTAAGTTGTGGTACCTTGTTATGATCAGTCTGGGATAATTTATCTCATAGAATGATCAGTACAATGAGTTTCTTTTGAAACTGAAAAGGGAAATGGTGTAAGTACCATGAAATGGGCATGTGCCATACACATACATGCCTGTGGCTTGCACTTGTTGCAGAAAAGTCTCAGTGTGTGCTTTAACGATGCATGTCACTTCCTTAATGATGTTTTGGTCTTTCTTTTTATCTATGAAAACATGTTGGAATCCTGGAGGGATAGGAAAGCACAGTGATGAGAGCTATTGCTGTATATCCTACAGGATACCCCAACGAAGCAGCTGGTCACGTTGCCTTGGAAGTCATCCGGAACTGGCTGG
>CM031605.1:28653286-28693286 GCA_018398815.1 Conus ventricosus
GATGGTTCAGTGTATGTATTAACCCTCTTGTACTCAGTTTCTCTGACTGCAAACTTCCCCTAGATTTCAGATTCTTTTACAGGTTTCAGCCTAAAAATGGGTATGTGTGATTATTAACTTATGGGGAATGTATGTGAACCGCTAGGAGAAAGAAAATCGGCAGACAGTTTCAGAAGAGCATGCACTTCACTTTGAACTCTATTTTGTCTGTCTTAGAGATATAGGTCGTGTCACTGTCACCAAATTGTCACCAGACACGTGACATTTTATGATGACAATCAAGTTTACAGCATGCAAGCATGCGCAGTCACCATGCTGATGCAGGCTGTTAGTGTAAGATGAAACCTGAGGCCTACCTGACGTGAACCATCTGCTGCCTGGCAGTACAGGTCCCACTGGTTGTCCCACCAATGTCATACAAAACTTGTCACATGTCACACACAATACTATAAAAGAGGGTCAGGTGCGCCCTTTGCAGCTTGTTTTTGTCTTGTATACCTGTTTCTTTCATCAGTAGCAGTCTTAAAAAACAAAGAGGAACAAACAAAACGAAAAGAACAAGTGGTGTAGCAGTGTCAGGTAACGAGTGAGCCGGCCCAGTGGGTTCCTGACACTGATGCACCCCTGCCATGCCGTGTGTCGCGGGCCGCCATTTTGTCTGAAGCGCTGCCAGTGGAACATTGTATTCCGGGTCGCTTTGCACTTCACCGTCTTCTTCAACACTACTACCTACTTCTATATCACTTTCATTCTCCATTTTTCTTTCAAATGTCTCCACTTCTACAATAATTTCATCTAACTCCTCTTGCGAGTGGTCGACCATCTCGTTGTCGTTCGTAGCAGACGCGAAAGCCGCCATTGTGAAAGCCGGTCAGTTTCCATTCACAAAGTTACTCGCTGCGTTCTGTGCCTATTTTCAATGAACAAACACGGTTCCATCACCCAAAAATAGTGCCAACACATGATTGGGCCATGCCTGAGTCTTCCTAGTTACTGTCTGCGACTGTGTGTGTCTACACACGTGATCAATGCGTGATGGAAAATTCCCACAGAGAGGTCCCGGTACGTCCTGGTACGGGAAGACCAGGCGCCCGACGTTCAGTCCCGGATTCTCCCGTTGCGAGTATAAGAGGGTTAAGGGGTCTTTACAGGGAGGCAGATTGATGGTTCAGTGTATGTAGAGAGGGGTCTTTACAGGGAGGTAGATTGATGGTTCAGTGTATGTATTAAGGGGTCTTTACAGGGAGGCAGATTGATGGTTCAGTGTATGTAGAGAGGGGTCTTTACAGGGAGGTAGATTGATGGTTCAGTGTATGTATTAAGGGGTCTTTACAGGGAGGCAGATTGATGGTTCAGTGTATGTAGAGGGGTCTTTACAGGGAGGTAGATTGATGGTTCAGTGTATGTAGAGAGGGGTCTTTACAGGGAGGTAGATTGATGGTTCAGTGTGTGTAGAGAGGGGTCTTTACAGGGAGGTAGATTGATGGTTCAGTGTATGTATTAAGGGGTCTTTACAGGGAGGCAGATTGATGGTTCAGTGTATGTAGAGAGGGTCTTTACAGGGAGGTAGATTGATGGTTCAGTGTATGTATTAAGGGGTCTTTACAGGGAGGCAGATTGATGGTTCAGTGTATGTAGAGAGGGGTCTTTACAGGGAGGTAGATTGATGGTTCAGTATATGTAGTGAGGGGTCTTTACAGGGAGGTAGATTGATGGTTCAGTGTGTGTAGAGAGGGATCTTTACAGGGAGGTAGATTGATGGTTCAGTATATGTTAGTGAGGGGTCTTTACAGGGAGGTAGATTGATGGTTCAGTGTGTGTAGTGAGGGGTCTTTACAGGGAGGTAGATTGATGGTTCAGTGTGTGTAGAGAGGGGTCTTTACAGGGAGGTAGATTGATGGTTTAGTGTATGTAGAGAGAGGTCAGAGTGCACTCAATACAGATCACTGTTGCAGTCCAAGGCATTTTATTTTGAGATGTGTTTTTTTGTCGTTGTTGCTGTTTACTTTGATACGGACAAGATGCCATCTTCTATCTCGAGGTGATATGTTGATGTTATGCTTGCTTCATCAGAGACGGACGGTGCAGATAGCTGCGCTGATTGGGCATCTCTGCCTGTGTTGCAGACAACCAGGGAGGCAGCCACACCAAGTCCACCGCTGACCAGATGGAGAGCGACTCCAAGAAAGAGGAGGACTCGCCCACCGCCACAGACCGCCATGATGTGCGTGGGGAAGAAGAAGAAGAGCCCATGGAGACGAAGGCAAAAGAAGAAAAAGGGGAGGCAACAGAGGGCGAGACAAAGGAACAGCAAGGAGATTCGACGGAGAGGAAGGCAAAGGAAGAGCAAGGGGAGCAACAGAGAACAAGGAAGAGGAAGAAGTGTGGGTTAAAGCTGACAGAGACCAAGATAGTGGAGACAAAAGGAAAAGTAAAGGGATGTGACTGAGAGAGAAGAGGGGCGTGACAGGAAAGGAGTGATGGTCACTAAACTGTGAGAGAAAGCCTTTACGTGGCCAGTGCTGCCCCCCCCTGACCCTGACGCCAGCCAAGCCAAACATTGCAGGGGAGAGTTTGCTTGCTGAGTGTTGTGGAATGTTTTCGTTATTGTCATTGCTTTACCGGAGTGTTGAGAGCTTATCTCGGCATAGCTCTTCATTTCAGTTTTCTCCTTTTTTTTTTTTTTCTTTTTTTTTTTTTAAAGGGGAGGATATGTAATAAGATTCATTGTAAGTGTGTGATGACACCCAAATTGAGCAGACTGAAAAGCCTTGGATGTTTGGCGTTAAAAGATCTGGCTGCGTTTACCTCTGACTTGTTGCACCTGGCGGAAGACACGGAAGCGTGGAGATTCCCAGCCTCCCAGCAGTCCCAGCAATCAGACTACCTGCGTCCACAGGACAGGGTGTGGTGAAATGTGCTGGAGGGCTTTGTTAGGTCAGAAATGATGCGGTGGGCTTGTGGGACTGTAGGGTTTACTGGAAGTGTTATTTCCTTCGGTTTGAAACTCCCCCCTCAAGATGGAGCAGCTGTGTGTGTGTGTGTGTGTGTATGTGTAAGCTCGGTGTTCCTTCCCACCAGTTTCATTCCCAGAGTTGCTTCAAGTCGTCAGCAATCTCTGCATGTGCACTTGAGAGAGTGGGTTTAAAAGAAGAAAAAAAAAAGGTGTCGTAGCGATCAGTGTTGTGGCCAGCTGACAGGGGTGGTGGATTGAAGCTCCTTCAGAGCCCCACCTTGGCCAAATTTAGGGCAGACCAAAGTCTGAATAATACAGATGGGGATTATGAAGACGCTAGTCTGCTATGCATTTCATCTTCGACTGTATCAAATGTACATTGTAGTGTTATCATCTTTTGTTACTATTCATTTAAAAAAATTAATAAGGGGGGTGAAGGGCTCATAGTCACATCATTAGAATGTTCAGCTATGGAACTGATGATTGTGAGTTCAGACCGTTCACGGGTTGGAAAACCCTCAGAAGGTTAAGGCGGGGGGAAGAGAGGGATTGGCTTCGTCTTCCATAATGTCGCAGACACAGGTGACTACCTAAAAATTCTCTGCCCATACACCCATTTGGTAATAGGGCTTTTACCTAACCTAGAATAATTGATGTTTACAGTGTTCCTCCGTTTAATTGTGAGAAAGATTTTTTTTTGAAAGTAACGTATTGAATTTAGGAGCTTCAAGCAAACGTTCAGGCAAACCTACCATGTGAGTTTGAAACTGATTTTTAGTTTGTGTTTATTGGTCATACTTTGGGGTCAGGTTTGTAAGAAGTTACTAGTATCTCTAGAAGGACATTCACAGTGATAGTGATCATATACTTTTTCTTTTCTTTTTGTATTTTTATTATTATTGTTAAAGCTAAAAAGTGAAAACAGAAGTCATAGATTCTAAACTTTTTGAGACAAGGAAACAGTGCAATCATCATGCTGATAACACAGAGATGCAAATCATTTGTAAGAAAAGCGACAGAGAAGACACTTTTGAGAGATGAAGTGGGCGAATTCCTAGTTTAAAAGCCCCTGTGGCACTTGTTTTAAAAGAATGGTCTCACAAAGAGAAGCCATTCTGTCAATGATAGTGTCAGTCAAAGTTGTTGACACAAAGGGGACTACTAAGCTAGGACTTTTCCAAGAAGTGTCCCAAGTACACCAGTTGTTCTGAAATCGATGAAACCTTCCCCTCAAGACTTTGGCAAGAAAGGTCCCTGATATACCAAGGGTGGGCCTGTCACGGAAATCCAGCATGCCTTGTGTGTGAAGAGATCATCATCAGAAGGTGGCTACTGGAGTGTCGGCAAGAACAGCTGAAATATTACACCAGCTTGGTCTCTGTCTGTCACCTTTACAAACGCTGTCTTGTGTGATCTTTTCATTCCTCAGACAGCTCCTTCAAGGACCAGTGAGTAGTGTTTTACCCTGTCTGTTATTCCTACAAGTCATCCTTTGTTTTCTTCTACTTTAAAAAAACAAAACAAAACCATAATTCTCTCTGTTCGACTTTCCTTGTGTGTGTGTGTGTGTTAGAGAGAGAGAAAGGGAGATGGAGAAAGAGTTTTTGAGCTTGTATCATCAATTAAAACTGTTTGTCAACATACATCCAGCTCTCATGTGATCTTTGAACTGGGCTGTAAACTGAATTATGGAAATTTATTTACAAATTACTTCTGTTTTTGTTTGTTTGTTTGTTTTTTTAATTTTGTCTGTTCTGTCTCTAGATCTTTGCTTGACCTTTTCCATTGACGTGCCTGTCCTCTTAAATCTATAAACAACAGCAAAACCAAATGACTGTATTGAATTAAGAATTGCTTTCCTTCCTGATCACGTCCATGGCTGTATACTGGGATAGAGTTACCATGAGGACAGATGCTTTGGTTATATCTACAAAGGGAAACCTCACCCTGTCTTGAAGCAAACCTTATTTGTAAAACTGTGTTTTTGAAATAAATGCATTCAAAGTTTTTTTGTTTTTTTTGCTCTCTGTCTCCTCTGTAAAACAAAAAACAATGGGGGTATGGTTTGTCAGGTTGACTGCTGAAGACAGCACTGATTCAGAGATGGCAGTATGTTGTCTGTGACCTGTGCTTCTTCTTCTCCCCGTTCATCTGTTTCTCCATATTTTACTTTCTTTTTTTTCCCTTCTGCTTCTGTATAGTTTTGCTCTGTCCTCTGTTGTGTCACTCGTTAGGTGGTGGTTGTTTGTTTTTTCAGTGTCAAACGTCATTTCTTGTTCCCCTAATATGATGTTGGCACTCCTTAGGAAAAGCTCCCCTGCTTGTTGGCTGACTCCCTTATAGTCGCACCAAGCAGCATTACTGTATGAGGTCTTCTCAAAGCAAATGAGGGCAGATTTTTTTTGCCTGTGCGATGCGAGGTAACGGCCTAGCTCAACAGTGTGAAGTAGCAACTTTAAAACTCTGGTTCAAGTCAGCAGCTAGTGACTGTGAATCCATATTGTGCAGCAGCTGTCTGCTCCAAGGATTCATGGTGAACAAATTGTAGAACACTCATGTTGCCAGCACTTCACAAACGTCCCAGTTTTCTGTCCGCTGCTCAAAGGATTCAAGACGAAAAAAGTGTAGAACACCCGCTCACCTTAGTTTTCCAGTTACAAACCTGACAAATTTGCAGTGAGTGAAATGTGGTTTTTTTGGCTTTCCTACAGTTGTGGAAAAGGTAACTGCTGTGTTGGGTATTTTTTTGCCCTTTTTCTTCCTGTGAGTCTTGGAATGTTGAACGTTCAAATGTTCATTTGTGATGTGAGATTTTGTAGTGAGGAGTATGTGTGCAAGATGCTTTCCATGAAAGAGTATATGAGAGTATGTAGGACTGTTGGTGGATGGTGTTCTAAAGTGACTTGTATTGGGTGCTAGCAGGTATGTGTGTAGTTGGTGCGAGCCGCTAGTTACTGCTGATTGTGCTTTGAGAATAATGAAATGATTATAGCTGTACATACATTGATGTGTGTGTGTGTGTGTGTGTGCAATGGAAAAAGCACTGTTTCTTGACATGTTCAATGAAATCTGTAATTTCCATGGTCAGCTCATGCTCTACTTTAGTTTTTTTGTGCAGGCAGCTTTGTTTATCTCTCTTTGTCATTGTCTTCTTTCTCCCTTAGCTCCATGAAGAATCACTGGGCCACCACTCTGAAGAATAGTTGACCAAGTTCCTCCAGTTTTGTTGGTTGTGTGTCATGGCCTGGTCTCTAAACATGGTTCCCCTGTCCACGCTGTAAAGTTGTTAGTCCACTTTTTTTTCTTCTTCTGTTTTCCCCTGTCTCCCTCCTTCAACACTTTTTTTGAGGATTGTTTCAGCAAGGCCATTTGATCTAGTTGCACGGCCATACCAACATAGTTTTCTTTTTCAGACTGATGTCAGCAGATCTTCGTTTGGTTCCGTGTACTGTCTGGTGGTTTGATGCATTTGTTGGTTGGTGGTAAGATCCGTGTATCTGATGTTTAGTGGCACGTGGTAATGCCTTATTTCCATGGTTTAGATTCTTCTCTCCATATTCGCTGTGAGGGTCCATGTCTTGAATACATGCAGGAAGATGGAATGTACCAGTGCATGCAGGAGCCTACCAGTAATTTGTGTTTTATGGAGATGTTCATGTCCTTCCATTCAGGTTTTAATCTGGATAGTGCTGTGGTTGTTTTGGCTGACATTTGAGAACATTTCAGGTTTGGATCTTTCACTGCTAATGATGGATCCCATGTAAGTGATTTGTTTAGTGAATTTTAGCTTCTGATCGTGGACAGCTATGTCAGTATTGATGGTGGTGCTGTCATTTCCGCAAGGTTGGTACATTCAGCGAAATGAAAGACTTCTTCCTCTGCTGTTTGTCTGTGTTTACGGCCCATTCTTCTGCCCTTGTTCTACAGTCTTTTACGCCCTTTTTTTCTGGTCACAGTTTATCCTTGCCTGCTAGCGTCTGTGTGCTTTTGTTGTACATTTGGTATATCAAAAAGCTTTCTTCTTTTTATAATTTTTGTTTTTAAAACTGGGGGTTTGATATTAGTCGCAGTCAAAGGAACCCTCAGCATGGCCTAGTCCTAGCCACCTCAAGGATGGCAGTAGTTGAGCTAGAATGCTGGAAATGGATGCATTTCGTAGACAATCTTTATTGGTTCTTGGTTTAGTCTGCTGTTGTGTGTGTGTGTGTTTGTGTGTTTTCTGTCAAAAGATCTTGGGTTTTTATGTAATTAGAATGAATTGTCACTTACAGTAGATTTCACAAGCATTCAGTATAAACATGTTGTGTGTGATTTGTAGGATTTTCAATGAAACTGACATTACAGTCATCTTTTTGTCAGTGTGCATGTAAATGAGACAGAATCAGAGAGAACAGGAGTAGAAATGTGTATGTTTTAACTCAAAATGCTTCAACTTTAAGTTTTATTAGTTATTCTGCCAATCGGAAACAACACGAGTGATAGCCATGCCAGCAGACAGCAGTTGGTCTTACACAGACTGACTGCATCTTGACTGCCATCTCCGGTACTGGTTTCCAAATTGAAATGGACCACAGTGCAAACAGCATGGTGTGTATGAAAATCAGGACTTCCCCATTGTATGTGCACCACCACCACAAGTAGAACTAGTCCTGATTGTCAAGCCAAACCTAAGAGGTTGTGATGTTGGGCCAGCCCTCCCCATCTCACACACCTCCATCCTTACCCTCAATGTGAGGGCATCAGCTCAGTCACCAGTGCCACCATTGTTCAGCTTTGGGTAGGTAGGTACCTGTGGGGCCATCAGGGACTCCTGCAGTGCAGTTGCTCCACCAGCTTCTGGAAGGTCTGTGCCGGCAACCTCCAATTTTTTTCCCCACTTTCGTTGAATATTCTCTCTCTCTCTCTTTTTAAAAAATTATTGTTGTCTCTCTATACTGTCATGTATTCTTTTTTTTCTGCATTTGTTGATCATTTGCTTGGAAAGTCAAAGACATTTGAGTCACCTTAACAGCAATTTGTGACATGCTGGATTTTTTTTTTTGTTGTTTAATAAAATCGGGCAATTAGGCAGTGAAAATTGTGCGCGTTGTTCATAGTGGACACTAGCTGTCCATTCTCTACTGTCTGTCTGCCCTGATGGCTTTTTTTTCTTTTCCCAGTGTAGTTTTTGTGGCATATGAATGTTTTTCATTCAACTTTTGTTGTTGGTGGTGGTGGTAATCAGGGAGGGAAAAATCAAGGGGAAAGCCAGGTGCTCTCAACAAAGCTTAATTACATAATGCTGTAAGATGTCAGGTGAGCTGACGTGCCATAGGCTGTTTTTGTTGTTTGCTTTTATTACAGGATAGAATTTTTTAACCCTGATGGTATGGTCTGAATTGTTCATGATGTGACATTTTTTTCGTGCGTGAGTTTGACAGCTCTGTTGACTTCAGGTAGGTGAAGTTTGACAGTCCTGTTGACTTCAGGTAGGTGAAGTTTGACAGTCCTGTTGACTTGAGGTAGGTGAAGTTTGACAGCTCTGTTTGACTTCAGGTAGGTGAAGTTTGACAGTCCTGTTGACTTGAGGTAGGTGTGAAGTTTGACAGTCCTGTTGACTTGAGGTAGGTGAAGTTTGACAGCCCTGTTGACTTCAGGTAGGTGAAGTTTGACAGTCCTGTTGACTTCAGGTAGATCAAGTTTGACAGTCCTGTTGACTTGAGGTAGGTGAAGTTTGACAGTCCTGTTGACTTGAGGTAGGTGAAGTTTGACAGTCCTGTTGACTTGGAGGTAGGTGAAGTTTGACAGCCCTGTTGACTTGAGGTAGGTGAAGTTTGACAGTCCTGTTGACTTCAGGTAGGTCAAGTTTGACAGTCCTGTTGACTTCAGGTAGATCAAGTTTGACAGTCCTGTTGACTTGAGGTAGGTAAGTTTGACAGCCCTGTTCGACTTGAGGTAGGTGAAGTTTGACAGTCCTGTTGACTTGAGGTAGGTGAAGTTTGACAGCCCTGTTGACTTCAGGTAGATCAAGTTTGACAGTCCTGTTGACTTGAGGTAGGTCAAGTTTGACAGCCCTGTTGACTTGAGGTAGGTGAAGTTTGACAGCCCTGTTGACTTGAGGTAGGTGAAGTTTGACAGCCCTGTTGACTTGAGGTAGGTGAAGTTTGACAGTCCTGTTGACTGAGGTAGGTGAAGTTTGACAGTCCTGTTGACTTCAGGTAGGTAAGTTTGACAGCCTGTTGACTTCAGGTAGGTCAAGTTTGACAGCCCTGTTGACTTGAGGAAGGTCAGTGTGGAGGCTGGGCCTCTTTTTTTGTTTTTGTTTTATTTGATTCATTTATTTTTGAGTTTGGCATAATTCTAACTCATGTCAGAACCTGTAAAAGCAGATTGAAAAGTCATTGTCATCTGCAGCTCCACACTTTGTTGACCCATTTTCTAATCAAGTTGGTTGAACCTGCAGCATATCTGTGGCAGAAAAATAACAATGTTGATTGTAGGCATCCTTCAGTACTCAGCGGAAAAAAAAAAAGAACAGCAGCAGTGTTCACACCATTCCAAGAAGTAGAAAGCAAAACCATGTGCATTTCATTTGTCATAGATGAAATCGTTTTCAATATCCATCTATTTACCTTGGTTTGGGACTTCTTAAGTTTATAGTTCAGCTGACACTGAAGGCTATGCTAGAGCTCCCGTGTTGCATCACAAACATCAAACAGGACAATCGTGGGTCAGTATTATTCCCATATAACCAGTCGAAAGGCTTGTTTCACTGAATCGCAATGATGGTCCAGGTGGAAGGTTGACTTCATTGAATGGTTCGATTGTCCTGGTGGAAGACTGATTTCACGAATCACGAAAGTGCTTCTGGTGGAAGATTGATTTTGATGAATTGTTATGAGCACTTGGTGAAAGAAACTGCATGTGAAACATGAAGGTCTGGAACAAGGTTACAGTAAGATCCATTAATGTTTGATTGGACACTGCAGTGAGCAGGTGGATATGCTGTTCATCACAAATGTCTCAAAGGGGAACATGATGTCTTCTACGCTAACATCATTGTAACGAAAGAGTATAATAAAGGTCCGTGAAACAGTGATGTAAAGAAAAGAATTATTTCTTTAAAAAAAAGAAAAGGAAAACAATGACTGCCCAAATTGCAAACCTACAGGGTTCAACTTTGAACTGAATTCCGACCCCTGCACCTCATTGGTTGACAGTGCCTCATCTGTGTGCAAAATTGAAAAAGAAAAACAAAAATGGCCAGTCGCTGAAACTGACAAAATCGCTCCTGTTTTTGGTCTTGCAAACCCCCCCCCCCCCCCCCCCCCGACAACAGACAATAACTCACCACAGCTCATGCTGCACTTTTGCTGCCAGTTTCAGTAGAACTTTAAATCCAGATCTCCTCCTACATAGTGAATATCTCTCAACAGACAGTACATAATGCTGAAGACCAAGTAAATGGCATACGATTCCTAATTCAGACTGAAAGCTATTGCTCTTGCTGAAGAAAAAGGACACCGTCGGACCTTGCTTGAACTGGGAATCAACAGGCCTGTGGTCCAGGCATGGAGAAATCAGAAGACTGAAGTAGGCTTGTGTAAGAAAACAAGCAGAGCTTTTCACTTATGCAAAGCAGGGTGGCCCAAGCTAGAAGCTGAGCTTGTGGATTGGATCCAGGGAAGCAACCTAGGGAGCACCTTCCTGAATTTGTACAGAGGCTCTGACATTGTTGTTCCTGACTGAGATGTAGGAGTTGGATTTCTCAGCATTTCCAGCAGCAGAGACAGGCACAACTAAAGACTAATGTGGCTGATGTTGTCCATCATTGACTTTCTCTGGGGGGGGGAGGCGGGAGAGGAGGGGGCGAGGGGTGGGGACTCTGTAGCCTGTGATTTCTTTCTTCTGTTTCAAACTTTACATGTATGAATGTGAGAGAGCGTGACAGTTGCTTTCTCATGTTTTCCCCCAGTATATTTCCCTAGTAATTAAATTCAGAAAAAATTGTTAGTGCACTCAATGTCTGTGTTATCTTGATAGTAGACAATTATGGAACTTTGACATTTTTTTCCCACGAATGAATAACTTTGGAGAAATGTTCTTCCTGATAAAGAGTGTACTCTTGAAAACCCTGAATTATTGGAGTGATATTGCTGAAGTAGTTGTACTGTTAAAGGTTGTCGGTTGTTTTGCTTGTGGGTGGGGTGGGGTGGGTTGGGGGAGGGAAAAACTCCTGCATTTTCTTTTTTATTCGTTCTGAAATGAATTATAGTGTTAGCATAAGAGGCAATGCTACACTTACACAGCTACACAATTATTGTATTCACCTGTTTGTGGTAAGAATCTGTGTGGATGTTTTTATGTAATTGTATTCTCATGGAGTCTAGTAAGTAATGTTACACCCTTACAGCTACACAATTATTGTATTCTCCTGTTTGTGGTAAGAATCTATGTGGATGTCTGTATGCAAGTGGCATGTGTTGGACCAGAGTGAAGAAGAAAGAGAGATGGAAGAAAACGGAGATGGAGTGAAAAAGGGGATGGGGGTGGAGGAGGAGATGCGAGTGAAATATTTCTGCGTGAAATTCGACTGGTTCCAGATTTTAACTCTTTTAGTTTATACAGTGCTTCAAGATGAAAACCAAGATGATTCATGCTGTCAGGAAAAGAAATTGTTCAAATAGGTCATAAATGAATTTTAGCTAGTTTGAAAATGCACGTCGGCTTAAATTATAAAAAAAAAAGTGTATTTCCATCTGTTCAGCTGGAAAGAAAACTGTGTGTAATGCTAATGTGTATGCCGTATCCTGCATCTGTGTGGTCATGCCACTGGGATCTTTGAATAAACTAGAGATATCCAGATCAATGCGTTTCACATTTTGCTGACCATCTGATGTTTGAATTCTTGCATGTAACACACACACACACACACAAGTATTTCCAGATAACAGGAAAAGATACTTGGCAAGCATGTGTACCCCCCCCCCCCCCTCCCCTTAACACACACACGCATGCACCACACACACTCACACCAACACACTCATGACACAAAGTCTTTTCTGCATACCTTCTGAGGTATTCCTCTCACATAAGTCGTATGGCTCATCTTGTAAGGGCAGAAGTGAAGTTTTATAAAACTGACCTAGTTTCATCAATATAAGAGAATTATGTCTGTATCTTGAAAAAAAAATCCCATATTCTTAAAGTGCCATCTCCAGGATGAAACGGTATCATTTCACTTCATGGCACTTCATTTCCACTTCAGTCCCTTGTCAGAACCTGAAAACTTATGTGAACTTCTTGAGTGATGACCTTGTGTGTCTATTGGAATGAAGTCCTGACTAGGATAGGAACGGAATGCGGGCACACACACACACACACACACACCACCACACACACACACACACACACACACATTTGTACATTTATGCTTTCAACTGGCTGAGTGAATACAATGGGTTTCCTGCCCCAACAAGCAATGACCTCAGCAACTCTTCAGTCACCTGAGAACAAACAACTCCAGGTAGCCGAGATCCAAAGCTGTTGGTCTATATTTCATCAGCAGCAGCATCAATACATGGGTGCATATGAAAAGACAAAGCACATCCAGAGTACAAAAACTCACATCATCATGTATCACCAGTTCAATCAAAATATCATTTGTGCATAGCTTCTTTAATCTTTCTGCCATTATTTCTTCAAAGTATACAATGAAAACTATATTTAGAACGTCTACGAGGAGAAAAAAAAAGTGATTTCACACAATGCAGAAAGAATTGTACATATACTTTGATGAGAGTGATGATGCACAAGAGTGTGCTTTACATGGGTGTGGCAGTCATCCCTGTAGGTATACAACATGTTAAGTGAGAATCACATTTGTATTCTGGGAAAAATGGCATATGTTAATTTGTAGACCTTGTACATATGTATAACTTTGAACTGATCCAGTTTTCCTCTGGTCAAAGAATGAGACATTGCACAGTGAGACAAGATCAGAGACAAAAGAGCCTCAAAAACTGACAGGAATGCATTTGAAGCCTGAATGACGACACTCATCATGAAGAGTCGGAGATGGATTTCCATTTCAAATGTGGATGATGAGCCGATGAAAGACCTATTCAGCTATTTCTCGGTGCCACCAAATTGATATTCAGCAGTCAATTTTTCCTCACAGTCTGCATTGTGGTGCTTTATATGTATCATTGTTTTTTTTATACTGCTCCGGCTAGATGGTTAACCTTTCAGTTTCACCTCCAATAAAGCTGCAATGCGGAGCCGGGTTCGACACTGATTTACAGGTACACCCACCCAAGTAGCCTTTGGAAGACAGGCAGCTCTTAAGCCTTTTACAAATTCAATTACAACTCTCATTTTACTTTATCTTACTAGCAGTAACCGATGAAATACAAGCTATAAAACAGCGTGACCATAAAAAGATGGTATGTTAGGAGGTTCCCTCTTTCGGGAAGTTCTCTGTTCCAGAAGAGCTAACACTGAAAGATGGAGGGAAAAAACCACCGACAGTGATGTTGCATCGAGAGACCGGACTGGTGATGTTAGCACACGAAGCCTGGGACAACTCCACACAAAGCCAGTGAAGGGTCTGTCAGCACCACAGTAACTCGGCCAACGGTGGGACCAACATTTCTGGTGGAGCTGGACACTATGTCAACACAGAATGCACGACTCTGGCACAGCTGTGAACTTGTCCAACACACGACAGTGAAGGTTAGACTCCACCATTCAGCAGTGACATAACACGGAGGAGTTTCGTGCTCAGGCAGTTGTTCAGATCAGGTTCCTGTCATTTGGCTTGATGAGCCTGTCATGACATTTTCACATTAATTAATTTATTTAGTTACTAAACTTTTATAAAAAAAAAAAAAGGATAAATAACACTTTAAAAGTTTCTTTTCCTAGAAGAATTTTAGTTCAAAGTCAACAAACACACATACACGGATACACACACACAGACAAACACACATGCACGCACACACACACACACACGGACAGAACACACGCACACACACTGTCCAATACTACCAAGGACATAATCTATTTCTCTAACTATCAGTACCTGTGGGTCAGCTCGTTAAAAGGTAGCAGGAACCATTACATCTGGTCAAGGAAAGAACATTATCATACCCTTCCCTCTAATAATGACTGAGAGCAATAGAATGGAAGGTTGGTTTAAAAACAAACCAACTATACCACACTTTGTGGATTTTTGTTACCGATGAAGATAAAAACTGATATTTAAAAACTACCCCTGCTCCAAGCACAAAAGCAAGAGCCACTACAGTTACTTGAACTCTGATCACAAGCTTTGCCACAATCTGTTCACAAGACAAAAAAAACAAAAAAAACAACAACAACAACTAAAAAACCCTGAGCAGGGTGCATGAATTGTAAGCAAAAGCATTGCTAACACTTCTGAATGTAAACAATTCTAGCAGCACAACTGCTTCAACAATACAAAGTGCTTGTGTGTGTGTGTGTGTGTGTGACAATGATGAAGAGATCTTATTGTGCCTATCCTCTGTTAAGACCAAGCCATAAGTTTTACCAGCTATGCTCTTATTTACCTGCTTGTTGGCATTCAATCAATTTCCTTTTTGTCAATCAGCTCACATCGGTGACTTGGTTATCTTCTTTCATTCTTCCAATTTTTCATGCATGGTGTTGCTATGTGTAATGTGTCATCTATTCTTCCGGCTAGACTGGCCTATTCTCTTCAAGTTCGTCATGAGTTTTACGTGTGTGCAAGACTTACACTCACAGAACCTTGTTCAGTCTCATTCAAGAATTTTCCAAGAAATGAATTCAAAACCAACATCAACTCCAAAGGAAAATCCCCTGCACTGTAACGGCCTGCAGTGATTGGAACCTGCAATTTTAGGGTCAACAGAACACCAGTCCGGAGCTTACCACACCATGTATGTGTGTACAAGCTCATGTGTTCATGCATGTGTGGGCAATCTGTCAACAGTCCTACAAAAAGCATCACTCACATTTCTCTATGTGGCTGCACTGTGCAGCGACACAAACTGTATATGCATGCATACAATCCTGTAACAGCCCAACGCCTTGGTATCTTTGACACTTCAGATTGTGAACCATACTAGCAGTAGGGCTGTGCCACCAATACAAACTGGTACGAAGACGGACACAGGAAAAGGAGTTACTGAAACATGTACCGATGGCATAAAGCAAAAAGAAAGCCTGCACAACCAGATGAACCTTTGCAAATGAAATCACATTTTTTGCTGTGATGTCTGATGAACGAGTGGTTCATGAGTCCTCAAGCTGAAGAATGAACATCTGAATAACAAATATGACTCATGAATCAATGTGTGACTTGTTGTACAGCGCCTTAAAACATCCACACTCCAAGGCATGATCACAGTGCAACTGGCAAAGGTGGAAAGGGGGATGGATGGTGGTGAGGGAAAAGGGGTGGGGGGAGAACATGCACACAAAATGCCTGCAGAATTTCACAGTACAACTGCATACAAATGAACGACTGCATCTAATGTTTAAGTCATTAACATATGCTCAGCTGTATCAGCAGCAGCATCTGCTATGCTGTGAATGGCGATAAACATCTCATCAATAAATCAGGACAATGCAATAAACACCAGCACAAAAGAAATGAACATCTGCATACCAAACCTAATGCTCAATTCAATGACACATGTACATCCAAAGGAAACTGGAAAAAACCTGTACATGTGAATATAATTTGCTACATGCAGGGAAGAATGTGCTGTTCAGACGCCAGTAGTTTCCCTTCTTTGTGCTATGTGTGTTGTTTTAACAGCACTCCTTTCGCCGCTCTTCACTGCATGCATTATTCAACCCACACTACTCTTCTCTACTTTTCTGAAAAAGTGTTGTTCATCCATCACAACTTTTCATTGTAAAAAAAAAGACATTCACCACACTACCCCCACCCACCCCCGCTTTTCATTCTACACATTTTTTCTGCTCTGCACTGCATGTAAACATTCAATAAGGTCTGCTTCTATGTCACAAAAGGCCATTGAGTTTGGAGGTGATACTGCACAAGAATGGAACATGACATTTTTCATTTCACTAAAAACACTGACATTTTTCCATTTGACATTCCCCCAAAAAAAAAAACAACAAACAAACAAAAAAAAACAACAACATTACTCCCAAAGTGTTTTCCAAATTTATCTGTTGGAAATTGGGGTGTGTGGTAAGGAAGGGTGTTTTCTGATCTGCCACCTTCCACATCACACCTGTAAGAAAACAACAACAGAAGGAGATAGTATTGGGACAGCTCAGTGATACATTCTCTTGGGTGAACAGCCCCAACTCCATCAGATCAATGTTGAGACATTACGCAATGTGTATGAAAATGTTTAAGACAGCTATGGTCCATTGTCTAGGCCATGCATTCTCTGAGATCAAGTTCTGTTGAAACAGCTGGGTGATGGAGGTCATTCTCTGTGGTCATGCATAGAACTGATAAGTGTTTTTCACTCTTGAAAAAGATACATAGATTTTAATTTTTCAAAAAATTATTAAAAATTGTTAATCAGTGGTACACTTCCAGCAGTCACTAGAGACTGTCGTATATATAGAAAGTTGCACAAGAACAGAGAAGAATGGTGGATGTGGGGAGGGACAAGGTTGGAGATTCCTGAGGAACATCATCAGAGCTTAACATTGGTAAAATGTATGATTCCTTACTGAACAATTCACACACACACACACACACACACACACACACATGCTCACGCACACACACACACACACACACACACACACACACACAGAGTTCTTTTCTTTTTTGCAACAGCCAAATGGAAGACTAACTCAAACAGCCGATGTTCTCTTTGTAGATTGTTCCAGAAAAAAAAATTACTGATAACTCATCAGCAAACAGAAACTTTAAGCACAGGTAAAAAGTACCAGGCATTCATGCGTTTGGGGAACGGAAAAAATTTTACAAACCAAAAAAGGTAAATTTGTTTTGAAATAAAAGCTCATCAGGACCACCAGTCCTGTTACAAACTCTCAAAATGTCATGAAAAACAATTCCCCCCACACTGTTCTGTTCACAGGAAACGACATCTGGTTATTGATCACAAGCATTAAAATAAACACAACAACCCTTCATCTTTAAAATTACCTTCTGGGCATACACCATCGAAATTTTGCAAAATGAGAACCCCTTTTACAAAGCAATACAACAAACCCTGAACACTGCCATGAAAATTTTAAAAATAAGTGAAATACAGTCCATTCCCGCACTCGTTTTAAATGAGCAAATGTTACTTTAATTCAATTACAATGCAGTTAAATGTTTTGTCATGGGTTAGTATGCAACTAGTGGAGGCAGCATTAATTATGCAGTTCAACAAGTTTTTTTCTCACCATCACCACAACACACACACACACAAACAGATAGGCAGAGAGACACACACACAATCACACCAACATGCATGCCTTTTCACTTCACTTTTTTAGTCTACACAGGTCCCTGCGAACTGAGTGACATCTGCCAGTGACTGTGACAAAGGATTCTGACTGAACTTGCTGTGCTAGAGGAAAGCAGAACGGAGGAAACTCCACCTCCGGGACTGAGAAGTGTGCCAACTTAGTCAGCACTTGAGTGAACCTGGCTTCCAAGTCAAAGTCCTTACCGCATAGATTGAAACTGTGGGGTTTGCAAGTGCATATGCCTATGATCTCACAAAACAGCTCTGGGTTAGGACCTTAAAGATGATGTCAGGATCAGCTGGAACGGGTCAAGGTGGAAGAAAAATGAACTTCGCATAGCTTCAATTACCTTAACACAGGTGTCTAACAGGTATGCGGAGGCAACTAGGAGGTGCAGATGCAAATCACTCCAGCTAGTAATCTTTCTCACAGCAGCAGGGATCTAGGAGTCATGAACTGGATGTTGCCCAGCTCCTTTACAGTCTAAGGAGTACAGGGTCGAAACACCCATCTGACGGGTTCTTCTCTGAAGATCAGCCGTCCAGCTCTCCCTAGAGTTTCTTCCTGATCAGCCTGTCATGACTCCCAGCATGGTAAAAACAGTCTGCCTGTCGACACTGCGCTGGCATGTCTCCCTGTCTGGACACAGCAGGGCATGGGTGACCCCTGGTGGAGTCACGGTCATCAGTCAGTTCTCTGGAATCCACCCTTTCTTTTGATCAGTCAACTGTTCTGTCAAGTTGCGGTCAAGTTCTGCTGACTTCCCGCACCCTGAAGACAGGGCGGTCAACTGGCCCTGTCCTCCACAGACAGAATGATTCCTGCGCCCTGAAGACAGGATGGTCATCTGGCCCTGTCCTCCACAGACAGAATGATTCCTGCAACCCTGAAGACAGGGCGGTCAACTAACTGTCTCCTCTACTGACAGGGACACCACCCAGTCAGTACAATGCAGGGTCTTTCTGGAGCCAGGCAGGCACAAGCTCATTAGTCCTTTCCTTCCTCGGTTCTTCACTCTCTACCTTGTGCCAGTGCTGTCCCTAGCTTAGAGATCAATGAGTGGAGCCTTGCATGGTGCATACAGGACATGGAAAATAACGGAGGTTTCTCCCATAATGCAGAATGCATACTGAAACAAAAGAACTTCAAACTCATTTGTGTACTCTTGATCTTTCACTAGCCAGCTGACTGCTGGAGAATTACTGCCCTTTGATATTCCAACACAAAGGAGCAAAAGCTGGATTTCTGTTCGACCCCACTGCTGTGAAAACAGCTCAGAGAGAACGAAAGCTGAGCCAGTCCACACAAGCAAAGGAGGTTAAACGAAAACTTACACGACTCTGCCCAACATGTAGCCAGTGAGTGAACGAAATGTCTGCACCATGCCTCCCCCAAATGAGTCACTACACTTCAAGCCCACTCCTCATATGCAATTTGACATTAATCTCTACTGGTTGTGTCAGCCATCGGTCTGTAGACCAAACTCCCTTGCAAAAACCAAAAGAAATGCCCATACTGAGCGTGCCAACCTTACAGTACCTGTCTTCAGACTATCACTGGTTGGTAGCTAGCATTTGGCTATGACTGACAAAAGGGGTAGGGTACTCAATCACCAACGGTATTCTACTGGGCCACAGCTGGGTCTCATTGGTCACATATAATTCATGCGAATGAATCACCTAGCTGAGTGAAATGTGTTGTAACATGCCCACCCTTAGTTTGTTGAGAAATTTTCTGGATGAAACTGGTCTTTATGAAATGTGTATTAGGGTAAACTGCTGACCCAAAAATTGTTGCACAGCATACGTGTACAGGCAGACAAGGGACAAGGCACGGCTGAGAGAGCATCAACTTTATGACTTTAAGATCTTTGGGATCAATGACTGTCACCTGTGGCTGTCTCTGTCTATAAGTTTTGCCAGTAACAGTTCCATGAACCGCAGTTCCACGACCATTTTCTGCAGGGAAGCGCTGAAGCCAGAACATGAAGTAGGTGACCTGGCAGGCACAGGAACATCTCTCCACATGCAGGATTTCTTCCTTTTCTGGGTCACCCAGCAAGGTCAGCTGGCATTTGCTCAGAGAGGTCTGAGGAGTGGTGGTGCTGGTTCCACCCCCCACCCTCCCCCACTCCTGCATGCCCCAGGTTCACTGTTGTCCACCTTGTGAAACAGCGCTGACCTAAGCAATGTCTAACAACTTTAGCTCTCCTTTCTCCAGCTTCTAATGTTTTCGTATCTTGTAAAACAGCACTGACATCAGCTATGCGTCACACTATAGCTTTTACCTTTAGCTCTTCTTTTCAGTTTCCTACATTGTCATGTTTGTCAGTAATGTATAAAGTTCAAGTTTATATTATGACTGGAATAGCTGATAACCCTGACCTTAATTCAGGGTCACATGAAAAGGTCAATGTCACACTTAGGAAATGTTAAAGTTAAGTTTTGTTTCTCAGAAAATGTCATGAAAAGCTTTCCAACAACCGAAGAATGCCTTGAACTCCCAGATGAACAAACTTAAAAAACTCTTCTGGTGTTATTATGTGAACAGACTTTGTCTGTACTTTTATCACATTCACAGTCCTTAAAAAAGAAATGAAGTCTAGAAAAGTCCTAGAAGTCTTAAAAATTTTGATTCAAAACAAAAACTGCATGAAACTCTGTCCAATAGCATTAGAAGCATGTTGCCAAATCACAGCATTAGCCATAACCTTTTCTTCTAAAAAGTGCACATGGGCGCATGCCTGCATGCAGCCTGCATGCAAACACACACACACATATAATCAAGAAATATTTCACATTTAGCTTTACAAAAAAGCACATTGAACAGATGCTACCACAGTGACAATGACAGTTGCTACAAGGTTTTTGCAATTTTGATGATCACAGAGAGATCGTCAAGTCAGTCAGCCACCACAGTGAACATCGCAGCCTTCATACACAGATCCTGCAGAGCTCAAACTTGGTCAGTGTTGAAAACCAGTTCCATGAAAAACAGTTGTGCCCACCACACAGAGAACACAACCTGATGTGGGTCATCAAGTCTCCACAATGCACTGCAGCAGACTGTCCACACCATGTACTAGTCTCCATCGTCAGCATCAGCATCTTTCTTTCTGTACCTGAGCTGTTCACTAATCGTGCCAGCACCAGCAATGTTCCATTGTCTGGCAGGTTGCTCTAAGTGTAGCAGACGGAAAACTCTACATGCCTGTATGACTCGCATGTCATACCCTGTTGAACAGACAGGGTAATGTAAAGCCTTCATGAAAAAAATTAAACACAGTGCCATAAAACATACACATTGGTCCATGCATGGTAGTCGAAAACAGACCTGCCACTCAATGAACAAAGCACTCCAAAACACACAGGAAGGACCTGAAATAGCTCAATCATGATGCTGGTATCTAGGTAAGGTAAGGTAATGTTGTATATAGCCCAGCCGACTGCAAAGGGCCATATCAGGGCTGTCACTGCCATCTGTGAAGAGAGAGAACAGTGCCCTGTCTTGACACCTGCAACACTGATATCTTGCTGCTCAGCTGCCAGTGTTGTGGAGTGTGCAGGCGAAAGATGACTGTATATGAACAGCAGTCATGACACTCTGTTCATCCCCCGCAGAGTTTCTTCACTCTGTCTCACCAACTGCCATGGAAAGTATGACAGGTGTCTTTATGTACCATCACTGCCTATGAGTTTGAAACTAGCTGTGTGACTCAATCTGCATGCTTCGAAACCAAACAAGTTCATCATTTGTGTGTTAGTCAGCATTCTGATACAATACTGGTTGTTTTTTCTAAAAACCCCATTCCCTCATGTCTTTAAACCGAAATGCAGGATATTTGGGTCTGCGAGGGAATCAGAATGCAATAGGAAATTTACCTCTCTTGGTGTTTCTTCCTATTTCACAGTCCAAATACAGTTTACCTGAAGACATTCAATGTCACAAGAAGAAAGGATGAGTAATGAAACTGAGGGTATGAAGATGAGACAACTTCAACAGCAGAAGAACAGGGAATGAGGAGGGATGGAAAGGATATAATTATCCACCATTCTTTTGACACCTCTGTCTGCCCCCAGAGTGTGTTTTCTTTGGCCAGGTCAGACTACAGACACTAACACACAACAATGTTGATGCAGAATTCAACTGCTGATGTTTTTAACAGCACTGCAGTAAACATGTATACATATGCACAGACACACAAGGTGAACCTATGCGTTTTTCCAGTGATCTGTGAATGTTATGGGTGATAGAAACTGTTCTTCTGATTGCAAGTCTCCATTGATTTTGTTCTTCTTGTCCAGTTTAGAGTTGCATCTGGTAAAATTTGACTTTCAACTGTATGATAGGAGGAAGAAATAGAACAGAAAACAACACACACACACACACACACACACACACACACACACACACACACACACACACACACACACACACACACACACACACAACAAAACACACACGCGCGCGCGCACACACACATACATACACACACACACACTCACAATCTATACATCTACGGCTTTGGCATAGGGAGGGATTTAGACCGCTCCTATAATTATCACAATGGAGCATAAGACAGATCAGTATTTCCTGGAGTTTGCTGGAACTTGAAGAGACAACCAAGCATCTCTCATATTTGAGGTCTATGCATCCTTGACAGCTAAGCACCACAATCATCACACCCAATAACCAAGACAGAGTCTGTTAAAAAGTCTCCATCAGAACAGAAGCTGGGCCATCTCCGGTGAGGCAGCTTCCGACAGCTCCAGCGGCTGTGGACGGGGTCTGGCAATAGGCTGGAAACCAGCTAGTTCCGCGCGTATTCGTTCAATTTCCAGGAGATATTTCTCCTTGTCGGTGCTGGACATGCCCAGGAGGTCAGAGCTGGTGTCATCTTCTGGAACAGGACCTGGTCAATCACTGCACAACACAGAAAGCACAGGGGTGGGTCACGTCACACACTGCCTTAAAACATCTCCATACTCTGCCTTAAAACATCTCCACACTCTGCCTTAAAACATCTTCACACTCTGCTTAAAACATCTCCACACTCTGCCTCAAAACATCTCCACACTCTGCCTTAAAACATCTTCACACACTGCCTTAAAACATCTTCACACAATGCCTTAAAACATCTTCACACATTCCTTAGAACATCTTCACACACTGCCTTAAAACATCTTCACACATTGCCTTAAAACATCTTCACACATTGCCTTAGAACATCTTCACACACATTGCCTTACAATGCCCTAAAACATCTTCACACACAGCCCTAAAACATCTTCACACATTGCCCTAAAACATCTTCACACAATGCCTTACAATGCCCTAAAACATCTTCACACAATGCCCTAAAACATCTTCACACATTGCCCTAAAACATCTTCACACAATGCCTTAAAACATCTTCACACAATGCCCTAAAACATCTTCACACACAGCCCTAAAACATCTTCACACATTGCCCTAAAACATCTTCACACACTGCCTTAAAACATCTTCACACAATGCCCTAAAACATCTTCACACACTGCCTAAAACATCTCCACACACTGCCTTAAAACATCTCCACACACTGCCTTAAAACATCTCCACACACTGCCTTAGAACATCTTCACACACTGCCTTAAAACATCTTCACACACTGCCTTAAAACATCTCCACACACTGCCTTAAAACATCTCCACACACTGCCTTAAAACATCTTCACACACTGCCTTAAAACATCTTCACACATTGCCTTAAAACATCTTCACACACTGCCTTAAAACATCTTCACACAATGCCTTAGAACATCTTCACACATTGCCTTAAAACATCTTCACACACTGCGTAGAAATCTTCACACATTGCCTAAACATCTCACTATACTGCCTGAAAACATCTTCACACCTGCTAAAACATCCTAAAACATCTTCACACACTGCCTTAAAACATCTTCACACAGTGCCTTAAACATCTCACCACGTTAAACATTCACACACTGCCTTAAATCATCTTCACACACTGGCTTAAAACATCTCACACACTGCGTAAAACATCTTCACACACTGCCTTAACACTTCACACACTGCCGTAAAACATCTTCACACACTGCCGTAAAACATCTTCACACACTGCCTAAAACATCTCCACACACTGCCCTAAAACATCTTCACACACTGCCTTAAACATCTTCCACACTGCCTTAAAACACTTCACACACTGCCTAAAACATCTTCCACACTGCCGCTAAAACATCTTCACACACTGCCCTAAAACATGTTCACACACTGCCCTAAACATCTCCACACACTGCCCTAAAACATCTTCACACACTGCCTTAAAACATCTTCCACACACGCCTTAAAACATCTCCACACTCTGCCTTAAAACATCTTCACACACTGCCTAAAACATCTTCACACACTGCCCTAAAATCATCTCCACACAGCTTGCACGCCTTAAAACACTTCACACATGCCTTAAAACATCTTCACACACTCCCCTAAAACATCTTCACACACTGCCTTAAAACATCTCCACACTCTGCCTTAAAACATCTTCACACACTGCCTTAAACATCTCCACACACTGCCCTAAAACATCTCACACACTGCCTTAAAACATCTTCACACACTGCCCTAAAACATCTTCACACACTGCCCTAAAACATCTTCCACACACATGCCCTAAAACATCTCACACACTGCCTTAAAACATCTTCACACACTGCCTTAAAACATCTTCACACACTGCCCTAAAACATCTTCACACACTGCCTTAAAACATTCTCCACAACTCGCCTTAAAACATCTTCACACACTGCCTTAAAACATCTCCACACACTGCCCTAAAACATCTTCACACACTGCCTTAAAACATCTTCACACACTGCCCTAAAACATCTTCACACACTGCCTTAAAACATCTCCACACTCTGCCGTAAAACATCTTCCACACACTGCCTTAAAACATCTCCACACACTGCCCTAAAACATCTTCACACACTGCCTTAAAACATCTTCACACACTGCCTAAAACATCTTCACACACTGCCGTAAAACATATTCACACACTGCCCTAAAACATCTTCACACACTGCCTTAAAACATCTTCACACACTGCCTTAAAACATCTTCACACACGGCCTTAAAACACTTCACACATTGCCTTAAAACATCTCCACACACTGCCTTAAACATCTTCACACATTGCCTTAAAACATCTTCACACACTGCCTTAAAACATCTTCACACACTGCCTTAAAACATGCAGTTCACTGTGAATGGTCACTTGGATTACTTCTTTCCTTTTCATGTTTTTTGAACTGAAAAAAAAATTTGCAAGAGACACTGACTGACTCAAAAAAGGACTGTTGTTTATTTGTCACTTTTTTGCAGATGGGGTATAGCATGTATGGACTGTTCCGCAGCAGTGATACCTCTTTGATGAAACTGAAGCTGTTTGTCGTATAACTGTTTATATTGAGGACATACCTGCTGACTGGACGAAAAAAAAATCTACAACCAAAACAGCAAAATAGGGTGTCAAGGTTATGCAAATCTTTGTCTTCATTTTTAATTTACATGATTTCTCCTCCACTCCATCACCCCCCCCCCCCCCCCCCCCCCCCCCCATTTTTTTTTTCTTTTCTCTTTGTGTGTTTCTTTTCTTTGTGCTTAAGACTGAGACTCCTTCAGCCCTGATTGTTCAAACAATTTTTTTTTTTCTCGTGGTCACAAGCAAAGTAAAACAGACAAGCAGAAAAATGCAGTTCCACCCCCCTCCTCCCACACACACAACCACACACTATGTGTGCGTATGTGAGGGGAAAGCAGAAGCCCCATAAAGAAGATGGGAAAAGGAACATTCTAATGTAGACCTTCTTGAAAAAAACAAACACCCCCCCCCCCCTAAAAAAAACAAAAAAAACACACCCAAAAACCCCAAACAACCAAACAAAAAAATAACCCACAAAAAACCCCAGTAACACTGAGATTCCCAGTGAAGCCAACTCACAGTGTAAATGATGCTCCAGTCGACGCATGTTTCTCAGCACGCTGGCCAGCTCCTGATTGGCAGATTTCCATGCAGGATCTCCCCCCGCCTCTGCTCATCCAGAACATCTTCATCTGGTGAGGGGGTGAAGGTCACTCTCTTCTCCTCCCTGTCCAGGTGATAGCGTGGTGACAATTTGAAGGGCATAAAAACTGACAGCAAGGCTTATAGCTCAACAGATAACATCAATGTGTGTATGTGTGTGTAATGTAAGACTTCTTTTTCTGTCATGAAACCCATTAAAGAAACTGAGAACACAAAACTAAAAACAATTGACTACACTGCAACAAACGAGTAAAAAAAGAAATGAGTGAGTGAGTGAATGTGTACATTCGAACAACTGAAGGTAAATCTTACAATGGATTCAGTCAGTGCATGTATGTGTGAGCATGTGCATATTTCTGTGTGTCTTCATGTGCATGGACGTGTGACATTCTAATTCACATTAACAAAGTCAAAGAAATCAACACAAACAATGTGGACCACAGCGTAAACAATACCAACCAATGATTGTTGATGTGTGTGAACCACAAATCTACATAGTATGTTTAGGCTTTAAGCACAGTTCTGCTCACAAAAAGAATGCGACTGTAATTCACATTTAAGACTCTTGTACATATCAAATGTTCAATGTATATCAGTTAAGATGCTGATACAAGTCATACATGACAATGTTACTGAACAATATATACAGTATCATGAGTATGTACTAAAGTGATGAATGAAAATGACCTTGTGATCTGCATCACTTAAAAACAAATGAAAATGTTTATTGAAAAAAAAATTCTGGATGCAGACAGAACTATCACAGACACTTTTCCCTGTGTCCTCTTACCGCAATCTGCCAAGAGTCTTGTCTGTGGCATTCCTCAGTTTATGAGACAGCTGGTAGATGGACGACACGATCAAAGAGTTGTATGTCTGGAACAAAGCAGCACCAAACATTTATAGAGGTGGTTGTCACACACACGCACACACACGCACGCACGCACGCACACACAAACGCACATGCACACACACACAAACACGCGCGCGCACGTGCACACACACACACACACACACACACACACACACACACACACACACACACACACACACATTAGCCAGCCCTGATGTGGCCCTTTGCGGTCGGCTGGGCTATAAGCAACATTATCTTATCCTACACACATTAGCATAAACACACACACGCGCGTGTACGCACATACATGCGTGCACACACACACCACCATCACCACCACCACCTATGTGAAATACTGAAATCTAACAGAAGAAGAGAGCACACCTGACACAGTGACTGAAAGAATAAGAATTCCAGAGAACTGCTTGATAATAGGATGGAAATGATGTATTCCACAGAGGGTGACGACTACTGCACAGGTAAACAGACGGCACCAGCAGGCATCACTCCTCATCAGCAGACCGCATCAGACTGCTGGCACCCTGCCAGTCTATCTGTCCTGGGTAACTCACGTCAGAGAGGAAACATGGAAGAAGATGGATCTGATTTATGCCAGGGATAGGATACAGATGTGCAGTTTTACAGAATTTCTCCCATTCATCATAAACAGGCAGACTGACAGAGACACACATACGCATGAACACACGCATGCAGTTTCAGTTTCCTTAAGGTGTGATTGCATGTGGAGTAGTCCGTATCCACAATACCCATCCGCTAAGTGATGAGACCACAGTGTGCAGGAGTTACTGTTGGATGGCTGAATGAATAAATGGCTATAATGAAAAGATCTGAGAGAGTCTCTTGGGATAGTTCATTTGGGTCAATGCATGTACACACACACACACACACACACACACACACACACACACACACACACACACATACACACACACACACACACACACACACACACATACACACACACAACACATACACACACACACACACACACACACACACACACACACACACACACACACACACACACATGAAAAACCACACACACACATATGCTGCACATGCACACATATATGTAAACACAGCCACACATACATATGTAACATACTGTATATATATTCATAAGCATTGACAGAGAGATGAATATATCAGATGCGGTCCACAACACACACACACCACACACACACACACACACACACACACACACATGAATGCAAGCACTGCATATGAACTTTCTCTCTCCCTTTAAGCACGAAGCATTTCATGTATCATTCCATCACATGCCCATGCTGCTTCCAAAAATGACCCCCCCCCCCCCATTCCCCTTCTCACTTTCCTTTTCATGCCCTTGCCTTCCCTACCCTCACCTGACAGTTTCAATACTGATAGAAAGATCATCCTCTATCTAAAAAAAATCATATCATGAGATTTATTATTGTTTGCTTTGTTTCTTTGATTTTAAAGTCTTCTTTGCGTAAATGTTGAGCAAGAAATACAACTGAGCTATAACTTCTCATACTACTTATTAACATGGGTATGCCTGACATCAGCTTTTTTTTCTCATTTGTTTGTTTTTGTTTTAATTTTGTTTTAATTTCTCTTAGTTACTATGTTTTAGCTTGCTGATCATGCTTAGTTCCATTCTAGGACAAGGGACAGACAAAAAAAGCATGCACTTGGTTATCTGTTACCCTGGGTAATAAAGATTATCATCATCATCATGATCATCATCATCATCACCATCATCATCATCATCTCTCTCTCCATCTCACCAGTAGCCATAATCGGAATACACAGTCTGAACACTCACTCCATTCAACTCTTCACTCTCATCCCCACTGTCTATCCTACTCCTGACCCCCCCCCCCCCCCCCCCCCCCCCCCCTTCTCTCTCTTTTGATTCATGATCCTCTCCCTCACTTACTCAGCACTTCAATATCACCCTAATGAACAGTCAACTTGTCAGTAATGAATACGGTTGGTGCTGTCATGTTGATATGTCAGTATGAATGATACGCCACTAAGTGATAAGTGCATGGCAAGGACAGATTGTAAGACTAGGCCCTGGCCTAAAATGTTCAACACTAATGAAGTGGTAAAGATCTCTGTCTGTCTGTCTGTCTGTCTCTTTTTTTTTTTTTTTGCTGTCCCACCTCACGGGCAATGCACCCATGCCTCTCATTCCGACACCCCGTCCACAGCCACAGCCCGGTCAGCCCCGCCACAGCCCCGGCACCGGCAATCCACAGGGAGCAGTCAATGTCAAGTCGTCAAGAGGCAACCCACCGGAGGAGACACTGCACTGCTGCCGAGTCACTTCGGTGGTGTTCAGTGGCGCCTGTTCTGATCTAACATAAGCAGGACACCACCTACTAAGCCCCCTACTGACGACAATAATTGCTTAGTCGTGGAGCCGGCATGAGTGAGCTCTCCCTCCGGAGGGCACCACCACGTCCGTTCAACGACAGCCCCAATGGACTCGCCGATACCGGTGACCCAGACGGAACCAAACCAAGGCCACAGACGTGGAGAGGACATCGAAACTGAGGTCACCATGAGAGCAGGGCATGAAGGGCCACAGAATTTGAGACTTTTTTTTAATGCTGATCGATGACAATGAGGATGATAAAGATGATGCTATCGGATTTCCATTTCAGTCGGAGACTACATGACAGGGCTGTACTCTACGCTTCCTTTCATAATATATCCCGGCATCAACCAGGCCCGAGAGATACAGGCACCTGCAGTGTTGGTCAGAAAATTTGAGCAACACTCTCAGACATGCATCCATTAACTGATTAAGTGGATGAAACTCAACTGTGTGGTCCCAGTCTTCCCAACTGAGTCCGCAGCAAACTCAACTCTGGGTAGGAGCCGGTCGTGGCAGAAAAACCCACATGACTCTGATGGGATTCGAACCCATGACCTCTCAGCTGGGAGTCCGCGACGCTAACCACTTCGCCACGGCGGCTGGTCTCTCTCTCTCTCTCTCTCTCTCTCTCTCTCTCTCTCTCTCTCTCTCAGATGGAAAATAGATGTAAACTACAACCAATCAACACAGACCTTTGTAAACTAACTTACAAAGTCAAGTCACATAGTTGGTCCATATTGATAACAGAAATATTTAAGTTTTTTGGTATAATGACTTTTCAAATATTGCAGAAAAACAAAAACAAAAGCAAAATATTAGACCAAGTGTATACATCATGCTCACTGCATGCAAAGTCTGTTTTTCTTCTTCTTTTTTTTCATTTAAAAAAATACATCAGCTAGACAAACGTTTTGTGTCTCCTTTCAATGCCAAAGCAGCAGACTGAATGCCTCACTTCCAGCTATGGAAATGCACTGGTGTGTGCCTGCAAATAAACCAGTGACAGCTGCAAGCAGCACTCATTTGAAGTTATGGATGCTCAACTGTCTCATCATGGGAGTAAGAGTTACCCTTCTTGATGGAGATATCTTAGGTCATGGACATGAACTGAAGAACCTACAGTAATCCAAAACCAATGACAGGGCTAGCCATGAGTCAAGGGTGGATGTATTTTGCTGTGCCTTAACTCTGTTACCTCTCCTGCAAAATGTCATTTCTTTGTTCAACACACCTGGATAAACCAGTAGTTATGAAAAGACTACAAAGCAAGAGAGCAAAAGGAAAAGAAAACAGAAATGACCAAGCTTGCCTCTCGTCATTACAGGTGGACCATGTGGAAGTCAGGTATCAACAAAATATCCCATTTACACTGGTTACCTGTGGACTAGTGGACCCAGTCCTCTGCGAGCCACGGGAGATTTGGTGGACTCGGCAGCAGCGCTCAGAGCGCTCACTCCAGCATCGTCAAAGTCCACGTCGAACAGCACAAGTCGGCGTGAGCAGGACAGGTCAGGGGAGGAGGGGTGAAGTTTGGAGAGGGGAGGGTGAAGGCAGATTTGCGGGACGGGAGTTAAGGGAGGTGGTTGAAGCTGTTGTTAGCATCCTGAAGAAAGATGCATGCGGTAGATAAAAAAAAGCACAGCTCAGCAGTGATCTCACACACACACACACACTCACACCACACACACAACCACACACCACACAACACGTACAGACACACACTACATTACACGTAATACCTACACATTCTAACACACACACATTACACATACCATACAGACTATAGTACACACACATAACAACAAACAAATGCACACACACACAAACACACACACGACATTATCACACACACACAACACACACACACAACCAAGCACACACACACTCACACACACACACACACACACAACACACACCTACACAACACACACACACACTTCATCTCACCACACACTTTCACACACACACACATCACACACCACACACACACACACACACACACACACACTACCCTCTCTCTCCTCTTCTTTCACACACACACACACACACACACCACCACACACACACTCCACACACTCTCTCTTTCTTTCAACACCACACACACACACACACACACACCTTCTCTCTTTCTACACAACACCACACACACACACACACACACACCACAACACACACACACACAAACACACACCACTCTCTCTCTCTTTCTTTCTTCACACCCCACACACACACACACACACACACACACACACACACACACACAAAACACTCTCTCTCTCTCTTTCGTTTCACACACACACACACACACAACACACAACACACACACACACACACCACACGCACACACACACACACACCACAAACACACATACACACACACACATATACAAACACACACACACACACAACACACACACACACACACACACACACACACACACACACACACATATACAAACACACACACACACACACACACACACACACACACACACACACACACACACACACACACTGAGCTGAAAGACACAACAAAGATAACTCAGCTTCAAATGACAATTTTTTACAGTGAGTCCACTGCACTAAACATTCCATAGTTCTTAATTTACCAGATATGGAATCATGCTATCAGCACACCATAAAAAAACTCAATTCAAGTAGCAGTTCTACATTTTGCGAAACAAACCAAATAAAATGGAAAGCAAGCATTTGTAATAATTCTAAAAATAAACCTTAATACACTCATGCATAAAAAAAGTAAAAGGAAGGGAAAGATACATAACTAAAAATCATAAAATGAGTGAAAATTAATAAGGTTTCATAAAATGTTGAAAGGAGCAAAGAAGCAACAAATCTGAACTCATGATAAGCTTTCGGGTTGCCCCCCAAATGCCACAAACAATACTTCATCACAATCACAATCACAGCCACCCTTCCGTGCTGGTGCCTTTGAATCACTCATAACATCACTCACAAAATTACCCTTCCTTGTTAGTGAGTTTGAACCACTACACCACCCACACAGTCACCATTCCTTACCTGTGACTTTGAACCATCACCTACACCATCACCCATCTTATCTTCTGATCTTGATCTGCTACATCTCTCGCCAAATCACCTTTCCTTATCTGTGACCTAGAACCACTACATCACCAACTCAATCACCCCTCTTTACCTGTGACTTTGGAGAGTGGCCGCCTTCCTCTTCATCAGTGCTGCGAGAAAAACGCTGAGCACGCAGAGAGTTGTGGAAGGGGATGAAGCCTCGCTGCACGCTACTTTCAGTTCTGGAGCTCAGGTCTTGAACGCTGGCTGGGGAATCCACAGTGACTGCGTCACATCCACCAGCGTCTGGCGCCAGAGAGAGTTCTGCAGTGTTGGTAAGGGAGACAGAGCGCGTCAGCCTCTGTGTGAATTGGCTGGATGGCGCCTTGGACTTGCCTCTGCTGGTAACCTCCTTCTGTTTGTTGGCTTTCGCTTCCGCAACAGCCTTCCGAGGGTCATACTCTTTGCGACGCTTCCACGCCATCCTCTCTGCACTTTTGGGAGACCCAGACCTGCTGCCAGGCTGGGAGTGACTTCCCCTGGAGAAGCCGTTGATGGTGAGGTCTTTGTAGCTGGATCGCAGCTGACTCTTTGGAGTGTGTACATCTCGCTCTTTTTCTTTGGCTCTGGAGGCGATGGTGGTGCTGTTGGCGAGGGAGGATGAGGATGATGTGCGACGATGCTGCTGACTGCTCTGCCCTGTCCCCTCTACCCTGGGCATGGACCTGTCTCGGGTTCGTGAGGCCGGAGTTCTATCCCGCGTGGCGCTCTTCCCCCGTATCTTGCGATCATTCCTGCCCCCTTGCTCTGTGGTTCTGAGCTCTGAAAAGGTCGTGCGTGCTGTGCCGTGCAGGGATGTGGACCTTCGGGACGACCTGGACGAGGTGGCATTGGCACGGCCACGCTCAGTCTCTTTGGTCTCCGTGCTGTCGGCCCTTGCCCTGCGCAGCGTAAAGGCTCGGTTGGTTTTGGCGATAGTCAACGAGCCCTTTGCTCCCGACTCAGACCCAGGCACACTTCTGTCCAGCTGTTCCGACAGTTTCTCCTTGCTGTCCGACCTAACATCCAGGTCCAGACTGTGATGGCGGGTCATCATCTCGGAAGCTGAAGACACACCGGCGCCACCTCTGCTGTTTCTCACTCCTGTGACAGGAGGTTTTTGCTCTGACGCTGTTTTAGTGACAGACGTTTTGGATGATGATGCCGAAATAGGTTTTGAGTTAGAGCTATTCTTAGCACTGCTGCGGACTTTGCTTTGAGCCTCTCCCTGAACAGCGCTGTCCCTTCCTTGGCTGACCCTGTCCTCACCTCCGTTCATCAAGGCCAGGGCCTTGGTCAGGTCAGCGTCTGACCTTGTGACCTCCTCTCTGGCCTTGCTGTGGGAGGAGAACCCCATCCTGATCTCCATGGCTTCCATCACACTGTTGGTTTTGCGCAGTAGCAACTGCGAGTCCAGGCTGGCGCGGGACATGGCTGACACATTCTTCAGACCCGGTCTTCGCAACACCTTCCTGTCCGAATCCTCTGAGCCACAAGGACTGCAGCTCAGTCGGGAAGGCTTTAAGCAGCTTGATCCCCGTGACCCTGACCTGATGCTGCTGACAGGGGATTCAACAACACGAGCACCATCGTCAAAGTCACTGCGAGTGGCGATGGAGCCATTGAGTGTACTGGCGACACTGTCTGGGCTAAGGTCACGAAGACGGAAGGATCGCTCACTGCCGGCAGAGCTGTGGTCACTGCCTGTGGGAATGGAGGGCAGTCGACGACCTGTCCCTGGACGTCTGCGACTGGATGCTCCTTGAGGAGGCTTTTTGCTGCCATCATCTGGGCACACGTACATGCATGTACATAAATACACACACATGCACACACACACACACGCATGCACGCACGCACGCACGCGCCGCACCACACACACACACACACACACACACACACACACACACACACACACACACACACACACATGAATGTTGATGCGTGAATCAGTAGAATGAAAATCTATAAATATACCATGAAGTATCAAACATGTATCATTTAAGGATCCCTCTATAATCAATCTGATTTAAAAGATATGAAAGTAAGTAAAGAAAAGAAATAAGAACACAAGCACACATATGCATGCATGCACACTTGCATACACACACACACACACACACACACACACACGCACACGCACACACACACACACTGGAAACCTAACCTTGACAATACCTTCCTTTTAGACTTCATAGCCAATTTTAATGTACAAAGTGGAACAGCTTTCAAGCTGTTTACATCTAATAAATCCACAATTCAGTTGTACAACACAGTACATGTTATTTCAACTTGACTCTTGCTTTGTAGTAGAAATCAAACTGTCTTCATCTAATTCAAATTAAAAAATCTTGTCAGTTTTCATAGCTCTTACAAAACATGCTTGATCATGATCATAAACTTGTTTGATCATGATCATAAACTTTTTTTCTTTTTCCTCTTGTAAAGTATCACTTTTTTAAAGTATTAATATAGTAAGTTGTTTTTCTGTTTTCACATGCCCGTTAATTACAGCAAAAGCAAAACAAATCCATCAAAGAATAGACACTCGTCATTCATGCAGTTTCTGACAACCCACCAAAGTACTTCAAAGGTGAGAGAACTGCATTCCTACCTTGACCTTTGTCTGTGACCTCATCTCGGTCAGTTCCTTTGGAGGATGAGCTGGAGCGGCGGCTGGCGGAGGTGAGGGCAGTCAACTGACTGATCCAGGGAGCGACCTCATCTTTCACGTCCCAGCCACACAACGTCCTCCTCTGAACAGACACAGCAAAGGGAGGTAATACATCACAGTTTTTATGTTTCAGCCTCATAACGTCCTCCTCTGAACAGGCAGAGTAAGGGGAGATAATACATCAACACAGTTTTTCACGTCACAGCCTTACCATGTCCTCCTCTGAACAGACAGAACAAGAGGAGATACATACAAACAATGCCCTCCTCTGGAACAGGCAGAGGAAGGGGATATAATACATCTATATAAACAGTGTTCTTCTCTGAACAAGTAGAAGTGGGGGAAATACTACATCAACACATCCTTCTCTGGACAGGCGAAGGAAGGGGAAAGGGAGATATGTCAACAAAATTCTTTCTCTCAACAGGCAAAGGTAGGGGAGGTAGGACATCAACAAGAGCCTCAGTACAGGAAGAAGAAAGGGAGGTAATACATCAATACAAAGAGCATCTTCCTCTGAACAGATAGAATGCAAAGCAAGATCAGAAATCATAGGCAAACTATAGGCATGCAGGGTAAGCATGTGCTTACTGACTGAAACCAATTTATTGTCAGATTAACTCAAGGTTGTACACTATGTGAAGATGAAACTGAAAAGACAGTTTGAAAAGATACTATGTGCTTACACACACACACACACACACACACACACACACACACACACACACACACATACACACACACACACACACACACACACACACACACACACAAACGCGCACACACACACACACACACACACACACACACACACACACACACACACACACACACAGAGCACTGGAATCTCTTCTGAATATAGTATGCAAAACATAACATTTATGAAATCTTTGTTAAGAAACAAAAAAAACCAACTTGCTGTGACAACTTGTGAAGGTTCACTAGTGAGGATAAATCTATGAACAAAGAACAACTCACAAACTTGTGAGGATGCTATGTGAAGGACAACTAATGAGGTTACTACTACATATAGGTAAACTGGAAAAAACAACTAGTGAAGATACTATGTGAATATTACCTGAAAGAATGACTGGTGAGGACACTATGTGAAGATAAACTGAAAAGACAGTTTGAAAAGATACTATGTGAAGGTAGACTGAAAAGACAGTTTGAAAAGATACTATGTGAAGGTAGACTGAAAAGACAGTTTGAAAAGATACTATGTGAAGGTAGACTGAGAGGGCAGCGAAAGTAGATACTATCTGAAAGTTAACTGAAAGGGAAATTTGTGTGAGGATACTATGTGAACGTACACTGAAAGGTCATGTGAGGATTCTATTTGAAGGAAACTGAAAGGGCAGTTTGTGTCAGGATGCTATGCAAAGGTAAACTGAAAAGACAACTAGTGAGAATATAATGCGAAGGTGAACTGAAATGACTAGTGAAGATACTATGTTAATTTTTATTTAAAAAAAAACACAAACAACTTGTCTGGATGCTATATGAAGGTTAAAACCCAACTTGTATGGATGCTATATGAAGGTTAACTAAAAGCACAATTTGTGTGATGATACTATGTGGAGGTAAAAACTGAAGGGAAACTGAGAGGCAACTTGTGAGGGCAACCTCTGGCTGCAGCAAGTGAAAGCAACTGTAGGTGTCACAGTTTGCCCGTACAACCTGAGGTGCAATCTATGCAAGTAGGCTGTGAGACCATCCGGCAAGATCTGTTATTTTCAAACAGCCGCTTGTGAGGACAACACAACGTGTTTGGTGCACGCTTCTTAATTGCTTCTTTCAGTGAAGTTAATCTAGCAGAAAATCTGTTCACCGTGGTCCTTGCTATCCAATCTTAGCTCAACCATACAATGCAAACAGCTTCTTGGGCACCTAGCCATGCATGCTTGACTGCACGCACTCACAATGCCCATCAGCTATGTTGCCAAAAAATCTAGAAACTAGAGGTTTGCTTTTACTTTACATGCTTGCTGACCTTCAGACATTGATGCCTTTAGCTGTCAAAGATGATAGTGAATTTATTCAGAAAATATCAAAACTGCATCCACAAATGTCAAAGAAACATGAACAAAGATCTGTTTACCTGTCTCTTTATCACTCTATCTATCTATCTATCTATCTATCTACCTATCTATCTGTCTATCTATCTATCTGTCAGTATATCTATGTATGTAGCTATGTGGTGTATATCTATATTATTAATTACGTCAACACAACATGGGCAGAAACTACCTTTCACAGGAATGTTATATGGGAGTTCTGAATAAAGCCACGGGCCCCTGAGCGCTGGATTTACTACACCCGTCCTCTCCCCACCCCCTACCCTTCCCCAGCCTATCCTTTCCTTTTTCCTGATTCATCCCTTAATCCATTCACGAGACAGGAGAACAGTCACAAACCTTGCTGTAGTCTGTCAGCCCTGAAGTGTCCTTATTCCTTGGAGTGCTGCCCTTGGAATCACTGTCCCTGGCTTCGGGCAAACTTCTCTCCCTTCTCTGTGTGATTGCTACCCCCCTCCCAGCGTCGATCACCGGTCGTTCGAAGGACGTGTTGAGGTCCACACCGAACACCTCATCGATCTGCTGCCGGGCGAGCATCTCCTCTTCACGATCCTCGTCACCTTCGATGGTGTAGGTCCCAGCATCGCTGACCTTGTCCTCATTGTCCCCTGATGGTTCGACAGTTCCTTCTCTCTCTTCTTCCATTCCACACGTGGGAGTCTGCAGAAACAGTCATGACGTTACGACTACTGGTGGGACACTCAGTTACTTAGCCTGCTACAATCTCTACCCCAGCAACAATTCATCACTTGCTGACGCACTAAGATTCATTCTATTATTTGATTTTTGGTGGTAACATTACCCCACAAAAATACCAACCTGCAACCAACTAGCCAACCAGCTACAGCAAGATCATTTACTCAAATTTACACATCATGCTCCTGTTTACTCACAACCATGAGTTGTCCCACTGCCCGTTATCTTTAATCAATTATGTTTGAACTGTAATGGTGATTGCTCTTCACTTTCAACTTCCCTCTCTCTCTCTCTCACACACACACACACACACACACACACACACACATGCACACACACACACACACACCTAAGACACACACACACACACACACATATGCACACACAAACCCCTAATACACAAACCCGTCACACACACGCGCGCGCACACACACACACACACACACACACACAACACACCACACACACACACACACCTGCTCCAGTCTTATTGTTGATCTCAGAGGCAGTGTTTGCTCCACCAAGCACCTTGCCCAGAGATTTCTGCTTCTGCAGCGGGGGTTTGCTGGAACAGCGATACGTTGAGCTACCCGATTTCCTCAGGCCACGATCTCTGTCTATGGTCTCTTTGTACGACGCCTGGTCTGACACCACCGGCGAGTCACTTCCGCTGCTGCCTTCCGTGGAAGTGGCGTCGGGCAGGACGGCTGGCCTGGTGGCACCGGCAAACATCCGGTCAATGAGGTAGGAGGTGGGGTCGGAGTATCGAGCAGTGGGCATGGCATTGGTGGATTTCAGTTTGTTCACTCTGGTTGTGACGGTGGTGGCGGTGGTGGTGGTGGTAGTGAGGGTGGTGCTTGGGGGAGCTGTCTTTTCCTGGAGTTGAGGCTCCCGTGTGGAATCTGACGACAAAGTTGAAGGTGTTTACATTGAAATTATTTTACCAAGTGAGGAAGAATAATGTTAAATGTAACACATTTTCATGGAATATATTATGAAAGAGAGAGAGAGAGAGAGAGAGAGAGAGAGAGAAGAGAGAGAGAGAGAGAGAGAGAGAGAGAGAGAGAGAGAGAAAGTGAGAGAAAGAAAAGAAAATGAAAGTTAATTGAATCAATGCAGGGGGGGGAGGGGAAGGGGGAGAGGGGGGAGGAATGAAAAGGATGTTGTACCATAATGTGTCTAAAACCATGCTTGTTTTTCATTCTTATCTGCAACAGATGATTCACAAGTGGAATACAATGCACATTCACACTATCATAACTCATAACAGAAACATATCAAGTGACTGACAATCAAGTGTAATATATATTATATTATAAACATATTTTCACTGCAAATGCGTCTAGCACTTTTTGGAAAAAATGTTTTGTTTTCCATGTATTCAGTTGTAATTGGTGCACTTTCCTGTCCTGATATCCTGGTCCTAATGTGTCTGAAAATAAACATGATTACAGGAACTATGAATCATAGAAAGGAACATATTTTACCTTGAAGCAGTGAGCATATCACAAGTGACTAACGATAGTGTTAAAAAAAAACCTGGAATTTCTGGCTCTTATTTCAGTATTTCTATCAGCCGTTCCATTCACTGATATATCCTACCAAGGAGGGGAATCTACTAGAAATCTGCAGTGTTTTTTTTCTCCTTCAAAATAACAGGTTGAGTAAAAGTGTAGCATTCAGGCCAGTTTTCAATTCTCCTGTTTTAAGATACTGTAGAGACATCAATTTCATGTGTAGTGGAAAAACTAAAAGTTTAAAACATTTTACTTTCCTGCGCACAAATTGGATAATGTTTATTTGAGGAAACAGCTGAAAATTCATGACTTTGCTAGGATGTTCAATTTATGAAAAATGTTCATTTTTCAAAACGTTCCCTTCTAGAACTTGCTGGTCACATTTTGTATGGTCCAGTCTCCTGTTTCTTGCAAGCCATTCCATCCACCCATCCCTGCCCTCCTCTTGAAAGAGAGAGAGAGAGAGAGAGAGAGAGAGAGAGAGAGAGAGAGAGAGAGAGAGAGAGACAGACAGACAGAGAGAGAGAGAGAGTGTGTGTTGTGTGTGTATGCATATGTGTGTGTGGTTGGTGTGTGTGTGTGTGTGTGTGTGTGTGTGTGTGTTGTGTGTGTGTGCGTGGGTGCATGCATGTGTACATGTGCATGTGTGCGTGGGTGCATGCATGTGTACATGTGCATGTGTGCATGCGTGCATGTGTGTGTGCGTGCGTGAGTGCGTGTGTGCGTGTGTGTGTGCACACATGTGTGATCTGATGATTCTACACTGAAATTCACATTTATTTACAGGTTAAAATCATACTCAAATTCGTTTACAGCTGAAAATGATGAATATTGATGAACAGACTACAAATAAACAAACCATGGATAACAAACCCAAGATATTGAATCATATAGATGATATTGTTTTGCTTATGAAAGCAGATTCTACATTCCTGACATCTTCCATACAGATCCAACAGTGGTAACATCTGGGGCATGGTCATTAAATACATACAGTTGAATTGTCCACACAACTTTACAACACACTGACAACCTACCAATGACATTTTTGAAGTGTGTGTGTGTGTGTGTGTGTGTGTGTGTGTGTGTGTGTGTGTGTGTGTGTGTGTGTGTGTGTGTGCGTGTGGATGTGCGTGTGTGTGAAATCTCTAAGTTAGTATTAAACATAGCAACAAATGAAAAAGAAAACCAAACAAGCTGGCAAG
>CM031605.1:28698286-28710786 GCA_018398815.1 Conus ventricosus
AAAAGAAGGCACGAGGATTTTTTTTTTTCTCCTGCGGTGTAACAATCAAAGCAATATCAAACGTTTTATGAGAAGAATCCGACGAATAAGGGTAACAGGATTTTTGCCCCCAGGTCTTTCTGATGTGTTTTAATCATTCCCCAGTTCGACTGCTATGTGGCGTTGTCATCAACCGATTGATGCTGGCCTCTAGATTTGAGTAACTTGAGAAGGTTAACAGCGTCCATCTCCCTGCCCTCTACTTCCTCCCTCCGGACTCCCAACCCCCACCCGCTGGCCACCACCATGTATCCTTCGTCTATCCTCCCTTCTCTTTCCGGCCAATACGTCAGTCATCCTAACCAATCTCTGTATGCCACAAATTTGATGTCCCGGTGCGTGCGTGCGTGCGTGTGTGTGTATGTATGTGTGTGTGTGTGTGTGTGTGTGTGTGTGTGTGTGTGTGGCAAATCGATGTGTCCCTGCGGTGTGCCAATGCATCCCTGCGTCCAACAGAATTACCCATCAAAGTCAAACGTTTAACTGAGTGACCTGAATAGGGCCATGGTTACCTACATCAAAATTGAAGGTCAAACGACCCCAGTGACCTTCATCTGTCATTTTACACTCCAATATGAATCACATAATCCAATTGTTGAGTCGAACTAGCCTTCGACCCCGATCGGTCATTTTACCTGAAACACGCAGCCTAAACACATGCGGAGACAAAGTTCCGAATTCTCGTATGGCATTGATTATGCGGTGCGCGTGCCTGCGCTACGCTTGCCTGTTGTCTCTCTGTCTCTGTCTCTGTCTCTCTCTCTCAGCCTGGTCCAGCTCTCAGTCTTTTCCTATTTCTCTGTTTCTCTCCCGGCTCCTCAGATATCGGGCTGTCTCGCCTTCCACGCACGCGCGCGCGCGTACGCACCACACACACACCACACACACACACACACACACACAACACACACACACACACACGCACTCTCTCTCTTTCTTTCTCTTTCCCCTTCTCAAAACACACACACACACACACACACACAACACACACACACACACACACAACACACTTGTACGCACGCACGCACGCACACACACACACACACACACACCACACACACACACACAACACACACACACTATGTAGGCAGGCACACACACACACACACACCACACACACACACACACACACACACACAACACAAACAATACACTTCATTGTTCCTCCTAATGCCGTTCATGATGTGATCGTCGTACTAGCGAGACAAGGAGTGGAGCCGGTCGGCCCACGTGAGAGCGGTAAACGTCATGTGTAATGTTCATCGGATCCCGCTCCCTACCTTCACCCCCATTATCTCCCATTAGGCTGGCCATTATTCCTTCCCTCACTCTGATTACCAGCCGTTAAGCTTGCCAATAAATTCACACACGTCGCGGCAAACGCGCTAGTGTCATGCCTACCCACACGCCGCGCGCCCACACAAACACATGACACACTAAACCCCGCGCATTGGCATGCTTGTGTATACGTGCGTGCACATGCACACACACACAACACACACAACACACACACACACCACACACACTGCATTCCTCACAAGGTAAAACGAACGACTCACATGGGCACCCGTGCGCGCGCGCGCGCACACAACACACACACACACACACACACACGCACGCACGCACGCGCGCGCGCGCGCGCGCACACACACATAATGACTTAACATACATGCACTGTTGTAGTCAGTTATATATGAAAGAGAATGTTATGCGAAACCCCATCTTTCTTGGTCTTGTTTGATTTAACGACTAGGCTATACCTGACGTTCTTAACGAGGCAACCAAACTTGAATCTGTCCTGGTCCATGTAAATCACTTTACGAAACAAAAACAAAATACACACACACACACACACACACACACACACACACACCACACACACACACACACACATGCGCGCGCGCGCGCGCGCACGCACACACACCAAAATAAGCGTATTTTATTGCATCAACACTGACAACTGAAACGGGCCGTGAGACTGAGAGAGAGAGAGAGAGAGAGAGAGAGAGAGAGAGAGAGAGAGAGAGAGAGAGAGAGAGAGAGAGAGGAAAGAGAGAGAGAGAGGAAGAGAGAGAGAGAGAAGAACAGACAGAGACAAAGAGGGAGAACTGTTATCACAGTAAAACAGTTTTCTTGGTAAAACATTAAACAACGCCAGTGCTTTTTTTTCCCCGATGGATGCCAGAAGGGACACTGAAGAACAAGCAAATCAGCTCTAAAGTTCACTGAGCTTTAAGCGTTCATTTACCTACACTGCTGCAAATTACACTTCTTTCCACTCCATCAGACAGTGTGGTTTGACAACTGTGAACGATGCCAACTCCACCCCGCGGCCATATGAATACAAATACCAGCGCACTGAAAAAATATACAAACGTCTCCCCAGCCCCAAGATAATGCATTAGGTGTTTTCGTTCCGTTTCAAGCACGACTGAGAGCTTGTGGACAGACACGGGGAAACCCCTCAATCCACCCCCCCTCCCTTACAACACCCAACCGACAAAAAGACCGGCCAGCCGTTGATGTGGCAGACGCGTGTATTTCGGGTGGAACACCGGGTCGTCCAATCCCCCCTCTGCAGCTGACCTTTCCCGGTGCAGTGCAGGGCCCCAGCAGCTATGTGGACCCCTCACTAGTGTTCCTCTTGGCCCTGTCATTGCTCTCTAGCGCCCGTCTGACACGCTACTCTCTGTCTGTGAAACGCTAGGGAGTCCCAGCCCAGCGTCCCCCCCCCCCCCCCACTCCCCCCGCCTCCAATGGAAAAAAAAGACTGATGATTAGGGACCGACTAAGCCAGGGTGCAGCTCTCTTTGACATCCTTACAACGCTTACAGAGACTGCCAGTTAACTTGTCCACGGAATTATTATTATTAATCTCAGTCTCTACAGCCGGTTAAAAGTCACACAGCTTCCTACAGGCTACAGAACGGGAACAACCTGCCTGTCCACAATGAGTCGTCCGTCTTCGTCCGTCACTTATCTTGTTCCTGTCGAAGATGAAGTGGATTTTAAACAGAAAGACGCTGAATTCGAAACTAGACGGTTGAAACTTCGTCTTCGTTGTTCAGTTTTTCCCTTTCCTTTCTATCGCGATTGGTGAGAAGAGCCATCTGAATTGACTGGCAGGAAAGCGCTACGGCATGGTCCGGAACAGGAAGGAACAGGTGCGGGGTGCTCATCGTGGCACCTGAAGAGGTAAGCGACACTGAGCACCGAGCTCCTTGCATGCCCACGACGTGCAGTTCCTACATCAGGCGCCTACCATGTCTCACCGTGGCGCTACACTTTAGTGCAAAATGCGTCTCCCCCCCCGCCCCCTCCCTTTTTCCTTCCGTGTCCTCCTCTTCCCGACACTCTCTTCCTTCGTTTCTGGAATAGTCCGTGTAACGTAAGTGGCATGTCTCTGTGATACGCTTGAAGGTAAAATACGTCTGTTTCATTCCCACCCCTCTCCTCCGCTCCATCTCCCTCTCTCTCTCTCTCCCTCTCTCTCTCTCTCGACGTATTGCATCGTACTTACTTCTGCCGGGTTTGGGAACTGTAACCACAGGCATCACAACACGCTGTAGTTACAGACGTTACAATACATTGTAAACTACAGATGTCACGATACAGTGTAACCACAGACGTCACAATATAGTGTACACAACACACTGTAACCCTTGACAGACGTCACAATACACTGTAACCACAACCTTTTAACCAGAAACATCAAAATACACTGTATTCACAGATGTTACAATACACTGTAACCACAGACGTCACAATAACACCGTGACAATAGACGTCACAAAACACTGTGACCACAGACGTCAAACACACTGTAACCATAGACGTCAAAATACACTGCATAACCACAGACGTCACAATAACACTGTATCAATAGACTCACAAAACACTGTAACCACAGACGTCACAATACACTGTAACGACAGACGTCAAAAAAACACTGTAACCATAGACGTCAAAATACACTGCATAACCACAGACGTCACAAAACACTGTAACCACAGACATCACAATACACTGTAACCACAGACGTCACAATACACTGTAACCACAGACGTCACAATACACTGTAACCACAGACGTCACAATACACTGTAACTACAGACGTCACAATACACTGTAATCACAGACGTCACAATACACTGTAACCACAGACGTCACAATACACTGTAACCACAGACGTCACAATACACTGTAACCACAGACGTCACAATACACTGTAACCACAGACGTCACAATACACTGTAACACAGACGTCACAATAGACTGTAACCACTGACGTCACAATACACTGTAACCACAGACGTCACAATACACCGTAACCACAGACGTCACAATACACTCTAACCACAGACGTCACAATACACTGTAACCACAGACGTCTCAATACACCGTAACCACAGACGTCACAATACACTGTAACCACTGACATCACAATTTCACTGTAACCACTGACATCACAATACACTGTAACCACAGACGTCACAATACACCGTAACCACAGACGTCACAATACACTGTAACCACAGACGTCACAATACACTGTAACCACAGACGTCTCAATACACCGTAACCACAGACATCACAATACACTGTAACCACAGACGTCACAATACACTGTAACCACAGACGTCACAATACATCGTAACCACAGACGTCACAATACACTGTAATCACAGACGTCACAATACACTGTAACCACAGACGTCACATTACACTGTAGCCACTGACATCACAAAACACTGTAACCATTGACATCACAATACACTGTAACCACTGACATCACAATACACTGTAACCACAGACGTCACAAAACACTGTAACCACTGACATCACAATACACTGTAACCACTGACATCACAATACACTGTAACCACTGACATCACAATACACCGTAACCACAGACGTCACAATACACCGTAAAACCCCAGACATCACAATACACTGTAACCACAGACGTCACAATACACTGTAACCACAGACATCACAATACACTGTAACCACTGACATCACAATACACTGTAACCACTGACATCACAAAAACACCGTAACCACTGACATCACAATACACCGTAACCACAGATGTCACAATACACTGTAACCACAGACATCACAATACACTGTAACCACAGACATCACAAAACACTGTAACCACTGACGTCACAATACACTGTAACCACAGACGTCACAATACACTGTAACCACAGACATCACAATACACTGTAACCACTGACATCAAATACACTGTAACCACTGACATCACAATACACTGTAACCACAGACGTCACAATACACTGTAACCACTGACATCACAATACACTGTAACCACAGACATCACAATACACTGTAACCACTGACATCACAATACACTGTAACCACAGACATCACAATACACTGTAACCACAGACGTCACAATACACTGTAACCACAGACATCACAATACACTGTAACCACTGACGTCACAATACACTGTAACCACAGACGTCACAATACACTGTAACCACTGACATCACAATACACTGTAACCACTGACATCACAATACACTGTAACCACTGACATCACAATACACTGTAACCACAGACGTCACAATACAACCGTAACCACAGACATCACAATACACTGTAACCACAGACGTCACAATACACTGTAACCACAGACGTCACAATACACCGTAACCACAGACATCACAATACACTGTAACCACAGACGTCACAATACACTGTAACCACAGACGTCACAATACACCGTAACCACAGACGTCACAATACACTGTAACCACAGACGTCACAATACACTGTAACCACAGACGTCACAAAACACTGTAACCACTGACACTCACAAAACACTGTAACCATTGACATCACAATACACTGTAACCACAGACATCACAATACACTGTAACCACAGACGTCACAAAACACTGTAACCACTGACATCACAATACACTGTAACCACTGACATCACAATACACTGTAACCACTGACATTCACAATACACTGTAACCACAGACGTCACAATACACCGTAACCACAGACATCACAATACACTGTAACCACAGACGTCACAATACACTGTAACCACAGACATCACATTACACTGTAACCACTGACATCACAATACACTGTAACCACTGACATCACAATACACTGTAACCACTGACATCACAATACACCGTAACCACAGACGTCACAATACACTGTAACCACAGACATCACAATACACTGTAACCACAGACATCACAAAAACACTGTAACCACTGACGTCACAATACACTGTAACCACTGACGTCACAATACACTGTAACCACAGACGTCACAATACACTGTAACCACAGCCGTCACAATACACTATAACCACTGACATCACAATACACTGTAACCACTGACATCACAATACACTGTAACACAGACGTCACAATACACTGTAACCACTGACATCACAATACACTGTAACACAGCTCACAATACACCGTAACCACAGACATCACAATACACATGTAACCACAGACGTCACAATAACACTGTAACCACAGACGTCACAATACACTGTAACCACAGACATCACAATACACTGTAAACCAGACGTCACAATAACTTTGTAGCAATAGACGTCACAAAACACTGCAACAATAGACGTCACAATACACTGTAACCACAGACGTCACAACAACACTGCAACAATAGACCCCACAAAACACTGTGACCACAGACGTCACAATACCTGAAAACCACAGACCTCACAATATTCTGTAACCATAGACGTCACAATATACTACAACCATACACTGTAACCACAGACGTCACAATACACTGAACCACAGACGTCAAAATACACTGTAACCACAAAACTCCCCAATACACTGAAAACACATACGTCACAATTACACTGTAACCACAGACGTCACAAACACTGTAACCACAGGACGTCACAATACACTGTAACAATAGACGGTCACAATACACTTTTAACCACAGACGTCACAATAACACTGTAACAATAGACGTCACAAAACACTGTGACCACAACGTCACAAACCTGTAACCACAGACCTCAAAATATTCTGTAACCATAGACGTCACAATATACTACAACCATACACGTAACCACAGACGTCACAATACACTGAACCACAGACATCACAATACACTGTAACCACTGACAGACGTCACAATACACTGTACTACAGACGTCACAATACACTGTAACCACAGACGTCACAATACACTGTAACCACAGACGTCACAATACACTTTCAACTACACCCCATTCACGATACACCGTAACCCCCGACACCACAATGGATACTCACTTTTAAACTACAGACATCATTGATATATTGTAACACAGAAAACCACTGTACAACTGTAACCACAGATACCCCGCCGTCACACAGCTTTGGACTGCTTGCTGATTTTTTGCAGACTGGCCTGAAAGCTGCTGAATGCAAACGGTGGAGGAATGGGGTGCTGACATCGATGTGTAGTAGGTCGATGGGCGCAGAGAGAGAGAAGAGAGAGAGAGAGAGAGAGAGAGAGAGAGAGGAGAAGAGAGAGAGAGAGAGAAAAGAGAGACAGACAGACAACAGACAGACACACACACACAAAACACACACACACACACACACACACGCGCGCGGACACACACACACACACACACACACACACACACACACACACACACACACACACGCGGACACACACACACACACACACACACACACACCACACACACACGCGCGAAACGCACGCACAAAACACACACACACACACACACACACACACACACAGGGTTTGTGTTGACAGCAGGAGGACAAAGGGGGAATGGGGGGAAATGGGAAAGGGCGTGGGGGAACAGTCAGCCCCATAAATAGCTCACAGCTGCACATAAAAAATGTCAGCTCTATAAATAGGGCCATTGGATTAAGATAACCCAGCAATACACCCACCGCCAACGGGGCTATCACAGCCATTTTCTTCTTCTCCCCCCGCGTCTCGGGTTTTGTCGCACGCCCCACCCACGTGTTTCGTGCCATGCGCGCGCGCACGCATATAGGCCTATACGTGTTTATATATGTGTCCCTCAGACTCTCCCCACTGGGCTCAACTATAATTGTCCTGGTTATAGTTCAGTTCAGTGGTTTTTTTAATGTTTTTCATCGCCAGATGATATTAGACATTTATTTAAAAAAAGAAAACACACACCTCCACACTCAACTTATCATCCATTTTAGTACTTTTAGTTCTGAGTACCCCTAAACTAAAGGTGGTGTGGTGTGTGGTGTGTGTGTTGTGTGTGAAACAGTAACCTATAAGGTCGGTTAGCTTTAGTGGCCCCACAATGTGCAAGTAAAAGCAGATTTTGCGCTGGTAGCCTATGTACGTATGTGCACGCGCATTCATCGGTGTGTGTGTGGTTTTGGTGTGTGTGTGCGTGCGTGCGGGGCGTGCGTGCGTGCGTGCGTGCGTGCGTGGGGTGCGTGCGAGCGCGCGCGCGTGCTTGGTAGTGCAGTATCAAGCGTACTTATGTACATGCTCCTACCTTTAATGACGAGTCCGTCTCCCCCACCATGCGGGTTGACCATAGAGTGGTGTCCCTTTCCTCACCGTCCCTAGCTCTTGGGAAACACACAACGAGGACAGAAAATCAAATCAGTTTACAGGCCAATGAAACACAAAAAAAAAAAAAAACCAAAAATTTCCTCAGGTAGTTGAGAAAAGAAGCAGAATGAAACTGAAGCTAGATTTTGGTATAACTGCAAGCCCAAAGTCTTTGGTCCGCTTCACTACAGTGTTGTAAAGGTTGCTCTCTCTCTCTCTTCTCTCTCTCTCCTCTCTTCCTCTCTCTCTCTCCCACACACACACACACACACACACACACACACACACAACACACACACACACACACACACACTACACCTAACATGCACACGTGTACACTCGACTCACATACAAACAGTAACAACAGATAGGCCGAGTGTGTGTGTGGTGTGTGTGTGGTGTGTGTGTGTGTGAGAGAGAAAAGAGAGAGAGAGAGAGAGAGAGAGAGAGAGAGAAAAGAGAGAGAGAGAGAGAGAGAGAGAGAGACAGAGAGATAGAGATATAAAGAGATAAAGTAGAGCGAGAGAGAGAGAGAGAGAGAGAGAGAGAGAGAGAGAGAAGAGAGAGAGAGAGCGCAAACATATCCCGTCTATCCCCCCCCCCCCCCCCCTTCCGCGCCCCCCGCTCCATTCCCACCTCCATACACCCCTCTCTTCTCCGTTAGCACACACACACACGCACGCACGCACGCACACACACACACACACCACAAAACACACACACACACACCACACACACACACACACACACACCACCACCACCACCACCACCACCACCACCACCACCCACCATTCACTAAGGCTAGCCGCAAGCGATACAACAGCCCCGAAATGGGTGGAACACGAAAGGGCAGGGGAACCAGACAAGACACCTCCACAGCTGAGAAACCTGAAGAAAAGGGGAATTATCCTCCTATTGACTTTAGAACCCCTGAGAACAGGGTGGTCCCAGACCCAAGTCTAAACTCGTAGAAACCTGTGAATATGCATTGAACTAAACATAGCATTGCCCAGTTAAACCCCCTCTCCCCGCTAAAATAAGCAAACTACCAGTTATTTCACAAACACGTATTGGTCTAAAATTCTCTTGTCAGTTTCGCACTGCTCTGTGGGTTTATTTGTAGCCTGAGTGTTTTCAGCAACGCTGCCGTCTGTTTCAGCGCTCAGGTCTCTCAGTTAAGATGAGCTATGCGGCAGTTTGACTTTCCCGGAATCACATGTTTGGAAAAGTTTAGCGCCATGCAGGCTGCGAAACCCCTCATCATTGCCTTTGTTGACAAACAGCCTGCAGACGTCGTTTGCACTGAGCTGTGGTGTGACTTGGGGGTGTGTTGTGTGTGTGGTGTGTGTTGGTGTGTGTGTGTGTGTGTGTGAGCGAGCGCGCGCGCGCGTGTGTAGAAAAGAATGTTAGGATGGATGGGAGTCAAGGGGGTCTGGTGGGTATCTGGGGAAGACGGGAGGGAGGGGGGGAGGTGGCGGTGGAGTGGTAATTAGCGATTTAGGTGTGTTTGATTTTAGTGAATAGAAAGCGAATCAAATCGCTGAAACAAGATATTGCGCTTTGAAAATATTGTCCACTATTGTTGTTACATTAACTCATTGTCCATCCACCTTCTTCTTCTTCCCTTTTTCTTTTTCTTCTAAATTGTTATAGATGACGGATAATCCGCGATTCAAATTACAGAACTTTACTTGTGCCAAAAGGAGTTAAACGCGTCAACAACTTCCCCCGGGAAAACAAAGAAAACAGGATCCACTTGCAGAAAATGAGCAGTAAAAGGGCTCCTCCACAAAACCTTGAGCAATATTGCCGTTTATGAACAAAGGCTTTGACGAACGCCTCGAGTAAAACCATATTCAGATTTTGTGATCCAACCCCTTTTTACACTTAATTTGTTTTGCTTCGTCACATGACGTCACATTTCCACCCGGAAACCGCCATCTAGCTCTGTGGACTTCGGGATCATTCCCAATGCGGAAACGCCAAACGGCCAAGGACACAATTCTTTGTCTGATCATGGACAACCACATCAAAACACGCACCAGGTGACAAAGTAACGGTTTGTTTCTGGACAGCTTCGCCGCAGCCAACAGAAAGGCCGACCAACACCAACAAACTGACACGACTGAATATAAAGGACAGGGGAGTAAGTGAAGTACAAAAGTTGTTAAATATTTCTCATGTACCTGGGGTAAACCGGGTCATTTAAGGACCACAGGGTTTTGTACACCACTGGCGAACGATGGAAATCAGTGTGGAAGCCTTCAAACTCCAGTAATGTCCGATCTTGTCCCTCTCCACTTTCAAGTCCCTTTGTCATTGTTGTGTTGTTGTTGTTGCTTAGTTAAAAACTCTGCAATTATACACTTTTTCTGTATTGTTTCAAAGAATAATACTGTAATTTTCTTCACAAAACTGTTATTTCTGCTGGACAAGAAAGGTAAATGTATGCCAGGGACATGGGTATTGTGAAAAAGTCCTCTTTTATGGTGATTATTTTCTTGCTTTTCGCATTCATAAATCATCCCCACGAAACAGTGCGTTAAGCTTACTAATTTGACAAGGTATATATGGTAAATTGACGACAAAAGATGACCAAAGTCATGGAGGAGTTAAATGAACACCATGAAAACTGGTTATGCGGACAGACTACGATTTCATTTTTTACGCCAACATCCCCTCTATCTGCTTTCAAGACTCATTCCCTCATCGTTTCACAGTGGTCGGAAGAAAGGAAACAAGACTATAAACATTTTGCCCAAAAAACAGGAGACCTGCAGTGTTGATAATTAGGTGGGTTCCGAATATCGGGGCACTTCTTCACACAGACTTGCATCACTAAGCTATTCTTGACCACATTAAATATAATAACTGATAAATTTTTAAATTAACTTTAACATTAATCTTAACATTTCTAAAGTGAAAATCCCAGGCATGACAATACTAATCGGGACACCCACAAGACGTGATTTGAAGATTTACTTTTTTAAAAGGCAGCGTATCCCAGGGGGTGGGTTTGAATCACTGGATCTATCTCTAGTTCCGCTCACTGCCTGTCGTCACACAAAAATGTTCTTTACATTTTGACCCCTGCAGACAGATAAGGACATGAGAACAATCGGGGAACTGACGACGACAACTGGAAGCGGTTCCCAATAACACTGTCCGTGGGTTCCTGGCTGGGACTTCCAGGGTCTGGCGCCCTGACAATCAGCAAAGGTTCTACCAACGCTCTTCCAGACAGTCTTTGTCGAGATGTGATAGCGGTCTCTGGCACCGGGCCACATTCGTCCCCTGTTCAAACCCCACTTGAACGGTCTCCTCTGCCGTGGCTTTGATGTGCCCGTGTGGGAGGATGTATGGAAGCATACCACCTTCATGAGCCATTCACAACAGCTTTCTTCCCAAAGGGAAAATAGTCGTTATTCTTCATCAAAAGGGAATTAAACTGCCAACCAAGGGATCACAACTGTTTTCCTTGGGATAATAGCTGTTTTGCCAAGGGATCACAAGTGTCTTTCTCTATTTTCCCGAGGAAAACAGTTACTATTGGTTGTTATCCCTGCGGATCACTGTTGTTTTATTTAGTTTTTCAGGTAAAGCGGATATTACTCTTCAGGAAAACAACGAAGACAGCGTTGTGACCCTCAGGGTCACAGCTATTTTCCCAATTTTGCCGACCCTTTCTACTCTTGTCATTGTCAACAGCGATTAAAGCTGTTTTCCGTGTTCAGGACGTAATGTGCTCGCAATAAAATCTGTTTTACTGAGGAAAACGGGGAAAACCGTTGTATTCCCATGAAAACCGGGATATAACTGTGAGCCTAAGAGAAAGCCGGCAAGAAAACAGTGAT
>CM031605.1:28715786-28723286 GCA_018398815.1 Conus ventricosus
ACATGTCCATTGTAGAATGGTGGGAACAACCGAGCAGTCTTATTCTCCCTTTCTGTACTGTCAGTCCACTTGCACTTTCACTTCGCACCCGCAAATTTCCCCTTCCTAACCATATATTTTCTAATGACTACACCCGTGCATCAAGAATCTCTAGTCACTTCGACCACACTCCTCATACCACGCCCTTATGAACAACCACATCATCTCCAGAATTTATGTGTACACGCACATTCTGAATCGCAGAAAACCGTCAACTCTCTGTTCTTTCTCACTCTTCCCTGACAAGGAAGGCATTGCAGCAGCCCTCTGAGGATTTAACCAACAGTCTCTCGCCATGTGGACAGCTTTATAGCAACGAGAACAGGCCAGCTTATCCTATTATTGTCTTGGCTATGTGGCTGTTTTCACGTCTGGTCACGTTGCTGCATGGGCTTACAGGCGTATAACTGTGAACCACTGGTCGAGGCATGTCCTCCTCTGCTGTCTGGTTTCCCTTTGATTTCTATCCTTGCTATGGCAAGTGTCCCATTTGGATAATCTTCTGCTGCTTCAAGGATTTCAGTCACTGTCTCTGCATTCTTTTCCTCAATGCATATCTTGTATGGCCGGGCCTACCGCTATCAAGAATATATATTTTTTCATAACTGTTGTCTTGAGGTCCCCCAAATCACATGCTTCCACACTGAGGTCTAATCACTAGTTGAAACAGTGCTGCAGTCGCGCCCCAAACTGCTGAATTTTCGCGTTGCGAATCTTTCGCAGAAAACCCTCGCCAGTCAAGTCGCAAGCCCACGCTTTAAGTATGACTTGCTTTACCCTGTCAAAAACTCAAATTCCCTTTGTTCTGACCCGAGCACGATAGACACTGTGAGCTACACTCGACCTGTCAACAAGGCGTACAGGTGAACAGCCCATTCATCCTTGCGCTTAGATTCATGCACGGCAAAGGATTCAAAGCGGCTGGTGACTGCGTCAATCGAATGCGACTGTCTGTTCATTTACAAACGGTTGTTCAGTCCCAGATGCAACATTTCGCCTGAAGCAGCCCGACACGCAGCTTGAGCCCCTTTCACTATTGGATTTCATTACTTACGGAACAACTTGTTTGGGCTTCAACTGCTGGTTTTGCCCTGGCAGCTATATTCTCTGCCTCTAAGCTTCTCTTCACAGCATCAAGATATTCCATTTCAAGACTTCTTCTTTCAGCTCTGTATTATCTTTCTGTCTAACTCTTATGTTGACATTTGATGAATCAATGGAGTTTATCTCCTGTACATCCTAGTACCCCCCCCCCCCTTCCCACCCCAACTCTTGATGTTAGAACTCAGTGTGAGTAAAACTTGAACCAGTCGTCTTTCCTTTCACCCATGTGATTAAGCGCCCCAGATATGGAGCTTATCTGCTTAATTATGCGTGCATAAACTAATGGGTCTGTCATCCAACACACAGGAGTCTTGGTCTTAATCACAGCTCATGAACATGGGGCTAAAGCTTTGTTCTTCGTTTCTCTAAACGACCGCCAGTTATTACATTCAACTCTACACACATGTCAGCAGTCACACAAAGTCTAAAGAAAATGTTCAGAAAGAGCCAATCAATCAAAAAAGAATTTAGTGAAAAGATTGCTATCTTGGTTCCAACTTTGTCCAGTTTGAAAACAAAATGTGACAGGACTGGCTGTATGAAATTGCTGAGCAATGCAGAATTCAGGCTCAGAATACCTGGTGTATCTTTGCAATCACACACACAAACATGTGCACTCGCGCACTCATCATACGTTCCACTGTCTGGGTGCATTGGGATATCACGCGTTCACTTCTCTTTGGCACTGCTACGAACAGGGAATGTAGTTTGATGTGCGACTCAAAAGTTAGGCATTTTAATTTTTAATGGATCCGAGAAATCAATACGACCCAATCCCGAGTTAAATACTGAACTGGCTGCTTGATATGGCAAGGTTTTCACACACACACACACACACACACACACACACACACACACACACACACACACACACACACACACATGTACGCGCGCGCGCGCGCTCCGAGTTCAGTCACTGGTGAACAGGTCTTTGCAGAATGCCTCATCGCCTCCGGACGGGAGGCAGGGGATGGCGTTGCTTTGGATATTCTGGCACATGGTTCACAGTGAGGTGGCTGTGGCCGTCCTCCAACGATTTTTCTCAAAGTGAGTCCTCCATTCTCTTCTTCACCTTCTAGGTTTGGGGACTTGGTCCTCTTCTCTCGTCGGTATCTTCCATCTGCATTCAGAGACTTACTACCCACCTCAGCCTCTTAGCCATGTCCTCTCTCTCCCCAACCCTTCCCTGTCAAGCATCTCCCTCTCTTCGTTTTTTACGGTCTCTCGACTGTCGTGTGCCCTGCTTTCTCGGTAGTTTATGTTACATACAGGCATCTTTTTAACAGATCTCCCTACAGCTGCAACACATTACCATTCACGCTCGATATAGCCTCATAAACTTCATTCGTCTTAGACATATCAAAACTTGCACCGAATTTTAAAACATCTTCACATAACAAATATCATGGTCTCAGCTACAGCCGTCACGCCCACTCCCATCCAATGTGGTCTGCCAATACCACCAGCTCAGCACTTCACAACCATCACCAACTGGAATCACAGGAGTCTACTGTTAGCAAATGAGGGGTCCTCTCGGATTGACAGGCCTGCTCAGCTGTGTGATGCTCCTCAACCCTACCTCGACCGCATGGTATCCTACAATTTAAGTGCTCTTTTCGCTGTCTAGCGTTTTAGAGGTTGAAATAAAGAATTGTGCATGTCCTTTCTGAGTTAAGTCACCAGTCGTGAACTGTCCAACAGATTCGATCACCAGGACACAGCCAGCGGTGTTGTATGGGCAGAGGCCCTGTGGGCGTGTCTGACCCTTTGAACCTTTCTGGGAGTTTCGGCTCCCTTGACAGAAACGTGTCAGCCGCCCTCTCCTTCGCCAGACTTGCCCACTTCACGCCCTACCCTCCTCCACCCGCCCTTCTTCCCTTCCATAGTTACTGTGCTTACATAACATACTTTTTGAGGGGTGAGGATGGAGGAGATGACAGAAAGGGGTTTGGACTTCCAATACTGACGGGGAACGTCCTGTTTCCCCCTTTACCCTTCTCCATCTGCCCTCTCCATCTGTGGTGTGTGTGTGTGTGTGTGTGTGTGTGTGTGTGTGTGTGTTCTCCCTCTCTTCCCATCACCCTATTTCTGTGCTACGCCTTTTCCTCTTTCGACCACCTCTCACCCTTGCCCAGCACGATACTTCAAACACTTCCTGTCAAGTACATTCATTGTGTGTTTGGAGCAAGACATTAGGTGCGGTTTTATAACCCACACTTGATCTGCATGCTTGTGTGTGTGTGTGTGTGTGTGTGTGTGTGTGTGTGTGTGTGTGTGGTGTGCGCGCGCGCGTGTGTGTGTGTGTGTGTGTGTGTATGTGTGTGTGTGTGTGTGTGAGAGTCGGTGTGTGTGTGTGTGTGCGCGCGCGCGCGCGGTGCGTGTGTGTGTGTGTGTGTGTGTGTGTGTGTGGTGTGTGTGTGTGATGTGTGTGTGTGTGTGTGTGTGTGTGTGTGTGTTGTGTGTGGTATGCGTGCGTGCGTGCGTGCAAAGATGCATGTACTCTTGTGTTTGTGAGAAAACATTTCTCACTTAGACTCAAACCATGGTTTATGTGGTCCAGGTCATAAGATAAACGATCTACAGTTTAAAACAATACAAAAACAGAGGCTATGATGGACGAAGCGCAATAGACAGAGTCCTCGTGTCCTTCAATTCCTCACCATCTGGTCATTATCCTCCTCTTCCACCTTATCCCCCTTTTCGTCTTCTCAGTATAGTCTCCCACTCTTTCGCTTTGTCTTCCTCTTTCTCTTGAACCCGTCCCCTTCACCCTTCCTCCTCTTCTCCCCATCTCTCCTATGTCATAACGGCAACAACAATCAGTACCGTGACGCCCCTTAGTCTTGCTGGTAACAGTAGTCGGTACAGCGGCAGCGGAGTGCGCTTGTCGTCTGTCAGTCGAAGTAGTTCTGATGATGGATGCAGACGCCACCGGAGCAGCAGGAGCTCTGCTCCTTGCTAAGGAAGCAAACTTCACACGGTAACTGATTTCTGCTGCACCGTTGTGCACGTGCAAATATTCGTCAGTGTCATCTATTTGCAATGGCACGTGTTCGCCTTCTCTTTGTCCGACTGATGAAATGGGATTTCATATATGCGCAAGGTTTGGTTGGTTGGTTGGTGGTTTCTTTTGTTGTCGTTCACTAATGGGGTTTCAACTTAAAGTCTTATCCAAGGTGGCTTGTTGGGTGTTTTTTTTTCGTTCACATATGGGACTTCAGTTGGAAAGGACTAAGAGGCCGAGCTGCACTGAAACCGACACAATGCCACTGTGCAGATCCCAGATCTTGGGAAACGAGTCTGAGGCCTTATCCACAAACCAACCTGGCCCCTGACCACTTGTGCATAACATTACGGATTGTGAGCCTTGGGGTGATAGGACGTTGATCTTACCATTCACATGACGACTTCAGTATCACCGTCACGCCACTGTGATGAATTATGTCACAGGCCTAGTTCTAGCTCACGTGGACAAGACATCATGAGCATACCTTTTCAGCCCTTTATGCTATATTGATCCGTCCACCCACTCGCTATCCCACCTCTCCCTCCCCATCCAGCTAGTTTCTATCTTGGTTTAAGCAAAACTTTGTTCACAAAATATTGCAGTAACAATGAGGAGAATTGTGAGTACAAGCCAAGACACCTAGCAAGTACTCAACTTACATCACGTAGTTTCCCGTTTCAAGGAGTGAAATGCGGCAAACACACACACACACACACACACACACTAGAACTTCAACAGCAAATGACAAAATGCGATTCGAGTTTCCCTGGAGGGCCAGTCAAGGATTAACATTTAAAAAAAAAGCGGGGTGCTAACTTCAGACTGTGCAAAAATACCCAAACCCTGCGTCCGGCGCTCACCGATATAAATACGTCAGTGCAGCCTGTCCCTCTCTTAAACTGAGAGTCATTTTCAAAGCAAGTCCATGTTCAACAGTTGCTCTGGCTTCTTTGTTCAAGTGAACGCCGTCTAAAGTTACACCAGTTATTCATTTACACAAGACAAGATGAATATAAATGTAGACCAAACAGTATAAAAACTAAGTAAAGTAGAATGAGAAGGAATCAATCCGAATGGACACAACAGCACAAAAGCTTTTCACCCACCTCGGAGGTGCAGGGTTTCCCCCGTACACCGCACCCTCCCTGAATGAGGTCACCCCGGACACAGAATCGAAGCCTCAGGCACTCACGGTATAATATCCACTCTACTCCACAAAGCTACTGTCTGCCGCAGCAGCTGGCGCCTCATTCATGTACAACACTTAGTACAACGACAAGCGAGAGCCGGTCTGTCTGTCGGCTGACTACAGCAGCAGCAGCAGCAGCAGCAGCAGCAACAGCGCAGCCGCATGCCGCGTTCACAGATACTCCAAGTTTGCCAGCAAGTCAGCTGCAACAACACCTTTCACTCTTCCCATCGCCTTCACCGCCTACCCCCCCCCCCCCCCCCCCCCAACTCCTTCTTCCTCCCTCCGTTCCTCCATCTTCTTCTCCATCTGTTCGGCATTCCTGACCTTCCTTCCTCCCCCCCCCCCCCCCCTCTTTCCTTCTCAATGTCTTCAGTGTCCTCCCCCTTCAGTCACATCCTCCCCCATCACCTCCCACCCACCCCCAACTCTCCCCTCCCCGAGCTTCCACTCCTCCTTCAACCACTCTCTCCTCCTATCACCTGTCTCCATCTCCCCCACCCTAACACTTTCACTAAAGATGATGGCTCTTCTGTTCGGTCTTAAATTTAACGGCAGTCCATTTAAAGTGAGTTTAGACAGGAGAACGGAATAGTGTGTGTGTGTGTGTGTGTGTGTGTGTGTGTGTGTGTGTGTGTGTGTGTGTGTGTGTGTGTGCAGGCGCGTAAGTCTGTGTGTTATTGAAAGGGGGGGGGGGAGGAGGATGGAGAGAGAGAGAGAGAGAGAGAGAGGAGAGAGAGAGAGAGAGAGAGAGAGGTATATATATCATGCTGAACAATTTAGTAGTGGGGGAGAACAAGTGCACGCTAACAATTCTTCCGTCATATTAACGACTTGGCAAAGACTTAAATAAAAGGGGAAAAAAGAGCGCGGGGGAGGGGGGAGACGGGAGGGAGAGGAATAAAATGAATATATAAAATTAGGAAAATGTATTATAAATATCAATCCCTTCATTAGCAGCATATGGGAACCATTGTAATCTCTCTTGAAGACAGATCTATTCATATGGCCTACTCCTAGGCCTCTCGTTCGCTGGATCTGACTCATCAGGGAGACACGGCTGATTGTGTCTGTGCACCTTTGGCATCAAATGAAAATACACCACAGTCCGTAATTCTGTGGTGTTACATATACATGTGTATGTGCGTGCGTGCGTGCGTGCGTGTGTGGGTGTGGGTGTGGGTGGGTGTGTGGGTGGGTGGGTGTGGGTGTGGGTGGGTGGGTGCGCGCGCGCTCCGTACGTGTGTTCCTGCCTTTCAGTTCTTCCTTTTCGCATTGCATTAATTAACACGTTTAACGTTTAGTAACTTCCGTGCTTGGCGAGGTGATGGGAGAAAGCAGCGGGGTAAAAATAAACGAGGGCTGACTGACGATATATTGCCTTTCATTTCCCCTCTCTGTCCTTCTCCATTTCATCCGTTTACTCTCTTCCTCCTCCTCGGTCACCTCGTCTTACACGTGCACAAGCGCGAGCGCACGTAGCCCTGCTCTCTCTCTCTCTCTCTCTCTCTCTCTCTCTCTTTCGCACACACACATACACATATGGCGCCTATACACACACGCAGACACCTACTTTCACATAAGGCACAAGCACACACACACACACACACACACACACACACACACACACACACACACACACACACACATGCACACGTGCGCCTATACACACACGCACACACCTACTTCCACATATGGCACAAACGCATGCGCACACACGCGTGCGCGCGCGCGCGGCGACACACACACACACACACACACACACACACACACACACACACACACACACTTTATATCATTCCTTCTCTCTCTCTTTCTCACTCCCTTTCACCCAGCCTTCCTTCATCTCTCTCTCAACATCGCTGTATCTTTCCACACCACTTTAACATCCGTGTTCCACACGCTCTTTCGTTCTTTCCCCTACTCTACAACCCCCCCCCCCCCCCCCCAACCCCTACCCCTGACCTACCCATAGGCCTTTCTTAGCCTTTTTCAATCTCTTCTCTCGCTCACTTTACTAGTTCTCCTTCCTCATCGCCCGTCTCTGTCTGTCTTTTTCGTTGTCTTTCTCATCTCTCTTTGACTTTTCATCTGTCTGTCAGTTCTGTCTGTCTTTCTTTCACACCTTCTTACTTCTCTCATATTCTCTCTCTCTCTCTCT
>CM031605.1:28735786-28738286 GCA_018398815.1 Conus ventricosus
TCGCTTTCTTGGCCAAGTGTTCCTGTTCCGTTTAGCTGTCTCTTCCGCTTCCGCTGGTTGAGGAACTGCTTCCGGTTCCGGGTCTATGGTGCCGGCATCAGCAGTTTTGGCTTTGTCGTGCGTTGTGTCTGTGCCGTGGACGTGGCTGAGGGTGGACACGCTGCTGACGGTAGTGGTAGTGGTATGTTTTGCATTATGCAGGTGGGAACACGTGTGCTTCAGTTTCTGCTCTGCAATGCAGCCCTGAAAACCCGCCAATAATCAACATGATCATTGTCGCAATTATCGATTTCATCCTCGTCTTTGTTTTACGCTAAGTTATTGTCGTCATCGCTAGTGCCATCGTTTTCAGTTACATCATGCAGACTTAACTTACTCATCAAACTTATCTCGTGAAATAAAATCTGCCGAGATATATCTACTTACATTGCTCGTATATATGAGTGTGCGTGCGTGCCTTTATAATAACTTTATTTCAGTTGTCCGTGCTAGTATGGGCGTTTGTGTATACCCTCTCTCTCTCTCTCTCTCTCTCTCTCTCTCTCTCTCTCTCTCTCTCTCTCGTACACACACCCACTTTGTGTGTGTGTGTGTGTGTGTGTGTGTGTGTGTGTGTGTGTGTGTGTGTGGTGTGTGTGTGTGTGTGTGTGAGCGCGTGTGCGTGCGAGTCCATGGTAAACTGAAGCGCTAGTTTTTTTTTTCTTTTCGTTTCTTTTTTTTCTCCTAAGTGTTGGCAATTGCAGGATCAGCACAACTCAACACGACACAACCATATATTCCAAGAGATCTTCCCTGCTATTCTCTGCATAAAAATATCACTGAATGATACGGGCCATAAATCTGATTACCTTTTTTTTCAAGAATATTTTCAGTGTTACCAAACTGACGTTCTGATCAGATGATTCGCATATCAAATACAAAACGAAACAAAACAAAACCACCACTAAACAACAACTAAGCCATATGATATCTATGCAAATAGTGGAACAAATATTAAATTACGTCTTATAAATATGAAAAAAAAATTAACGCCGTAGCAGATACATAAAGAATGCCTGCTAAATGCAGAATAAAGGTTAACCACATACAAGTATATTTTGATAAATAAAACGAAAGTAAAACTTTATCATTCTTGGTGAATCAAGTATTGAAGTAGCACATTAAAAAACTTCGTTTGTTTCCATAATAACTTTAGCCAGTTTATACCATCGCAACACATTCATTTACTTTTGAGACCGTCAGACAAAATCTAACAGAGCTGGTAACAATGGGGAACTCAGAAAGGGAAGCTTAAATGGAATAATTATAACCCATGTGACTTAATTAGGAGACGATGACGAAAGTTCGGAACAAGTCGAAATGAAAAGCACACGTGACAAGAAGCTGATCGTTCGTGTGGCCAGCTTGCTTTGAATTGTGACTCGACCACTGTATGCACGCTCTCTTCATCTCCTAGAAAAGGCAAAAGCCCCCAACCCCACCTCCCACCCCCTTGCCTCCATCGCTATCTCCCAGCACCATCTTTCACGTCCCCTCCACCGCCTAACCCTTTCATTGCGCGTATTTTATATTCTGCTTTGATTGGCACAGAATGTTAGTTATACGGGAGGGCGGGGGGGGGGGACGTGGTTTAATTGACACAGAGTGTATGAGTTACATCACTGAACCAAAGATAGTACAGTGCTGATCTACATTGCTCGACACCCTCATTCTTATCAGTTGGCACTCGCAGCATGGGAGTCCAATAGGCAAAATGCCTCTCGTTCTATCAAAGGTATTGAATTGGTACCTGCTGATGCGTACATATATTTAGGAACATTCAAATTGCCCCTCCTTTTATCAGAGGTATTGAATTGGAAACTGCTGACACATACATATATTTAGGAATATTTTTAGATTAAAAAAAAGAACCGTTCCCTGAACATTGATTATGCCAGTTGATAAAGAATATCAGTACAGGAAGCTGCAATCATTTCATATCAACACTCATGATCTCCGGATATTTGGTGTTTGTTGCCTTCTGGAATCTGAACTATTTTCGTTTGTATGCTGTTGTGGTGTGAACGTGGTATTGCGTTGTGAATGTGAAATGCTTAACGATCCTTCAGAAACCTGTGAATGTATATGGAAAGATTGTGCATAAAATGCAGAGACAACTGCTTGAGCTGTACACAAGCGATGTGCGCAAGTCAAGGTGATCAAACGTGAGAAGGGGAAAAGAAAGAAGATAAAGCCGATCAGTTGGAGCGAAAACTGATTCGTTGTATATGTATCAATTATGATTAGAAGTGCATATAAAATCTTTTTTTTAGTTATATGTTGATTGTCTTTACTGTACATATCTTTGAAAACATTCGTTCACACCGGTATAGTTGTCTTTATTTTGTTTTATGTACCTGTCATTACAATAAAGAACGGTCCACTGAGCCCACGGAAATGAGTGTGCAAGCCTTGGTGTGTGAGTGTGTGTGTCGGTGTGAGAAAGTGAGCGAGTGTATGT
>CM031605.1:28758286-28775786 GCA_018398815.1 Conus ventricosus
TCGTCGTCGTCGTCGTCATCCTCGTCGTCGTAATCGTCGTCGTAATCGTCATCATTTTTATAGAGTAACTCACATAAAAAGAACGAAAGAGTGAAGAGAATGAAGCAGGCAAAACTAGAAACAGCCGTTTGTTGATAGTTGTTTTATTAATCTTGCACTATTCTGGATGAATTGCCACCATAAAAGAACCAACCTACCTTCACCTCTCTCCTATCCCCTTCTCTTTTCTTCCCGTTGCACCCCTTCCACACACACACACACACACACACACACACACACACACACACACACACACACACACACACACACACTTTTCGATGACATCCAAAATGGAAGTCAACAATGGAACAAACAGCTTAAAAACTTGTCATGTTTGTTTTTATTTTTTCGCACTAAGACAAGATTAAGGGATCTTTAAGCTCAATCGCCTAAAACATCAGCAATACTGACCAGTTAATCATTATATATGTAAAATGAGATCTTTCAGTTTTAATACATGTGTAAACGATGAGATCTCCTACAGATGTGGATGAAGAGGAAGGGTGAAGAGGGGGAGGGGGCAGACTGGGAGGGGAGGGGGGGGGGGGGGGGGGCGAGAGAGGGACAGGAGGAGCGGATTGTCCTCGGTTCCAGAGTTCTCTACTACTCCCCATCTTATGGCTGCATTCCAAAGCTGTAAATTTAACACAGAGGAGAGAGAGAGAGAGAGAGAGAGAGAGAGAGAGAGAGAGAGAGAGAGAGAGAGAGGAGGTGTTACGGAAAACAAGCCAATTACAGTAAAAACACAAATGAAGGTGCGAAGTAAGCTCTATCAATCCACAATATAGAACTGACAATTAGAATTGCGTCGACTATGCTTATGACGATACAAACGACAGACAAAAAAAATGCACCAGACATTACTGTACTGTGCATTAGAGAAGCGTCACCTTGCACCTTGCTATTTGTGCTTATTTGTATTTTGGCCTGAAAAAAAAACGTTTGAAAACGGAGTAACCGCAGGCGAAAATTGAAATATAAGCAAACACAGAGTTAGGTTACACCGTGCCGCCCAAGGAAGAAACAAACAACTTACAGGACAGACACAAGCCTGCAGTCCTGCTGGGCCTTCTTCAGGCAGGACAAAATATCCAACACAATGGAAACAAAGGACGAGCACACAGTCCTCTGGGTGAAAACTGTGGCTGCACACCAAAATCAATGCGCCAAGGCCTTGCCTAAGGCGTCGAGTATTTATAGACTGGCGCAATGTGATTGATTTCAGATTGATTGGAGAATTCTTATAGTGTCTGAAAGTCGATTCTCCTCATTTCCCTTCATACGGTCATCAAGGTACAGGCCAGGTGGTTCCAAACAGACATATTAGAATAAAAGGAATGGGATTATTTTGTGCGCTTGAGGCTGGCACAAAGATAGGGTGACGGGTGAGTGCAAAGACATGAAATGTGTGTCAAGTAAGGGAAAGAGGAAGGTCATGTGTTTGAAGATTGTTTGCGATTTCATCGGTGAAGATCCTCCCCCCCCCCCCCCCCCCAAACGAGGGAAATAATTGCTGGGGAGTTGTTCTTTTGATCAATTATCAGCTTAAAATTCAATGCGGGCTGAAATTCATGGTAGGCCATAAATGCTTGCATGGATAATGTAATGTTTAAGAGCAAAATCCTAATTGTGGCGTGTGGCCTGTGGCGTGGGTGAAATACTAAAACTACGGAATGGAAAAGATGGAAGAGGTTGGAGGGAAGTAATAAGCTTACAGACTGAAAAATAAAGATACAGCCTCCAGTCCACCCGTCTCCACCCCGACATAGAAACACATTATCAGAAACTACCAGGTAACATACAAATAAACACACAGAACAGGGCGTACGGTAGCGCAGATTTGACAGACAACACAATGCAAACAAGTGAAAACCGACAATAGCCTTCTTCGCTCCTCTAACCCCCAACCCCAAGCTCTCTGCTCAACGTTTCATTCGATGGAAATCTCCTAAAAAGAAACTGGACCTCCCTGCCCCCACCCCCTCAAGTGGACGAAGTAGGCCGCTCGTGTTGTAGTTACAGTAAGTATTATATATCAAACGATATCTTGATTGGTCGTCCTCTCGGTGTGACCTGAACTAATCCTTACCGCTGCGTACCCCTAACACTGTCAGAAACAAACACGCACCTGCTATTTCCAGTTCGTACAAGCATAGGCACATTTTTCTGTGCACTCCAGACATAGCCGAATACGTTTATATTATTTTGCACTCATTGGAGATGTTTTGACATAACACAACACAGCCTTACATGACAGAGGACCAAGGTTTGAATGTCCACTTGTTGTCGGTGTCTTTCTTTGACAGGTGAGTGGTTGTAGCACTGCTAGGAGAACGAAGCACCAGATGATGAAACCTGTCGCGATGAAATCGTACGCTTGCAAGTTCACACGTTCAGTAAACATCTGGCACCTGTATATGAGTCACTAACCAAAATAAAGTTTAGATGGTGAGCTGCAGCCGTCCCTGCTTAATCCAGTCTCCTCCATTCCACAAACGATGTTCCTATAGTAAGTATGCATTCAATGGGCTGAAGAACAGTTCACATAAACGCATGGCTGTCCTGAGAGCAGTTTTCTAGATGGCAAAGAATATGTGTTTGTGAAAGAGCGAAATTCGACTCTCTAGGCGCTCGACGCTTCTTATTCATCAACATTTACGATCTGTAGGTTTTCATGTTCGAGACACTGAGGAGAAAAAAACAATTGGCCGCCCGAATCTACATAACAGGAAGGTGACTATTGGTCTTTAAACTATTTGTGAAGTTGAGTTCTCATACTCAGTCTTCATCATAGAAACTGAGTATTGGGTCTGATAAGATACCCGTTCTGTTTGAAGAACTCAAAGTGATTGTCATATTCATTATTCTGGAGATTTACTTTCCATTCATTTTCACAACGTGATGTAACTCCCGAAATTAAGTGAACTCGAAACAATCTTTTTGATTTTGAGTTGATTGATCTTCTCCTGGAGTTTGTCGACAATGGTAAAATGACTTCTTCCCTTAACTAACGAAGAAAATGAACACAACGCTCGTGCTTTGCACGTTAAAAAAAAACCAATTCGATAGCAATCCTTACACACTATCTTTATTATTCCTTGAAACGTCAGTTCTTTGTTGGCATGGCTGTATTGCAGTCCAGCTGGGATGCTATTAAGCTTTGTCTCCTGCTAGCGACTGGGTCAGAGATGGGGATGTTGTATTTTTAACATTGATATGGAGAGGAGACCGCTGTTGCACCTTTTCAATCTTTTATAATTTTTTAGATTATAGGACAGAAAGGGCAAAGGCCCCTGCAGGCCTGAGATCAACATTTGATTTTGCGCCACTCTCTCCTCACCTTAACCCCCCTCCCGCCCCCGCCCTTACCCTCTTCCAGCATCCCTATGGACCCACACGTTATTAAGGGATGGTCACCCGAAGAAACTAACAAACAAAATATCTGTAGGGGATGGTCAGTCTGCTGATACATTTCTCTACAACAAACAAAATATCTGTAGGGATGGTCAGTCTGCTGATACATTTCTCTACTGGAGGTTCACTGAGACCTGCAGAAAATCCACATGTCACTAGATAAGAAAACAATACGGCTGGTTGAACAACCCATATATCACTAAATAAGAAAGCAATACGACTGGCTGAACAACCCATATATCACTAAATAAGAAAGCAATACGGCTGGTTGAACAACCCATAGATCACTAAATAAGAAAGCAATACGGCTGGTTGAACAACCCCCTATATCTACTAAATAAGAAAACAGTACGCTGGTTGAACAACCCATATATCACTAAATAAGAAAACAATACGACTGGTTGAACAACCCATATATCACTAAATAAGAAAGCAATACGGCTGGTTGAACAACCCATAGATCACTAAATAAGAAAACAATACGACTGGTTGAACAACCCATATATCACTAAATAAGAAAGCAATACGACTGGTCGAACGCAGGCCGCACACACTAGGAAAACAGTTATACTGGCTGAATGACACACGTTGTACAAAATAGGAAAACAGAAATACTGGCTAAATGACACATGTAGTACAAAGTAGGAAAACAGAAATACTGGCTGAATGACACATGTAGTACAAAGTAGGAAAACAGAAATACTGGCTAAATGACACATGTAGTACAAAGTAGGAAAACAGAAATACTGGCTGAATGACACATGCAGTACAAAGTAGGGAAACAGTTATACCGGCTGAATGACACATGTAGTACAAAATAGGGAAAACAGGCAATGTTAGCTGTATGATACACGTAGTACTGTAGGGAAACAGTAACGCTGGTGGCAGGATACATGTGGTACGAAGTAGGAAAACGGTAATATTTGGCTGAACGACACATGCAGTAATACAAAGCGGACAAAGACTAACGCTGCACGAGGCCTTTAGAGATTCACCGTCTCATGGGCACGGCGTCATGGAAGACGACGCTCGCCCCTCTCCTTCTGCCGCCTTACCTCTTACCGGAATTGAATTAAGTAACCATTTACTAATGGACGGACGGGGAATGTTTTCAAGCCGTAAACATGACTCCACGAGTAGCTGGAACTCTACAATTGTCAGGCCGACAGCCTAACGCCACTGGCTCCACAACAGGATCCCCTATAGTATTGGTAGCAACTGGGAAAAAGACCAGCTTGATTTTCCTGTTTGTTAGCAGTAAATCAAAGACAATCCTGTGCTGATTACTGTGTCTGGAAGCACTGGCATGGCGGTGGTACCGACTCAGCAGACTTACAGAGTGACAAATGGTGCCGAGACGTGAGGACGTGAGTTCGGATAATGGCAGGCTCTTGAGCACTCATCCGTATCAACGACACTGGCGTCGAGCACACTGGATACTGCTCATTACCGCTATGATTGATTCTCTGACCGTCTGACTGGTCTGTCTGTCTCTGCCTCTGCCTCTGTCTCTGCCTCTGTGTGTGTGTGTGTGTGTGTGTGTGTGTGTGTGTGTGTGTGTGTGTGTGTGTGTGCGTGCGTGCGTGCGTGCGTGCGTGCGTGCGTGCGTGCGTGCGTGCGTGCGCGCGCGTGCGTGCAAACACGCATGTCTATGTATGTGTGTACTTGTGTGTACCGGCATGTGTATTGCATACTGATACATTATGGTAACAAAATCACACCAAACAGCAGACACAGATGAAATTCTTTCTCTCCCCCCACCTCTCCCTCTTCTTCCCCATACCCTCCCCCACCCCTACCACTCTCCTGCCTAGACACACACACACACACACACACACACACACACACACACACACACACACACACACACACACACACAAACACACACACACACACACACACACACACACACCACACACACACACACCACACACACACACAGGGGGGACGTATACACATACGCACTCATACACTGAGACGTGCGCATGCCAAAGATTTGAAGCCAGACAGGTGTGCTGAAGTCGTTTCCAATGTCTGGAAGTGTAAGGAAGACTTGGCAAAAAGGCTTGTTCCAGGAGGTACCTGGCACTAAAACAAACCAAACAAAACAAAAAGATAACAGCAGCACCCAAAAAAAAATAAAATAAAATAAATAAAATAAAAAAAAGAAAGAAAAAAAAAAGAAAAAAGAAAAAGAGACACAAAACAAAATGAAACAAAACAACGCAAAACGAAACAACTTGGAACAACGCCTGAGAGATGGATAGGACGCCAATCCTGCGCGCTGTGACACCGGCACTGAAGATTCACTATGGCGTCTAATACTTTATTCTTTGGCGCGTCACCAGACCTCGGAGTAGACTCATGTGCCAATGTTGACCTTGCAGACCACCCGCAACAAGGGTTGACGTCTTTTCTACTGGGCATAAGGAGAAACGGACTTTATTTAGCCTTCAAAGCCTTTTTGCCTGATATTTGTCTCCCTTGGACACCAGCTCAACAAAAACAAAGACACAAACAAACGAAACTAAGCACAACAACAACAACAACAACAACAACAACAGCAAAAACAATAGTAGCAGTAGTCCTCAAACACATGAATTTAGAGGTCTCAGACATGAAAGAATTATCTGAATGCATGAAAACATTTCATGTTTGCTGATATAATGAGTCACCACCCCTTTCCTCATATTTTGCCACCGTTGCATACAACCAGTGCGACATGGATTCCGTCCTTTGCAAATTGGTTAAACAGTCCAACCGTACGGACAATATAATAACCGAAGGACCGTGAACACAAAGTTCCAGTTGTCTTCCTGGAAGTGCTCCTGTTTCAGCTCCGATTTCTGGCTCTGTTAATAATCAGCAACATGCTGAACAGATGGTGAATAATGTTCCTTTGCACGTGCACCCTGTCGCTTTTCTGGTTTGTTAAGTAAACTGACATGGGCAATGGGTAGAAATTCCGGGATATTTTGGGGTTATATCCGTAGGTGTAAACGGCGACCTCATATGCACAGCACAAGATGTCAAGCATCATTATAGGAGATTTTCCGCGTGTCAGTATTCGGTCTTTTTTTTTTTTTTCTCCGAATTTTTGTTATCGTTTGGAATTGCTTAAAAGTGAAGGCGCTCCTTGACTTATTACATCGTTAACGTACTGCAGACATCGTTATACCTGAATCTGACATAAATTGACATAAATTTCCAACAAAATCTTCAATGTTACCTATGTATTTCTCTCAAATCAAGGTAGGATAAAACATCTTTAAAAGGTCTCTTCTGAATTTATCTGTATTGTGCTTATTTCGTCTGACAGAGAGAGAGAGAGAGAGAGAGAGAGAGAGAGAGAGAGAGAGAGAGAGAGAGAGAGAGAGAGAGAGAGAGAGTTACAAACAGTATGACTTTACTGATGATTAACATCAGTCGATTCAGATCTTTGTACGCGTCACGTTTTGATGTGACGCTTGTCAATCAAATACTGTATATAAAATTTGCGTAAGGATTCCGGAGGTCTCTTCGAAGTACTAGAATAAGGCAGAAAATGCCAGAAGCCTCCAGGAATTGTCTCTTGAATGTTGCCAGCATTTTGATTGGCTACCTTTTGTAAAGGTACTCGATTCTTCCGGATATTTGACTAGTCGTAATGCGTCACAATTCTAGAACATTCCAGCATGCTCAATGATTGGTGGCAGCTACCCGTTTTTCTTGAACTTTTGATTCAACGATCTATAAATAATTGAGGGAATGACAGAGCGATAGAGAGAAGATATGAGAGACAGAGAACGGAAATTGAGAGTTAAAGTGTTACAGAAGGCTCGTTTTGGGATCGTTGCCATTGTCCTTGAGTATTCATCTGTGAATCTTCTGCTGTAATTAAAAACTCTTGAACTCGTAAGGCTACCAGGATTCTCTGTCCGCACTGATTCGATGAAAGATCAGAACCAACTGTCGTCCATCTACTGAACTCAGCATTCAGCTCACTGAGGTATCAAAGAATAGGTGATCGATTCTTCTTAGCACATACACACACACACACAACAACAACAACACCAACCACACACACACACACACACACACACACCACACACACACACACACACACACACACACACACCCAACAAACCTGGCCTATACTCATGTACCCTTCCTTCCCCACCCACACCCCTATGACTCGCGCAATGAGCCACACTACATAAATCAACATTTAATTCCAAATGAGACAGCTTTTCGTCCTCATACGGAACCGCTGCACAGAACACGCAGGTGAAAGAAATCAGAAACAGGTTGTCTCGGTGTAGTTCATACTTGATACGGCTATAGCGAAGTCAACAATTAAAAGGAAATGCAGATTAAAAAAAAAAAAATGATAGAGGTAAATTGGCAGGGGACCAAATCTGCCGTCACGCGACCTGGATTGACGAAGTAATCGGTCGACCCGGCTGACAGGGAAAACGACAGCTCAACGGTTGACGAAAAGAAGGGGGGTTGGAGGGGGGGGGGGGGGGGGGGGGGGGGGGGGTGGGGGGGGGGAGGGGAGTCAGAAGTGGGGGATCGGGAAGTGGCAGGAGGTGGAGGAAAGGGGAGAGTGAGGGGGTGCTGGTGGTGAGGATTGGGAAAAGAATTGGGTGAGTTTGGGTGGTGGGGGTTCCTGAAAAAAAGAGAAGAATAAGCTTTGCAGGCGGGACTTCAGGCATATATTTGCTTCAGTTAAAAAGGCGGTTGGGAACTGCGACTGAAAAGGACGGGGTACTGGGGTGAGGGAGGGGTGGGTGGGGGGTTGAGATGGAAAGGAGAGGGAGCTGGGATTTGGGGGGTGGGTGGGGAGGGTTGTGGGTACAACGAAAAGAGGTGGGTCAGGGGTGGGGGTGGGGGGAGAAGTTGGAGCATGATGTTGTTTCCTGTTCACTCCAAGATCAGCAGTCACACTAAAACCTATGGAAACTTGAGAATATCAAAAGTCCGTTATGTTGTTGTTTCGTGAAAACAGTAAATACAAACACCAATAACAAACAAACAAATAAAACCAACCCCTCTAAAAAAAAACAACAGAAGTTTTCTTCTTATGCTTCATAATCATTCTTTTAAGGTGGGGCGGGGAGGGAGAGGGGGGGGAGGAGAGGGGAAAAAAAGGCAGAGTTAAAGAGCGTGACAGAAAAGGGGGAGTTACTGCAACCCCAAAACTTCCAGAAAGCGGGAAAAAACAGACACAGCCCACTCCCTCCCCACCCACCCCGGCATCCTCACTGGAAGTAGAAAGTACTAATTCTCTCCCTTTCTTTTCCTGGTGATAATCACTGTTTTCACGAAGAAAACGGTTTATATAACGACTGCTGGAAGTAGTTTTATTTAAAAAAAAAAATAAAGAAAAAAAAGAAGAAAAAAAACAAAACCTCAAAACCGAAACAACAACAACAACAACCGGCCTTTACCTGACCTCCCTCTTACCCCCACCCCTTCCACCCCTCACCTTTCAACTTCTGTGACCTAACCTTTCTTCCACCTGTAATCTCTGTCTCCCATCACTGTGGGGGTTCACAGTTGGGCAGGTCAGAGCCGCCTGCTTTTAATCCGCACTGACAAAGTAGTCTTCTCCCTCCAGTGTCAACCAATGATTGAATCACACACTCTACGCTTCATTGATTCACACAGTTTCTCTTTGACCGTTGCATTTTGAATGTCTCATCTTCTTTCTTTTTCAAAGGGACAGACCGGCTGTGATGTGTATAACACACACTCTCTCTCTCTCCCGTCTTTCTCTCTTCCAAGTCGCCCCTCCCATCCCTCTGTCTCTGGCTCTGTGTCTGTCTGTCTGTCTATCTGTCTGTCTCTTTTTCAATCCCCTTCCTGTCGTCTGTCTGTCTCACTGACAGAGAGAGAAGAGGTGCTGGTGGTGGGACTCTGTGTGTGTGGTGTGTGTGGGGTGTGTGTGTGGTGTTTTGTGTGGTGTGGTGGTGTTTGTGTGTGTGTAAGTGTGTGTGTGTGTGTGTGGGAGAGAGAGAGGAGAGAGAGAGAGAGAGAAGAAGAGGGGAGAGAGAGAATCTAAGATGTAACAAACTGAGTCAGTTGAATTGGTGTGTGTGGTTTTGTGTGTGTGTGTGTGGTGTGTGTGTGCTTTGCGTGCGTGCGTGCGTGCGTGTGGGGTTTTGTGTGTGTGTGTGTGTTTTGTGTGTGTGTGTGTTTTGTGTGCGTGCGTGTGTGTGTGTGTGTGTGTGTGTGTGTTCGCGTGTGCTTGCGTGCGTCCTGGGTGGGTGTGTGTGGTATGCACGACATGCCTTATGGGGCCATCTCTCTCTCCTCTCTCTCTCTCTCTCTGTGCGCGTGTGTATATTATGTGTGAGTGTCCGTGCGCATACTTGTGCACATGCGTTCACGTAAGTGTGTTGTGGAGTGCGCGTGCACGCGCGTGTTTTCTGTTTGTATAACCGGCAGGGAAAATGAATTTCTGAGCACCGTCTGTGACCAATTATGTATTGGCATATCTACCCTGCGATCGCCGTCACTGGAGCGTACGGCGTGTAAGTGAGTGTGTAAGCGGGGAACTCTATTGCGTACAGGTTGAGCGACGGGCAAAATGGTGGCCCACCTAACATTCGTTCTCCAGAGCACGTGTTTAAAAATCTAGAAGTAATGTAAATAGATAGACTTCACTAGACTGTTCTCTGAAATTGTGTGTGTGTGTGTGTGTGTGTGGTGTGTGTGGGGTGTGTGTGTGTGGGTGTGTGTGTGTGTGTGTTTTGTGTGTGGTGCGGCATGTGTATATGTATGTATGTATGTATGCATGTGTGTGTTTTGTGTGTGTGTGGTGTTTTGTGTGTGTGTGTGTGTGTGTGGGGTGTGTGTGGTGTGCGCGCGCGTTAATTTTGTTTGTGTGCATGTGTGTGTTGGGGTGGGGAGGGGTGGAGGGCGATTGCATGCGACGGAATGCGTGTATGCGCTTTCAGTTAACACTGGTGTCCTATATTCAAGAATCTTTGTTCAGTGAACTTCTTTTGCCCATCACACTACTCTTCCCAACAGAATTAAAAATTGTAAAAAAAAAAATAAAAAAAATTAATAAAAAAAAAAATAAAAGCAGCAGGTCCCTCTCTGTAGAGACTTACATAAAAGGTCAAAACGTGAAAGATCGACTCTTTCATGGGGAAGTTTACACAATTCAGTCGGGGGCATGGTCAGGCACATATGTTCATCTGTATGAATAAAAGACAGTGAGCTTAGAATCGAAAAGACAGAACAAAATGTAGGAAAACTAGTCTCTGATTCCGGGCTTTTTTTTTTTCTTCTCTTCCTGTTCGTATGTGCCTATCTTTGACCAACTAGATCAATGCTGTCTTTCCCAGCAGGCGTCAGGAACAATTTTTTTCTCTTTTTTCCCCCTTCTTCTTTCTTCTTCTTCTTCTTTGTAGTGTGTGTGTGTGTGTCATGTGGACGTAGCCTTGCACATCAAGGCATGTGACGTTCCATACATGTAGTTAGTGATTTGAATTTTCATTTCCCCATGCACTACTGAAAAGGTAAGAATATTTCGTGTGCTTGACTAGTGTAGCGGGCCGTCCCCAAATATTGGTGAGTTTGATCGGTAAAGAACAAACGTGGACATTGGTGAAAGTGACCACTGAGAGATAGTTTACAAGGGCTGGAAAGAGTGATGGTCATGTGTTGTGAACCACTGGTAGGCACTCACTAGGGAGAGAGGAGGAAAGAATTAGTTTTAACAGCAGAGGGCCTAGAGACTCGAACTGTCAGGACGTTGTTCTCTATGCTGACAGTCATTACCAGCTTGTGAAGCGATAGATAGTTGGGCGAGGGAAAGCTAAAGGGGAAAAACTTAAGGAAAAAGAGAAAGCAAGAATTCATTGTAGAATTAAGAGGTTACTTACACGAAACTTATTCGTGTTTCTGCCCTTCACCCTTTTACCTTCGCCCTTCACCTTCACCTGTTCACCCGTGAGGTGGGTTGAAGATGGCTTGTGTGGGGAACCACACCGCGTGGCAGCCCCCTGGAATTAAGGACTCCAGGGAGAGGAGTCGGGAATCGTCATCTCTCCAGGGACAGGAGAAGACGAGGGAGAGGTTGGAAATCATCTCTCCAGTGACAAGAAGTGTCGAGGGAATGAGGAGTCTCGGAAGTCACTATCTCCAGGACGGGAGAAATCGAGGGGGCGAGATGATGTCTGAGAGTAAGAGAGACAGGGAATCCTGAAAGGATGAGGCGAGTCGTAATTCGGATGCAGGCATAGCATCATGGATGTGAGAGAATCATTTATTTTCTGGTCTGGAGTTTGGGGCCATGTTGTGTGGATGGGCCGTGGGACTTTATGGAAGTCTTGAGTGAGTAGTTTGCCTCTCAGTGGAAAGCGTGCTACCTGTATAAATTTGTTCTTAACGTGTTTGATGTGATTTAGTAAGTGTTTCCCGAAGGAGAGGGGGAGAAGAAAAAACATTCGGTAGTGCGCCTTTTGGGTGATTGGAAGGATTGCGTGTGCGTATGGAGTAAAATGCTGTCATGAATGCGCGAGTGCAAAAGTGACAGTGGTGACAGTGGTGACCCCGACTCCAGTTTCACGACGTAGCATGCCGTTTTTGTTTTCCCCTAGGAAAAAAAGAAGAATGATTTCTATTTTGTACCCTTCAGAGGAAGGATTTCTATTTGTGCCCTTGGGGCCTGGAGGAAAAAAAAGATTTTTGATTTGTTACCCTCAAGGGTTGTGAGGGAAGAAAAAAAAAGAATAAAAAAGATTTTGATTTGTTACCCTCAAGGGTTTTGAGGGAAAGAAAAAAGAAAAGAAATTAGTTAATTATTTATTGTGTATAATATATGCACTTGTTGTTGTTTTTTTCTATTTCTATATCGTGTTTTAGGGAGTGGTTGACATTTCATTTTGGTTGCTCTACTCCGTTATGGCGTTTTGTTTTTTCGGTAGGATTTCTGTTTGACCCTTCCCCCACCTCAGGGACCGATAGCCTCAACCACACTTGCTCGAACCTGGCAGCAAGGGGGCAGGGCGTTGAGGATTCGCTGTCCTTCCCCTTAGGGAGTATTAGATTTTTTTCCCCTTCCCCATGGACTGATAGCCCCAACTCTTCCGCGTTTTGCAGGGGGGCATTGGCGTTGGGGAGTCAATAGTCCTTCCCTTCTCTAAAATATCTATTTCTTTTCCCTTCTATTGTTCAGTTTGATTTTTCACCTTGCCCCTCAGAGTGGTGGGATCAACCTTACTCCTCCGTCACGCTAATTGTGTAGGTGGTTGAGTTGATTACCGCTCTGCCCAAATAAACCTCTTTATCTTTGATTTTTTTTTTTGTGTGTGGTGCGAGATCTTTTCTTGAGTTTGGGTGATGTGGCTTTTAGTGATTGATTGTTTTGTATTTTGGATTATTACTGTAGTGTGGTGTATATTGTGCAGGATTTGTTTTTCCCGTCTCCAGTTTCACGGGGGACAGTTGACCACTAGGGTGCTGACTGGGGCTTTTTTGCTGTTCTTGATTTCTTTCTCACTGTTCCGTTCCTGTGTATCCTTTATTTCTTTTCACCCTCTTTTTCAAAAAACTATACACTTCCTCACAATAGAGCTCCTATCTAGCTTTTCTTATCAACATTTTCATCTTTTAGGTAGGCTTTTTCGCTAGTTTGTGTCTTCTTCCTCTTTTCTAATGGTTTGTCGCTTCCATTTGTTTGTAAATTTATATTCATTTATCGTATTTAAGGCGGTGCATTTGTTCTGTAAATTCCATTTTGAAATTAAATAAGAAGGAAAGACTGACAACAAGAACATTAAGAACTAAAACTTATAATGAATTTATTTTCAGAAAACTTTATTGTGTTTTTCCTTTCTTAGGAAAAACAGATTTGCATTGGAACTACATTTTTTTTTTTTTTTTACATTCCACATTGATAACAAAAATATTCTGGAAAAAATACATTCCTTGGTTTTCATTATATACCCCTGTTTAAGTAAGCTTGTTTTCTGTTTACACCGGAAATTGAATTCTTTATTTGTAAATATTATAATTACGTCTTTGTGGATAAATATAGCATCATCATATATCGCCTTATTCTTATTCATTACTTAGTGATTGTTTTGGGTGTTTATATCTAGTTGACTGTTCTTATGGATGATTTTGATTAAAATATGTTAAACAAAGCGGGACGCTTGGGTTTTTGATGGGAGGAGGGGGAAGAAAACTTACCAATTATGTGAAACATGCATAGATAGGGCAGACAGGCTAGACAGAGGGAAGCTGAAGAAAATACGACTCAGAGGGAAGCTGAGAAAAAAAAGATTACAGAGGGGAAGCATGAAGGCTGAAGACGTCAATTTAAGTTGAGGCAGTTAGAAACTAGAGACTGATGCTGAAATTAAAAGATACGGCATCGAGAGAAGCCTCCACCAGTCCGGTTCCGCAAGCGCACCTCAACCAAAAGCGGCATATATTCCAAAGTAACCGCTTTTGAGGAAAAAACGGATGAAATTGATAGTTTTCTTTTCCGATTTGAAAGTCACGCAACGTCTTGTGGTTGGCCAAAAGGAAAGTGGCCATTGTATATTGCGGTGGTTGTTTAAGGGTAGCGCTTTGACTCTGTACCACTCACTTGCAGCGAAAACAAAATTTAACTTGCGGATCAGTTGAAGAAGGACTCCTCAAAGGAAATTTCAATGTTTGCTGATCGTTTTCGCGTTACGTTCGTTCTGTGCGCCCTGACAAAGGAGAGAATCGTTTCCGGTCGTTTCTGATCCGTATGAGTCATTGTTTGGATCGATGGATCGATTGATCAAAAAAACGAACAAAACTTTTCAGTCACTGCGAGATCTCCTTCTTAGAGAACAACTTTTTCCAGAGCGTGAGCAAAGATTCTGGGCCACTCTTTCCTTAAAGGAAAATGGCAAGTTGAAAGCGTTGGGTGGGAGGAAATGTGTCAGATTGCTGATCAGTATGGTATCGCTCACCCAGATAAGGGCGTTCGTGGGATAGGAAAGGAGAATTTTCCATCTTTGAGTCTTCAAGCGTCATGTACTATCATTCGGACAGGGAAGTTTACAGTAAGGAAGGAAATCGTGGGTCATTTCTGAGTCCTCAAAGGATATTACTTTGCTAGGAACGGACAGGGATGGATCTTTCCGCGGTTCGAGTGACTTTCGTCAATTACAGTATCACCGCCGGAAAACCCGTTGCTCCTCAGCAAACGTTCCGAGGTCGTGGGACAACGACCAACACGTAGACCTATTGGGGCCAGTTTCGTGGACAGAACCGTAAGTTCACAAAATCAGTCAGTGCCGATCAGACAATGCGATTTTCTATTGCGATTGCAGTTCCATTTGAAAAGGAATTGCCTTTAAACCAAAATGATTCAAAACCGCATTAGTCTCCACTGATGTGAAGAGGCCTTGTTTGGCACCACATCAAGTGGTTGATGGACTGGTGTTAGAAACGGAGCATCAATGGTTTGCAGGCTTTGGTTTTGCGAGACACTGGGTGCACCACCGCTGGTGTACGGAAATCTTACGTGCTTCAAAAACCAGTATCTCAACACGGTCAAAAGTGTAGGTCGTTGGGAGGCAAGATTGAAAACGTTTCCGATGGCGAATTTTTCAGTCGATACACCGTAATACTCCGGTTTTCTTACCGACTGTGTCATTGATAACCGTCTGCGACTTGATCTTGGGCAATTTGCCAGGTGTCGCTACAGTACATGGTGGTGGCTGGAGGTCGTTTGTTCCTTGGTCGGTGAGTCAGATCAGACTCGTAGAGCAGGGAAAGGCTACAAAGCGCTTATCCCTATCCCCCCCAAAACTGGATGGACTCAGATTACCCCAGATGATCCTAAAAGAAAGGCAAGGAAAAAGACGAGTCGCTGACGAACGCGTCCTTTATGCTGCAAACAGACTGTAACGGACAAAACTAACGGACAACCAAAAATACATACTGTGGACTCTGACATTCTCTACAGGTGTTGACCTGGACAGGTCAACAAACAAGTTGTCGTTCAAAACCACATAGAGCGACAGTACTACACACGGCTCAGGCTGCTATTGTTCGATGGGCACTGTTGAATCAAAGAACATTCTAAAGAGCGTTCTTGATTCTTTTTCTTGGCCAGGTGTCACAAAGACAGTTTACAAAATTTACTGCCGCTCATGGTGAACATCTGCCAAAAGACATTATCAGAAAGGTCGCGTCCCATGTGCCACCTTTGCACAAAATGCCTTCATTCCGTTCATTTCGGAGTAGGTATTGATCTTGTTGGGCCTGTACCACGTCTTCTTCCCTGGGACATGCTATCTCTTAACCTTTGGTGGATAACAGCGACAAGGTATCAGAGGGCGGATTTCACTGATGAAAATTGATACAGTGTCTGTCGCTGAACTGAAGCTTTACTTGCGATTTTTTCCAGATTGGGTCTTCCAGACGAAATTCTCTCGATTGGGGAACGCATTCTTTTTCCGATCTCATGAGAGAAATTTACAGACTGTTGTCAATCTCTTCCATTTCAACCACGACATATCTCCCCATCGAAATGGCATGGTTGTTGAACGTATCAAGTGGACGTTGTTGGAAGTCCATGTGATGAAACGGTTGCAGAAAGAACCCCCAAGAATGGGATCGTTTCTCTACGGCTATGCTTTTTGCTACAGGGAATGCCGAACGAAACGCTGGGTTTTTCACCATTCGAGCTTCTTTTCGGACATCACCAAGGGTCCTTTGGATCTATTGATGACACAATGGACGAAAAAAGACGGACATACCTGACAGTAAAACTTGTTTACCAAATAGTTTATGAACTATGCCACCCCATTAAATCGTTTGAAGGATGCAGGTGAGCTTGCTCAACAGTCAGCTGATAGAAAAACAGATGTGTACAAGGTCTTTGACAGACGAAAAAGCAAGGCACGTTCCTTTCTCCCCAAGTGTAGGGAATGATAAAGTCCTTGTATTACTCACTGATGAACGTAACAGCTTCGTGTTATGTGGAAGGGTCCTTTTCAGGTGTTTCCCCCATTTCTGCAGTAATTTATAAGAAATCCAAAATGGGCAAACACTGTGAAGGTTATTTCATGTGAACCTGTTGAAAAGAAGTATGTTGAACGTACAAATGTTGCCATCATCAGTCAGTTGGAGTGGTATATGTCTCGGTGTCAGAAAAACTGATGTCAACATGACAGACATTATCAGATGTGAATTTGTACCCAATGTGAACGCTAAGGGTAAGGACAGATCAAAGGTTGGAGATGGAAAACAGCAAAACGTAGGAGTGTTAACATCTACCAGTGCATGATGTTGTACCCTTCCTACTCTGTCTGTCATAGGTGAAACTTATGGTGATGTGATTTTGACGAATGATTTGTTTCAGTCAAACAGAAAAGTCAAAGAAATTTTGATAGACTTTAGGATATGTTGACAGATACCCCAGGTACAGTGACTGGAATTGAACCACATAGTATTCAGTTAACTTCTGAAATACCAGTGCGAACCAGACCACATACCCCTCCCATTTGCAAAAAAGAGGTGGTTGAGAGAGAAATCAATGTATTGCTGGATTTAAAGGTGATAGAACCTTACATCTCCGTTTACAGCTCACCAGTTGATTGGTGGACAAAACCTGTATTGGATCGGTGCGTTTCTGCATCGATTACAGAAAAGTAAATAAGATCACTGTGTTCGATGGCCGAGCCTATCCCAGTCATTGAAGACTTTTTGTTGTCAGCTTATCTGGAAGGAAACTATTTTGTGAAAGTAGATTGACTAAAGGATACTGGCAGATTCCAATGGCTGAAGTTGACAAGGAAAAGCCTGCATTTTCAAACACCTTTGGTCTGTTCCAATGGACGAAAATGCCATTCGCGTTTTGCAAATGCCCCCAGGCCTTCTTTTGCTAAGAATGATGCGAGCCCTGAAACTCATGAATGTGGTGCAAGTCAGTGTTTTTGGACGAATTTTGTTGGCTGCAAAGTCATGGACGTGAACTCCTTTCTAACTTGCGAGCTGTTTTTCAGACTCAGTGGTTTTGGGTTGACTGGCAAGACATCCAAAATTCGTGCCGGTTTTC
>CM031605.1:28781290-28783790 GCA_018398815.1 Conus ventricosus
GCCCCTGGGAGGGCTTGACCAATTAGTGCAAATGCTGACGTGGCTTGCAATTAGGCCACTGCGACTGGCGCTGCCCTTCCCAGTTCACGTTCGCTTCAGGCATATTGATCTATCGAGAATTTGAATACATCCAGCGTCACGATTTAGGGTTAACAATAGGTACGAGGTTAGCAGTCAGCTGATGAGAGTTGGGCACACCAAATGGCCACGTATGCTGATTTCTGAGGGTATGGCGTCAAAGCCGGAATGCAAACGAGCGCCTGTGCGCACTCTGGCTTAAGAGCTGATATATAAAACATACATACGTACGTACATACGTACGTCTATTTATCTGTCTGTCTAGCTGTCTATCTATGTGTCTGTCTGTCTATCTATCTATCTATCTGTCTATATGCATGTGTGTGTGCGTGCGTGTGTGCTTACGGTGCGTGAGTGCGTGCGTGCGGTGTGTGTGGGTGGTGTGTGTTGTGTGTGTGGGTGTGGTGTGTGTGTTGTGTGTTGTGTGTTGTGTGTGTTGTGTGTGTGTGTGTGGTGTGTGTGTGTGTGTGTGTGTGTGTCCCATTCATCGTTTATTCAACTCAGTGTTGTATGAATTCGAACTAGAATAGGATGGAAAATGGCGATTCTTTCGGACTTGCTCTTACAGCTTCTGATGATGGAGTTGTTCACATCCTCTACACTCCCCCCCCCCCCCCCCCCCCCCGTAACTGTTGTACAGCACTATGAAGAGGATGAAGATGGACAAAGACGTTTGTAGGCCCCTACGCTCACAGCAGAACGTATCCTTACAGCAGTACCACCAAAGTGAGCATTTTGCGTTTATTGTCGGCACTTTTGAACGTATTAATCACAAACATGTGTATTGTGATTAATGCACTGAGTACGGGATCCACTGCAAAGAATCGATATTTGAAGACACTGTACGATTTTTGTAATGAAACACAGTGATGCACCCCCTCCCCTCCCCCCCCCCCCCCCCCCCACACACACACACACACACGCACACACACTTGGTGAATGAATGCATACCATAGTATTCTCTGCTTTACGCGCGTTCTATGATAACTGAGTCAGTGCCTCTGTCCGCACCGGTCACTATAACTACTATGAGAGAGAGAGAGAGAGAGAGAGGAGAGAGAGTACATGCCGGTAAGTACGGTAAACAGCATCTTCCGGTGCGTGGCAATTTTGCTGAAGGCGCCCGCTGGCTGCAACTGACTCTTCGACGGACAACACGTGCCATGCGCACGGCTGTGGGAAAGGATGAATATGCTACGTCCGCAAGGGAGCGTGCGTTGCTGTTAGCTTAGGGTCAGCTGTTAGCATAAGGGCCCCACAGATGCAGATCATTTTTGAAGATGTCAGCAACATGACAGATTGGATCTGTGCAGGGGTGACGGCCATGGTAAACCCTACTGGTTCCTTACCCACCCCAAGCGTCAGTAGGCAACCGACAAGTTTCATAATCATGTCATAATTATCATTATCACCGTTTATTTACCAAGAGCAGTTTTTCTGAACAGCTTGCTCTATGAATATCCATTTTTGTTGTCACTATCATAAAATACGTTACAAAGATGTTTGAAATCCGCGTATTTCAACTGGTGATGTGAAAAATGCAAGAGATTGAAGCCCGACTTCTGCATTGATGATTATAGGGATTTGCTAACTTTCATCGTTGTGGATTCCAATCCTTTATGAGAACAAATCCCGAAATACATGCTTCTTCACTCTTGAAAAAGGTGATCGTGATCATCATCAGTTTGTTAGATCCTGTGCAAAAGAATGTGGTGTTAAGGTCTTCCAATCCTGGCCATGCCCAACAGTAAATTGAAACTAATGACAATAATCGTGTATTTCTGTCATGCCGTGTACTGCATGAGTGTGCACTTGAAGAAACGATCTGAACAAATTAGTGCTGTAACTGTGAGATGTGACAACTGTTTATTGATCAGTGGAGTGATACCGGAAAATGAAGAGGCCAACGGAGCAAGAGAGAGAGAGAGAGAGAGAGAGAGAGCAGAGGATGGGATGGAGGGGTGGGGATTGAAGACAGGGGGTGAAGGGGAAGGGGGTTGAGGGGTAAAGAGAGAAAAACGGAGACACTGACTTAGAGACATAGAAAAAGACCGAGAAACTCTTCTTTGGCCGTTGATTAAATGTGTGGTCCACGAAAGGTGTTATTAGAGAAGACGAAGACTTTAAGCGACTGAGACCAACCCACAGCTGTCTCCCTGCCCTGTCTGAACAATGACAGCATTGAGGTTTAAGGGGTGTGACCATGTGTTTTACGGGGTGTGACTATGTCCATGGTCACAAGCCAGCAATCACGTCAACCACTTAACCGCAAAAGGTCAGAACATGATATGGCAGTGTGCCATTCTCTTCTGCTCTTAGAGGGGTGTGTCCGAAACAGGAGACGGAATTCACCTCCCCCGCAGATGTACACACACACCACACACACACACACACACACACACACACACACACACAACACACC
>CM031605.1:28791290-28793790 GCA_018398815.1 Conus ventricosus
GGAGACTTTTGTGGAATTTGTCCATCTTCAAGCTGTTTCTTGCTTCATTCATCCATTCTTTCTTCTTCTTTTCCTTTTGGACTCACAAACCCCACTCTCTGACCATCTTTCATTTGAACCCGCTTTGGGGCGATGACTTCTTGAAGACGTTCCACGATTCAAATATGTTGGGGTGTGCAGAATAGAACATGCTGTTCAGCTTTTTTGTGGAAAGCTTCGCAGCCATTGGTAGTCCTTTTAGAGTTTACCTCGCTGCTTGCCCAAAGAGTTGGAGGAAAAAGCGACGAGCTTGTCATGTACGGGCTTCAGCAGATAATCCAAATATGGGTCGACTCTCTCGTCACAAGGCGCTTCCAGTGTCAGGTCAAAGGCGAAACTTTCAAAAACATCAAGGTAGTCCAAAATGGAAGCCCAAAGTGAGTTTCAAAAACTTGCCCACTTTCCCAGTCCATTTTATATTCAGCGCTCAAACCCAGCTCTTGGATCTTTCTCCACCATCGCTGCTTTAAGTGAAAAAGACAGCCTCTCAGGGTGATGTCCATCACTTCCCTGGCAGCGTCTTGGGCCGCTTTTCAAAAACCAAGTGTAGTATCTTGTCGTTCAAGCTCCCCGCCATTGATATGTTGATAGATACGTTGAAAGATGTTAAAAAATCATCCGTACACATCTTTGGACTTTCCCGGCAGCAGGAAAAAAACAATGGGGATGTAGTAGTTGTCTTTGTAGCCAAACATTGTGTATATCTGGTAAAAGTTTTTCGGGCAGCTCTTGAAAGTTCCGCTCCAAACAAATACTGCACATCCTTGAGGAATTCCACAGAACTTGTACCATAAATCCAAGCAATTTCCAAGATCTATACAAATTTGTTTTTTACATTACAGGTCTTGTTTTTTGTAGTGTGGCATGTGTGCATGCGCCGTGTGTGTCCGTCCGATCACTGCCATCTGTCTGTGTGTGTGTGTCTGTCTGTAGTCTGTGTGTGTGTGTCTGTCTGCGAGTCGTCTGTTTCTGTCTGCTATTCTGTTTTATTCATATCCATTCCTCTTTTCCCCTCCACTCGGTTTCTTTGCGTGTGATAGGTATGTGTGTGCAAGACAGATGAGAGAGAGAGAGAGAGAGAGAGAGAGAGAGAGAGAGAGAGAGAGAGAGAGAGAGTGAGAGAGAGAGAGAGAGAAAGAGAGAGAGAGAGAGAGCGCAGACTAGACCGGACAGACAGAGAAGAGAGGCAGACGAACGGACGGACACACACACACACACACACACACACACACACACACACACACACACACACACATACACACACACACACACACACACACACACACACACACACACACACACACACACACACACACATACACACACACACATGCTCGCGCGCGCGCACACACACACACACCACACACACACACACACACACACACACACACGCGCGCGCACTCTCTCTCTCTCTCTCTCTCTCTCTCCTCTCTCTCTCTCTCTCTCTCTCCTCTCTCTCTCTCTCTGTGTCTGCACGCGAGCTTATGGACTGAGACGGTGTGAACGAACAAGACCAGAGAACCACAGAGACATTACCTCAACAGGAACAAAAAAAGCCTGTCGTTGTAGAACTGGTGACTTCCCTTTGAACTTTGATAAACACTTCAGTCTGGGATTGTCCGTGACACACCTGCAGAAGAAACCACTTCACAATGCACACATGGTCACTTCTCCCCGATGTCCTCACGACTTTTCCGCAATCTGGAACTTACTGGACCATACAAGAATCACCTGTGATACCTACACGCTTCAAGACACACCCGGTTCCAAAGCACAGGTGAGACAAAACCAAAAGGATCACACGCACACATACAGTAAACAGGTGAGAGAACCGGCGTCCTGCTCAAGACGACCACCCTTGCGATTTTTAACCCGGTCATTTTTTTCTGAGTTCAAAACGGTCATCCTCCCCCCACCCCCCTCCCCCCTAACCTCCTCCCCCCCCACCCCCTTTCTTGTTTCAAAGCATTTTGACTGAGTTTACTAATATGGTGATAAAAAGATATGTAGCACAATTTGATGTTTTAGATGTCTTTGTGTGTGTGTCTACTTATCTCCGTGTTGTTGTTTCGGGGACGTTCCATTTGCGGCACTCCAAAGGAAAATGGTCAATTTGCGGCACTACAGAATTTAGTCCGTTTATTTCATATGACATTTGACATTTCCGGCACTCCAAACTTATTCCTTTCTGTGACAGGTCATTTGCGGCACCATGACGATATTGGTATAAAACATTTCCCCCTCTGCGTTTCAGGCTTGGGACTGTCTCAGATATGAGCTTTTGACTGACATAGCTTCATAAATGAGGCCGCATTAGGAATGTTTGTTTATTAGACTTTAATAATAGATAAAAAGATAAAATTTTGATATTTACATTCATAGAAGAGAGAGACATTCATAAATTTGTGGCAGGCAGTCCAGTGTAACAGATGCGCTGAAGGTAGACTTTTGTGGTAATTTG
>CM031605.1:28798790-28801290 GCA_018398815.1 Conus ventricosus
GGAACAGATTTATCACGTGTAAAACTCAATAACTATGTTTTAAAACAACAGCAGAAAAGAAAAACAGTTTAGGCTAATTAAACATAAAACGATGATTTGTCATCATGGAAAGAGCTTGTGGGTCGAGGAGTATACGATCCAATCTTAAATGGCAGTATCTTGAGTGTTCACAATGTGTATAGAGAATGTGTTTGGGAAAACAATCTAACTCTTGTGGTCTGGACAATATCGATGGTAAAATTTTTGAAATTATCAGAACCTGTTACATCTTAGCATCTCACCTGTATGCACAATCTTTGCATCGATGAATGTTACTACCCGCAAGCTTTTAGGAAGGTCAAGTACTGCCAATTCTTAAATCCTGTGTTCCTGTGAACGAAATATCCAGCCATTTTTCATTGAACATGACTTATGTATCCCAAACCAGAGCAGATTTAGAGAGAATGATTCTTGTCATACTGCACTGACTAGTCTGTTTAAAGAAAGGCATTCAAACATTTATAGTGATCTTTTCACAGCAGGAGTACTTTTTTGGGATTGTTCCAAAGCCGTTGATATCTTTGACGACACACTTCTTTAAATCAAAACTTTGATTATACGGTCTACCAAAGGAATCCCGGATCTGATCTTTTTCATGGCTTCTCTTACACATTCGGGTAGCGAGATCCGGAATGAGATCCCAGATTAACTGTAAAAGATAAACAGCGAATTTTCTTTTAAAGCATGATATAACAAGATTCAATGAAAAGGCTCGAGCGAGAGGCAACAATCAGTCAGATGACATCTGCGAGCACGGCATGAAGGGCCAGAGAATTTGAGACGTTATTAATGATAATGAATGAGACTGAGGGTCATTAACATAATCTGTGTACGGGGGTCCACTCCGATCAGAGACGACACGTCAGGGCAGTACTGAATCATTCACGAGACATGCATTCCAGGTTGGGGATAGGGTCGTGAACATTGCTTTGTTTTACATGTTTTACATTTGCAGTCGCCACATTTCATGTGTGCAGACTGGTTATCGAGTTCTGACATTGTGATGATGTTTGATGTCTGTTTATTAAAACTGGAAAAAAGCATATGCTTTGAAAAAAAAAGAAACCTACATTTTGTGGTTAGAAAAGTAGTTAGACTCAGAATCAAAAAACTTACTTGGAGAATATTTCACCAGGGTCGCCCTGTCTATACGTTTTGTGGTTGGTTTGTTCGGCATCAGATGAAGATCATGTTGACTGCTCTCCTGCTCTGCGCCACGCTGATTGGTCTGATTTCGGCATTACCTAAATGGAGACCTGAGGGACAGGTACGGACATCCACTGAAAGGCACATCTTTCTCTCTCACTGTCTGTCTGTCTGTCTGTCTTGTCTTTCACGCGATAATAGTCAGAAGTCTATAGTGAGGTACCAAAATCTGGTTGCCATGAAGTTACTCACCAGTCGAGACACTGCATAACTGCTGAGTCTCTTTTCGGAGTTAGTGGTGAATGTTTTGATACTATACACCCAGGACACCGCTTGCTGACAACACTACATCCTGGAGACAATACTTGCTCTGTTGAATAGACCGACCGAGAATCCCTATGTGGAGGAGACGTATAGAGTAAAAATCCCTCTTTGTAGTGGAGGTAGACAGATATAAAAATCTCCTTCTGTAACAGAGCGAATATTCTCTTTATCGCGGACACAGACAAAATGGAACTATCCTTTTGTAGTTGAGAGAGACAGAATGAGAATCCCTTTTGGAGTAGAGACAGAGCGATAATCTCCTGTTGAGTGGAGACAGAGTGAAAATCCCCTTAGCACTGGAGACAGATTGAGAATCCCCCGTTGTAACCGAGACTGAGTAGGAAGAAACTCGAGGGAGAGCTTGGCATCAGAAGGTCTTCAGAGAAGAAATCCCCATCAGGCACATGTTTTGCCTCTGAGCACCTTACGCTCTAAGGCAGCCGGGCCGCATCCATGTTATGACTCCCAGATGCCCTTCTACTGCCGACTTTTTTTTCTGGCGCTGCCGGGATTCGAACCCGCAACTTTTGGATGAGTGGGCGTCTCAAGGCGTGCCTTTTTAGACGGATGTCTCACTCCACTGCTGACGGGACCACTGTATGAAGCTGGAAAATTTAAGCTTTATGAAGTTCATTTTTGTTCCTCCTCGACCAGATCCAGCTGGAACTGTTGTCGGCTGCCTCTGCCATTGCCTTCAGGGTTCTGGTCCTCTTCTTACCTGAAATCCCCAGCTGTTTCATGAGATGATAGGCTAATGAGCAAAAAAAAACCCAAAAAATAACAACAACAAAAAAACCCTTGCTATAACTTCTATGGCGAGAACCTAGGCCTGGAAGCAGGATTCCCTTAAGTTGCTCGCTAGACTGACATACTTCACGGTCTTGTAGATGTGCGCTTGCTCCATTCTGCTTTCGTATAGCACAGTGAGTTCGATCAGAATTATTTGTTTTGATGAACCTGACTGGAGAACAATATCCTATCTCATGCCACT
>CM031605.1:28806290-28816290 GCA_018398815.1 Conus ventricosus
AGTACTGATAGTAGAAGCAGCAGCAGCAATAGTGACCGTAGCAGCAGCAGCAGCAGCAGCAGCAGCAGCAGAAATCGTGATAGTTGTGGTAGTAGAGCAGCAGAAGTACTAGTATTGGTAGTAGTAGTAATAGTAGTAGTGCTAATAGCAGCAAAGCACAGCAGCCAGAGCGGCAGTAGCCGCAGATGCAGCAGCAGCAGCAGTAGTAGTGGTTTAATAGTAATAGTAGTCGTGGCTGTAGGAGCAGCGATAGTATCTCAGTTGTTGAAATGACAGTCAACGTTCTTTCTCCTGTCCGGGTTCTTCGTCCAAGAACCATCTCCTCCATATTGCGTATCACACAAACTGAAACCTCAGCTTGTCAACCTTCTTTCCAATCTTTCTTCTTGCACATATCCATGCGCATAGTAGATCATTATTTGTTAAATTTTCGATTTGAATGAGGAGTATTTGGGAAGATTTTCACCGTCAGTTTTGATAGTCCTTCAGAAAATGTTTAATGAAGGTTTGCTTTTATAAACGGTACATTTATTAATCAAATATTTAACCATCTAGTATAATTAGAAATAACAGTTCATCTGGTTTGAAATTCACGAAATCTGGCACTTCTGTGTTCCTTCTCTATGAAAGGTGAATAAGCTTTCCTTTGTGATTTGCTTTCTGACAGTGTGCCATTAATTATGCAATGATCACAGAGAACGAACATGTGTGTGTTGTGTGTGTGTGTTGTGGTGTGTGTGTAGTGAACAGGAAATAAGGATGACGCTCTGGACCAAGCTAAACCGGGTACGTGCCAACATTGACAACTGTCTCTTCAGAAACGTTCCATTGAAATCATTGTTACGTTCCAACACACAGAACCGGCCAGTATCTACAGCCGTCTCCTCAGAAGTGTGCCTTTGAAATCACCAATATAGCTGTTTCGGTTTCTTTACACCAGTCTCATCTGTCATAGCTGGGCACTGGATCTGTCTGTATTCGTACGAACAGATTCACATGCATAATCTGAAAGCACATGTATACACACCCGCTCTCGCACGTGTTTTGCGTGCGTGTGATGATCACCACGCCGCTCCGGCTGGTTTGCCCACTCTACAGCCACAACCATATCCTGCACCTCTATTTCAGGTCGTCATGAGGCCACCCGCTGGAGGAGACACGGCATTACTGCCGCGTAAATGCAAAACACCACCTACGATGTCCCGATCTGACGATAATAGTTGTGTTGGCGCAGAGCCAGCTTGAGTGAGTCCTCTCTCCGGAGGGCGCCGCCTCGTTCACTCGGTGACAGTCTCCATGAACTGGCTGATAATGACGGCTTGTGCGCCACTCACCAAGGGCTCGGACCCAGAGACGAAATGGAAACTGGGATGTCCATGAGTGCAGAGTACACAGAACCAAAGAAACCGAAACTTTTTTTTCCATTACAAATATAAATGAAGATCAGGATAATACAGGCGATGAATAGGTCTCCATTCTTGCCTGAACCTGCATGCTAGGGCTGTATTCTACGCTTCTCGTCACAATGAATCCCGGTCTTAATCAGGCCCGGGAGGTACGGACACCCGCAGTCAGGAGATTAGAGTTAGCACTCTCAATATGTTTCCGATATGTGACTGAACTCGACTGTGTGATTGCTGGCTTCCATTTTAGCTCATTCTTCACTCCACTCTGCGTAGGAGCATCAGGGCTGAAAATCCTGCAGATAAATGCCTCTGATGGGATTCGAATCCGGACGTCCCAGCTCGCAGTTCGGCGCACTAACCACTACACCACAGCAGCTGGTGGCAGATTAAGAACCAGCAACAGTAAGAGATTTAACTGTTGGCAGAGACACGCATTTAAACACACAATTAGCTGATGGTTTCTGAAAATCATCACCGTAAATAAACTACTTGGATTCCTCCTCCTCCTCCTCCTCCTCCTCCTCCTCCTTCTCCTCCTCCTTCTCTCCTCTCCTCCTCGTCCTCCTTCGGGACGTCGGTCGTCGTCTCGTCGTTCGTGTCTCGTCATCATCATCATCATCGGCGTGTCGTCGTCATCGTTCTCGTCGTCGTCGGTCATCGTCATCGTCATATCATTATCGCCATGAACAATCAATATACTACATTCAATATAGCAATATCATCTAATAATTGATGTAAATTGATTGATGATGAGTTGATGATAGATGATGATGAGATGATGATGGTGTGTGTGTGTGTGTGTGTGTGTGTGTGTGTGTGTGTGTGTGTGTGTGTGTGTGGTGTGTGTGTGTGTGTGTGTGTTTGCGTGCGTGCGTGCGTGCGTGCGTGCTTGCGTGCGCGCCGTGTTGTGTCTGTGTCTCTGTGTGTGTGTGTGTGTGTGTGTGGTGCGTGTGCGTGCGTGCGTGCGTGCGCGGCGCGCGGCGCGCTGTGTGTGTGTGTGTTGTGTGTGTTGTGTGTGGTGTGGTGTCTGTGTGTGTGTGTTAATCACGACTGGTACAACTATTATAAGGTTGTATTGCAGATGATCAAGTAAGAACACACACACACACACACACACACACACCACAAACCACACCCACACACACACACACACACACAAGACATATGTTACAGCGCTGTTCCAAAGCTGTGTGCAGCAGACCGCCTAAGCTGTCATCATGGACGGTTCTTTCCCCTTGGCATCCTCCAGCCTGTGTCTACACTTCTGCTGGGTCTTCTGGCACTGTCTCCTGAAGACCACGTCCACACTTTCTCCACAGTCAGAGACTGAAGAAACTGGCATTGATTCAAACATAGCATACAGTATGAACTTTCCTGAAGGCAGGATCCTCGAGAAGACAAGGCCACGGGAGCAGCGATCGTTGGATCGACGTCAGGAACTGAAACCAAAGCAACAACAAGAACACAGATCGGACTTTTTTTTGGTTGATGATAACTGGAACAGACTTCTGTGTAGCTTTCTATTTTAGTTATGAATTGATTCATCTTATCTGCTGACGTTCTTGCACCTGATAGTAAAGCAGCATTATCGTCTGGTTCACGTCCTCCTTGTTTTCATGGCTGCCAAATGTGTGCTTACTTCTCAAGGTGTGTGTGTGTGTGTGTGTGTGTGTGTGTGTGTGTGTGTGTGTGTGTGTGTGTGTGGTGTGTGTGTGTGTGTGTGTGTGTGTGTTGTGTGTGTGTGTGTGTGTGTGTGTGTGTGTGGTGCGCGCGCGCGCGCACCACTATATGCGTATCTTTGTGGTTAAGTGGTCTGAGGGATGGATGAGAGGGCGCGCGCCACACACACACACACACACACACACACACACACACACACACACACACACACACACACACACACCACACACACACATACATACAACACACATGCGCGCGAGCCTGCGCATGCGCACACACGCACGTACATGTTTATACTAAAAAAAAATAGACACAATGTGCGTGCACATGCGCACACATACTCAAACATACACGCACTCACACGCTCTTATGTACATAAATACGAACTCACGCGCTTGCCTGCAGCTTGTTTACAGACATACAGACAGACAGACATACAGAAACGCACACAGAGACTTAGTCGAAGTGTTCAGGTAGTATAGAAGAAAAACTGTATCTCTTCTAACATTTGACTTGCTTATCAAATAACTTTTTCAGAAATTTTGTTTACCTCAAGTAGCTACCACCCCTTACAGTGTTTTCAGTTCTTTCACGAGATTTTATAACATCTCTCTAGTTTAAAAAAAATGTATAGGTTTGGATATCTAGTGCCCCAATAATATGAACGCAGAAGCCAAATTCTCTAGCGTGGTGTGTGACGGAGGTTCCTGTCCTGGATTTTTAACTACATTTCTTTAAAAGGTTTTTTTTTTTGAATGGACAGAGCACTCAACGGGTAGAACGTACAACACAACCTCTACATCCATGGAAATGTATTGCTTCTCAGTTACCAATTCTTCAACAGTATCTTCAATGTTACCGTGTTCAGTAGGAAAATGTGTCAGAATGTTGCTAGACCGGGTGTATTACACAGAACAATCTTGGAAGAAGTGTTCCGAAAGATGGTTGAGATCGCGGAGTGTCATGGAAACTGTCCTGTCAGTTCAAACCGTCTGTTGGGTGGTGGTTTAATTCCTGTCCTTTCCCCGTCTGGTTCGAATCCAACACACACAAATGAGCAGTGGATGGATCAATGGTCATTCCACTAGGTCAGTTCGCGAGGGCGGCTAGCATTTGAGGGATTCTCTCCCTGTCTGTCTGTCTGTCAGTGTCTGTCTGTCTGTCTGTCTTTCTCACTGTGTGTGTGTGTGTGTGTGTGTGTGTGTGTGTGTGTGTGTGTGTGTGTGTGTGTGTGTGTGTGTGTGAGAGAGAGAGAGAGAGAGAGAGAGAGAGAGAGAGAGAGAGAGAGAGAGAGAGAGAGAGAGAGAGAGAGAGAGAGAGAGAACAATTTCAATCGGCACAAAAGCAAATAAAAGGTGTCTTGCGAGTTCAATAAACAAATAAATAAATAAATGAACGATAATACAACGCGATATAACCCCCCTTTCTCGGAATGACTAAACCATTTGCAGTGCCCATAACTTTGCTTAAATGTTGACGGTAACTCCACCCTGTCTGTCTGTCTGTCTGTCTGTCTGTCTCTCTCTCTCTCTCTCTCTCTCTCTTCACACACACACACACACACACACACACACACACACACACACACACACACACACACACACACACACACACACACACACACACCACACACAGGCGCGTGCGCGCGCGCGCGCGCGCAAGCTCAACCACACTCCTCCACCGCCGACCCCCACATACCTACACACACGATAATTTTGTGATATACTAGTTTATTTGATGATTTATGTCACTCATTTATCAGTCGATTGTTTTCAGGGTCATGTAGTATTGTGGCTCTGTAAAAGACAATCTAGGACTTAAAGCTTTTTTTTTTTATACGTATGTTCTACTTATCGTTTATTTTTTTTTATTTCACCTCAACTAATACTCACCACCCACACACGTCTTCAAAGGGAGACCACCTCGACTTTACCCGCACACCTGGTGATCCAGCTGTGTCTGCCTCATACGTGATGACGTCAAACAGGCCATCTCCATCCCCCCCCCCCCCCCCCCCATCCCCCAACCCGTCTCCATCCATTATAGATAAACATAAGGAATTGCTTGAGACGCATTCAGCGAGCATTCACTTCGCCTGCTTCACGCTGTTTTCTCTTTCCTCTTTCCGCATGTTTCTAACCACTTCTCCCTTCTCCGATTTTCCTTTAACTCTGTCTTCTATTGTCTGGCCTCTACTCTCTCTGCTTTTCCTTATCTGTTCTTGCTTTTCCTAATCTCTCCATGAATTGCGTCTCTCCCCCCTCCCCTCCCCTCCTACCCCCCCCCCCCCCCCCCCCCGGCTTTTTCTTTACGTCCTCCTGTTTTTCTCCACCCGTTGTATTTAAAAAAAGATCCTTTTCACTTCTTCTTCCTTCTCTTTTTCAATCTTTTTGTTCTTTTCCTCCATCTTCTTCCTATTTTTTTCTCTCTCGCTGTCCCCCCCCCCCCCCCCCCTCCAGATGTTCCCCATACTTTTTCTTGACGTCCTCCTATGTTTTTCCCAGCCGTTTCTGTTTATTGTATTTTTTTTCCATCCTTTTCACTTTTTTTTCCTTCTTTTTTCAATCTTTTCGTTCTTTTCCTCCATCTTCTCCCTATTTTTTTTCCATCCTTTTCACTTTTTTTCCTTCTTTTTTCAATCTTTTCGTTCTTTTCCTCCATCTTCTCCTATTTTTTTTCCATCCTTTTCACTTTTTTCCTTCTTTTTCAATCTTTTCGTTCTTTTCCTCCATCTTCTTCCTATTTTTTTTCCATCCTTTTCACTTTTTTTCCTTCTTTTTTCAATCTTTTCGTTCTTTTCCTCCATCTTCTTCCTATTTTTTTTCTCTTGCTGTCCCTGCCTATTTCCCCATTTCCCTACATCTTTTTATTGTCCTCTTTTCCCGCTACTTTTTGCGACCTATTTTCCCTATCTCTTCCCATGTTTTGCTGCCTCTTCCTACTCCCCCCCCCACCTCTTCCTGCTTTGTCCTAAGCCTCTTCCTACTCCCCCCCACCTCTTCCTGCTTTGTCCTAGCCTCTTCCTACTCCCCCCCCCCCACCTCTTCCTGCTTTGTCCTAGCCTCTTCCTACTCCCCCCCCCCCCACCTCTTCCTGCTTTGTCCTAGCCTCTTCCGACTTCTCCCTATCTCTTGCAACTTTTACCTCTGTCTTCCCGCTTTTTTCTCTCGCTTCCTTTTTTTATGTTATAAAAAATTCATATTTCCTAATTTGTCCTACCTCTACCTGTTTTTGTCCCTCCCTCGTCTTTCTTTTCCTTATTCTTCCTACTTTTCCTGTCACTTCCTTTTTTTCTACCTTTTCCTAATTTTACCTGGTCTCCTCTCACATTTCCGTAGTTCTTTCTAGTTTGTTCATAGTTTTTATCATCCCATTGTTCTTTCATTCACATACTGTTTTGTTAGTCCTTCGAATGAGACTATTAACCGAGGTTCCGTGTGTGAACGCACGCATAACATCTTGCACACACGTAAAATCCCATCACCAACTTTCGGAAGAGAAGGCCAGTTTGGCCGTTGGTATGGATGACACGTGACACATAGCATGCACCTTCCCCGAAGATGGAGTATGGATGCCTTAATGGCGGGATAAAAAAGGGTCATACACACAAAACTCCACTGTCTGGCTATACAGGGAGTGTCCGCAGGAGTATCAGCCTGCGTACGCAGAAAGAAAGAAAAGAAAATACTGTTTTGTTAATTTTCTCTACCTTTACCATCATTTGACGTTACGACACAAATGAAAAGCACTGATCGTATTTGGCGTTTTTCATGACTTGTAATGTTGTCATACTTAATAACGAACACCCATCATCTCTGGCATTGTTTAGACGTAGAATGTAACCATACTTAGTGAAGAACATCCATCTTCTTTGCCACTGTTACAAAATGGAATGGTACCATAATTAATCAAGAACATTTTTTTGTGTTTTGCATTAGTATGACACGGAATGTTACCATACTGATCAAGAATACAAATTTTGTTTAACAAAGTTTTGACATGGAATGTTACCATACTGGTCGAGAACACGGAGAATACGGGTAATAGTATGTGATCATTGGTGTTACATAATGCACCATCTGTACGTGTAATACGTCGCTGGTTCAGCATCCTACACGTCACACATGTCCACAGGGTGCAGCAAACAGGATGGGCAGTGTGTTCCCACGTGGATGAAGATCGCTACACACGAGGTCAATACTGACGAGGTAGAACAACAGTAAGGGGAAAGGAGGGAAAAAGTATACAGATGTAGGTGACGTAAGCAAAGCATGAACAGCAGGTGGAAGTAAGAAAAAGTAGACAGAACTGGGAAGATAAACACACGTAAAAATAATAGCCATTAAACATAGAATCAGCTAAAGAACAGGTGGAACAGTTGTCGAAAGTAGGATTAGTCGACAAAAGTAGGAACTGCAGGCAAGTTTAAAGTAGGAACAACTGGCAACAGTAAGTGCAGTAGACAAAAGTAGACAGACCTAGAAAAGTGGGCAAACGTACGAAAAAGGACACAGAAAAAATTAGAAGTAATCGAAATCAGAAACAGCAGGCAGAAATCAGAAACAGCAGGTAGAGAAATCAGAAACAGCAGGCAGAAATCAGAAACAGCAGGCAGAAATCAGAAACAGCAGGCAGAAATCAGAAACAGCAGGCAGAAATCAGAAACAGCAGGCAGAATTAGGAAGAAAAGACAAAAGTAGACAGAAGTAGGAAACTAAGCAAACGTAGGAACAGTCAATAAAAGCAAGAACAGTAGGCGGACTTTGGAACAGTAGAAAGAAGTAGGAATACAGTAAAGCAGATGTAAGGACAGCAGACAGAAGTGGTAATAAAGGAGGCCAAAGTAAGAATTCACTAGGTAGATGTAGGAACAGTAAGCGAAAATTGGAACAGTAGGTAGAAGTAGGAAAAGTACACAGAAGTAGTAACAGGAACAGCAGGCAAAAGTCGGTACAGTGGGCAGAAGTAGTAACAGGAACAGCAGGAAAAAGTAGGTACAGTGGGCAGAAGTAGGAATAAAGTAGGTAGAAGTAGGAATGAAGTAGGCAGAAGTAGGAATGAAGTAGGCAGAAGTAGACATAGTGGACAGGAGGAGACGCAGGAACAGTGGGCCGATAAACGAAACACCTGGCAGAAACTGGAGCAGTAGGCAGAAGCAGAAGTAGGAACAGTCGGAAGAAGTAGGAAGAACACCGCCATCTGAACAGTACCCCGCTGCCGTTCTTACATTGACCACTACGGCGCGCACGAGCGCTTCAACACCTTAACCTCAGGTACCCGGATGTGATGGTGACATCACACGGTGACACACCCTAGACGGACCCAGGAGTTTTGTGCCAGCTCCACCACGACGAAACAGAGGACAGAAGACTTTCCAGAAGACAGGAGACTTTCCAGAGGACAGAAGACTTTCCAGAAGACAGAAGACTTTCCAGTTTGTTGTTGATTTGGAATGTCTGCGACATGAAAAGTTCTACAAGGGCACACAACAGTGCCCGTTGCTGTTCAAGCAGCGACGTTGTCACACCAAACCTAAAGTAAACCTCTGACAGTGTGCTATTGATCGGAGCCGTGTGCATTTGCGGCAGAGCCGCGCGCGCGTTACCTGCCCACCTATTTATTGCAAGGTGCTGGTTGGATAGGCCTGTATAGGACCAGCACAGCAGCTGCCACCACCATCATGGCCGCACAAGGCAGGTGTGCAGTCTACGTGGGCATCGGCTTCGTGTTTGTGACTCTAATTACAGGTATGTGTGTGAACCAGTGAAAGGTAGAGGTGTGTGTTGTGTGTGTGTGTGTGTGTGTGTGTGTGTGTGTGTGTGTGTGTGTGTGTGTGTGTGTGTTGACAAGCAGAGTGAATTCGTTCATGGTAGAACGAACGGTATTGTGTTGGTAGCATTGCTTATGACTAAACAGGATACACTTGATATATTCTCATAAACTGAGACGATAGCTATAAATAGGAACCACAGATAACGCTGAAATTACCTGGTAAATGAATATAATGGCAGCAGATTGTTAGTCACATGCAATGGTGCCATGATCTCGCAAACCAAGACATTGCTAGATACACAGAGCCCACAAACTTAGAGCTGAAATAACCCCGCAAATAAAGACGTTGTCATTCGGATGACAACCACGCACAGCGGTGAAATTACCCCGGAAATAAAGACAAGGAATGCTGAAACTGGGTAAAACCAACGCGGAAAAAACCTGGTAAATCGAATGTTGAAGTAGCATCACGTCCGTTGATAGTGCCATCGACCTAATTTAATCCCAACGAAGCTAACTGCCTAAATCAGACACTGACATCTGAATCTGAACAAAACATTGAACTAACCACGAATCAAGTACGAAGTGGTTGTTGTAGAAGCGTCCATTTTCTGTTTATTTTATTTATTTATTTATTTTTTGTTTGTTGCCGTCACATCTTTCATGCTCACTCTGCAGGATTTCTCCGACGCTACTCTTCCAGGCCCGTACATAGCCACACCTCATGGCCACCCAACACCGATAGGCGATAGAAAGCTTTCATGTCAGGTCGTCGAGGGGCAACCCACCGGAGGAGACGCTGCATTAACCGCTGAGTCTCTTTGGTGATGATCGACAGTGCCTGTTCTGATCCAGCAAACGCAGGACACCTCTTAATTTATAATCCCCCCCCCCCCCCCCCCCCCCCGTAGTTATTGAATAGTCACGGAGCGTCCTCTTCAGTCCATCACCATGTCCGTCCCCATGAAAATGTCGATATCATCGATCTCGCCACAAACTCAACGCTAGCATGTGTGTGGACAGGAAAATAGATAGAAGTTACCACGAATGCAAGATGTGAAGGGCCACATAATTTGAAGCTTTTTTTTCTTCTCGTGATTAATGACGATGATGATGATAAGGGTGGGTGCCATGAATTTCCA
>CM031605.1:28823790-28846290 GCA_018398815.1 Conus ventricosus
TATGTCACCGTCTAACGTATGCTGCCTTATGTACGTACGTACATCTTCAACGATCGTATGTACGAAACTGCATGAAAAGGCACTTCCCGGTTTACACACTTTCGTATATCTTGTATGTCTGTCGCTGTCTAACGAATACTGTTTGTATACACGTCACGTGCGCGACACTGCCTAAGCCACACTGCCATGTGGACACACATGTGTCTGTCATTGTTTCCTCTCTGGCTGGCAGACACCAGGCACCACAGGAAGCTGGGCACGGTGTGTATGGGCCGTGCCAGGGAATCTACAGCAGCAGCAGCCACATGTACATCGAGTTCATCTCCGACTTCAGCGTCAACCGTAATGGGTTTCCAGTTGGAATACTCCGCCATCAGGCCTTCGGACATTCCGCCCACCATGGCACCGCCCTATCCCTGGCGTAAGTGTGCGTTTGAACGAGAGCTGTGAAAGACATGCAAAGCCCAAAAAAAAACAAAACCAAAAAAAACCTGTCATTCAGGAAAAAGGGAGATCTGTGGTTTGCGCGCACGTGTACACGCGCGCACGCACGCACGCACCCCACGCACGCACGCACGCACACACCACACACACACACACACACACACGCACACACGCACGTACGCACGCACGCACACACGCACGCACGCACGCACGCGCACACATACACACACACACACCACACACGCACACGCACACAAAACACACACACACACACACACACACACACACACACACACACTGGTACATCCAATCGGACTATCTAAACAGGACAATCTAAACAATGGCCCATGATCCGAATTCTCAGCTGTGATGCAAAAGAGAAACTTGGCGTTTCGAGGGGCACCGTTGAAAAACAAAATTCCAGATTGAGCTGATCAGCAATGGCAGTGTTTCACGAAGTGACGCGCGGTCAATGGGGCACGGCAGCCCAGAGATAAACCTCTCTGAAGATCCTGTGCCGCGGCTTACAGACAGCCAAAGCACCACAGAAGCGATGTCCATCTTCATCCTATGGAACCCTCTGTTACCCTCAATGTCCACATCACTGAAGTGTCAGTTCCAGGCGTTGCCAACCTCCGCCGTTATACGAACTTCCACGAGACCCCAGGATTTTCGCTGGCATCCTGACAATCCAGTCCTCCAGATCGTGCCCACCCAACTCCCTTCTCCTGAATTCCACCAAACCATGATGGGATTTCTAGCGTGTGTGGCCGGTTTTGATCGATCCTGAGGTTCAGGTGGCCGCCTTCTCTCTTTGGAGAGGATATGGCCACCTTCTGTCTTTGGAGAGAAATGGCCACCTTCTGTCTTTGGAAGGAATGCCACCTTCTGTCTTGAGGGATATGGCATTGTCTTGGGACGGGCATATGGCCACGGCACTCTTATGGAGGATATCCACCTCTGTCTTTGAAGATTGGCCGCGTCTTGAAGGACAGCCAAAGCACCACTGAGAGGATGTCCTTCTTCATCCTGATGGAACCCCTCTGTCTTCCTCAGAGTCCAATGCCACTGCAGTGTCTGTTCAGAGCGTTGCCACCCTTCCGCGAGGTTATCACATCTTCGACGAGGCCATGGACTTTTCTGCTGCTTCTGACAAACCACTCTCCTTGAAGATTGCCCACTCCGAAATACCCTTCTTCCTGAATTCCACCTAACCTGTGGGATTTCTAGCGTGTGTGCCGTTTGACGATCCCTCGAGGGTTAGTGGCCGCCTTCTGTCTTTGGAGAGGATATGGCCACCTTCTGTCTTTGGAGAGGATATGGACCACCTTCTGTCTTTCGAGAGGATATGGCCACCTTCTGTCTTGGAGAGGATATGGCCACCTTCTGTCTTTGGAGAGGATATGGCCACCTTCTGTCTTTGGAGAGGATATGGCCACCTTCTGCTCTTTGGAGAGGATATGGCCACCTTCTGCCTTGGAGAGGATATGGCCACCTTCTGCCTTGGAGAGGATATGGCCACCTTCTGCCTTTGGAGAGGATATGGCCACCTTCTGTCTTTGGAGAGGATATGGCCACCTTCTGCTTTGGAGAGGATATGGTTTCAAAAGTGAGGCGACTGCGGCGGGAAGTGAAACAAGGTGTAAGTGAAAATTAAAGTCAATCCGCCAGATAACAGGGACAAACGAATCACAAGACAAACCACGACGCGTTTCGACTTTTAGGTCTTCTCCAGGCAAGATAGACAACATCCAGGGGAATATTCATCGCCCGGCTTTTAATTCATTTATGCCTTCCATGAAGTAAACCATCTAAAAAATTGTTTTATTCATTTTAAACATTTTACATATTGGTGATTCATTATCTCTTTTCCTTGATTTTTATCTTTTCCATCAGGTTATTCATCTATCCCCCCCCCCCCCCCCCCCCTATATCTAAACCTTTTCAAAGTGGCAGTACCCTGTCTTTCATGCATTTATACCTTTTCTTGCCAGGAATTCCCTCCCTTTTCATTCATTTATACTTTTTTTTTGCCAGTAATCCCCCTTTTTTATGCATTTCCATCTTTTCCATCTAGTAATCTGGTAATTTTCATTCATGCATCCTTTTTCCATCTGATGATTCACATCTTTTCTTTCTTTTATGCTTTTTCCATTCATCAGTTCCCTTGTCTTTTCATTCATTAATTCCTTTTGTATCAGTAAGTCCCTGTCTTTTTATTCACTTATCCGTTTTCCATCTAGTCATACCCTTGTCTTCTCACTGATGTAAACCTTTTCCATCTGGTGATTTATCTGTTTTCCATTCTGTTTACTTTTTTCTTCTAGTAATTCAATAATCTTGTCGTTCGTTGAAGTCTTTTACATGGAATGAGTTCTCCCTGTCTTTTCATTCATCGATACCTTTTCCCCCATCCTTCATGGTGTGTTTCAGCTTTCCCAGGGGACACCACCACCATGACCACCACCACCACCACCACAGACAGCGGCGGTTTCAGCTGGCCCAGCTACAGCGTAACCGCCCTCGTGGGAGGGGTGGCCGGGGGCCTAGTGCTTCTCTTCGTCGTCTTCGCCCTGGCCCGCTACTACATGAGCCGCCACTACTCCAGCACTCGCCGCCAGACGGCGCGTCCCTACCCTCCCCTCTCCGCCCCTCCCTCCAGCACTGTCTACCACAACAACAATGCCGTGTTCATGGTGTCGTCCAATTCCACCCACCCTTTCCACCCCCACCCTGCCTCCACCTCCACCTCCTCCTCCTCGGGCCCTTACGGAGGGGCCACCAACTTGGCCTTCTCGCCGTTCGGGGAGGCTCCGCCGGCTTATTTCGCCGTGCAGCAAAGCACCACGCTGATGCAGCCCGGGGTTGGCGGGGAGGCGTTGATGGGGGCGACGTGCGGCGTCCCTCCCCCGTCCTACACAGAAGCCATGAGGCTGTCTCACCCCCCTGCTAATCACCCGTCCACCCACGCCCCGGGCTGTACCCAGACCCACTTTCCACTTCAGCCCACGGCTTCACGTCCGGCTCAGCTTGTGGCTCAGTCCTTGCCGCAGTCCTCGGCCTCATCCTTGGGCCCATCTCCAGGCCAGGCTGTGGCCCAGACCCCGGCCCAGCGTCCTCCGTCAGACGAGCAGACAGACAGGGGGAGACTGTCGTCGTCTTCAGCCACTGCCGACAGGCCCTCATCCGCGGTGTTAACTTCAGCAGACAACTGACGCCGGTCCTGCACTGTTCTGGAATCTCCTCTACGACAGGACTTTACCCTTCCACCCCCCTCCTCCCTCCTCTGCTCCTCTCCCTCTGTGATATCCAGTGAGCCTGCCGCAGAATGACAGCCCCAACAAATCCAAGACTTTGCCTCTGACATGTTACCAGCAGCCCCCTCTCTCCACCCTTCCTTGTCCATCTCAACTTGTTTTAATGTTGTGTTTCCTTCCCCACCCCCCCCCCCCTTTCCTCTGTATTCGCGGTACCCAAGTGCTGTGCGTTCGATTGACGTGGCTATTCAGCTCAGTCAACGTTCTCAATGTCCCTACAGCTTCCCTGGCGACGCAAGTTCTCCAGGCTCTGTATTTCCTCTCTCTCTGTAGTCGATCTAAAACAAAATATCTGCAGGCGCTGTCCCCCAAAGGCACTTCAGAAGTTCAACATTGCATATCACAGTGTCATCATGGCCACATCTTCATCAACGACATCTTCCTCAATCCTGCTACTGGCTAAGCAGGTTGCAATATTATTAAGAACGAACGTTGATAAGATGTTCAGCCCTCAGTTCCAGTTACGGCCAATCACATACTGTAGTGTTTGCAAAGACGTTCATGGGAGACATCCTTCAGGTCCTGATATTTCCACTTGATCTCTTCTTGAAAACATCGCATGCCAAACCTTTCACAGTCAGGTCTCAGTGCCTTAAAGATGCAGTGGCCTGAGACCCTGCAGCTGGAAAGCTCCCAGTCCGCACAAGCTGTTGACGGGGCATGACATGTTGCCGGACAGTGTTGTCCAAGACAGACAGTGTTGTCTATGACCAGACAGTGTTGTCCAAGACAGACAGTGTTGTCCAAGACCAGACAGTGTTGTCCAAGATAGACAGTGTAGTCCAAGGTCAGACAGTGTTGTCCAAGACAGACAGTGTTGTCCAAGACCAGACAGTGTTGTCCAAGACAGACAGTGTTGTCCAACACCAGACAGTGTAGTCCAAGGTCAGACAGTGTTGTCCAAGACCAGACAGTGTTGTCCAAGACCAGACAGTGTTGTCCAAGGTCAGACAGTGTTGTCCAAGACCATGCAGTGTTGTCCAAGACAGACAGTGTTGTCCAGACAGCGTTGTCCAAGACCAGACAGTATTGTCCAAGACCAGACAGTGTTGTCCAAGGTCCGACAGTGTTGTCCAAGGTCCGACAGTGTTGCCCTATGCCAGACAATGTTGTCCAGTGCCAGACAGTGTTGTCCAAGAGCAGACAGTGTTGTCCAAGACCAGACAGTGTTGTCCAGACAGTGTTGTCCAGTGCCAGACAGTGTTGTCCAAGACCAGACAGTGTTGTCCAAGACCAGACAGTGTTGTCCAGTGCCAGACAGTGTTGTTCAGACAGTGTTGTCCAATGCCAGACAGTGTTGTCCAGACAGTGTTGTCCGAGGCCAGACAGTGTTGTCCGAGGCCAGACAGTGTTGTCCGAGACCAGACAGTGTTGTCCGAGGCCAGACAGTGTTGTCCAATGCCAGACAGTGTTGTCCAGACAGTGTTGTCCGAGGCCAGACAGTGTTGTCCGAGGCCAGACAGTGTTGTCCAATGCCAGACAGTGTTGTCCGAGGGCAGACAGTGTTGTCCAAGACCAGACAGTGTTGTCCAATGCCTGACAAATATTTTCCAAGGCCAGACAGTGTTGTCCAATGCCAGACAGTGTTGTCCAAGGCAAGACAGCGTTGTCCAATGACCAGCAGACATGTTGTCCAATGCCAGACAGTGTTGTCCAAGGCAAGACAGCGTTGTCCAAGACCAGACAGTGTTGTCCAAGACCAGAGAGTGTTGTCCAAGACCAGTGTTCTCAATGTCCCTACAGCTTCCCTGGCGACGCAAGTTCTCCAGGCTCTTTATTTCTCTCTCTCTCAACGTAGTCGATCTAAAACAAAATATCTGCAAGCGTTGTCCCCCAAAGGTACTGACAGAAGTTCACATTGCATATCACAGTGTCATCATGGCCATATCTTCATCAACGACAGCCAAGACCAGACAGTGTTGTCCAAGGTCAGACAGTGTTGTCCAAGACCAAACAGTGTTGTCCATGGTCCGACAGTGTTGTCCAAGACCAGACAGTGTTGTCCAAGACCAGACAGTGTTGTCCAAGGGTCCGACAGTGTTGTCCAAGACCAGACAGTGTTGTCCAAGGTCCGACAGTGTTGTCCAAGACCAGACAGTGTTGTCCAAGGTCAGACAGTGTTGTCCAAAGTCAGACAGTGTTGTCCAAGACCAGACAGTGTTGTCCAAAGGTCCGACAGTGTTGTCCAAGACCAGACAGTGTTGTCCAATTTTCAGACAGTGTTATCCAAGACCAGACAGTGTTGTCCAAGAGCAGACAGTGTTGTCCAAGACCAGACAGTGTTGTCCAGACAGTGTTGTCCAAGACCAGACAGTGATGTCCAAGGCAAAGACAGTGTTGTCCAAGACCAGACAGTGTTGTCCAAGACCAGACAGTATTGTCCAAGACAAGACAGCGTTGTCCAAGGCAAGACAGCGTTGGGTCCGAGATTCTGGTGACCTAAAGCTCCAGTGATTCACTCAGCTATAAACAACACATGTATGTTCCTCACGCGTGTTATGTTCCAGTTATTCAACCTGTTATTTACATAACTGTCGTTCTCCACAATTGAAAGCTAACATTTTCACAACGACTGTCCCCCCCCCCCCCCCCCCCCGACCCCAAAGCTATTCTTACAGATGCTATTCTCACAGCATTCAGCCATCCTTCCCACAGCTTTTTTGTCTCACAGGTATTATTATCACAGCTCTATATTCTTACAATCCATTTCTCAGTTACTGTTTCTCCACAGCCATCATGCTCAAAGGTTATGTTTTCTCCTAGGTCAAGCTAACCCAAGCCTTGCTTTCCCGTGGCCTGGTGTTTTCTTGCTGACTGTCCCAGTGTCACTGCCCATGGCAGTTGACCGAACCCGTTGATTCGCTGCTGTTAGTTTGACCATTGACCCGGTCGTCTAAGAACCGGGTCTTAAGAACAAAGAAGTAAACAGACAGACAAAACAGTTCACCATTGCTGGTGTTACCAGTAACCTTTGAAACAGTATCATCGCCTTAGCTTTTGAGACAGACGTGTGGACGTGTGGAATCAACAAAACATTACCAAGTCCTCAAAATTGGTTTTCCCTCTCTGTATAAGAATTCACAGTCCTCATCGACTTTCGTTTAAGAAATGCTCTCATGCTCCCCCCCCCCCCCCCCCCCACACACACACACACTTTTCCTCGATGCTGCCTCACCCCTACCCTTGTACTCCTCTCTCCAGTAATTTTTAAATCATTTTGATAACGACGGATGTTGTGTTACCCGGGGCCGTGGTTCCCTTTACTGCTTCTTTGATTAATATACGTTTTTTGGGGGTTTGATGTACTTAACCATTCGGCAACTTTGAAGACAGCACAGCTGAGCGCATCTTTCTTAACGACAGTTTAGTTGAAGCGTCAACATTCAAATCCGTGCAGTGTATGCATCACGTTGAAGTACATTGTTGGGAGTCTGTTAGCAAACAGGAACAATTTCAATGATGCTGTTTCTGTTGACAGTGGGGTGCAGAAACAGGGGCAACTCATGGGCAATGTTTACTCATCCGTGTCTGTGAAGGCTTTGTCCTTTGTGAAAATTTCCTTTGGAATTTGCAGCAGCAGCGTCAAACTACTAAGCCTACTACAGTTGCTGCTGTTGCTGGGAGTGCTAAATCTGTGAAGGTGATCATGATGATGATAAATGATGATGATGATAGTGATGAAAGATATTGATAGATGATGATGATATGATATTGATTTATGATGATGATGATGAGGAGAGGAGGAGGAGGAGGAGAGGAGGAGGAGGAAAACCCATTGTAGCTTACTGGCTGGCTGTATGGGAACTCAAGTAAATTGAAATGAAATTATTTGATTTCTGCCGTTACCAGTCGACACGTTTTCTACCAACGCCGCACGCCATTGAAGTTGAACCATGTGAAGTAATTCGAGTCATTTCGATTCAGTGAATTTAACTCTTCAATTCGACTTGTACTTATCTAGCAAACTCTCATGTCTTATTATTGCGTCTTTCATGTTTCAGCCGGAAAACAGTTCACACAAAACAGGTCCGAGATGGATGTATTGTTCATACCGAACCCTTACTGTGGTGGCCAGATCTGTAAATAATGATAAACAACGACGTAAGAGTAAGACGTCCTCCTCTTTTGGATGATCAGGCCAGCATTTCGCATTTGAAGAACTACAGCATCTCCCACAGGACGTGGTGAGCGAGGACAGAAGCACACTGATGCAGACGATTACAGTTCGCTATAGATTTTGCTTTTTTTGGCTGAGGCTGGAAAGTGATAGAATTTTCGTCATTCTATGATCCTGATGTATTGAACAGGTCTGAGATGAAAAGGGGATAGAATTTTCGTCATTCCTTGATCCTGATGTATCGAACAGGTCAGAGGTGAAAGTGATAGAATTTTCGTCATTCTATGATTCTGATTTTGAACAGGTCAGAGGTGAAAAGGTGATAGAATTTTCGTCATTCTATGATTCTGATGTATTGAACAGGTCTGAGGTATCTGAAGTCGTACCAAATGTTCGACAGGGGACGTCATCGTTGGAGACAACCCATCTGTGGGGTTATCGCCCCTGATTGAAGGTGCCAGAAACTATAGAGGAGCGGCTTTGTGATAAACGAATTGACTTTCTCCCGAGAAATCGCTTAGAACATGTCAGGTGTAGCGGTGCATTCCGTTTCATGCTGTCTGAAGCCAGTGTTTGTTCCCGATTTTCTCTGTTTTTTGTTTGATTGAACATTGAAACATATAATCCTGTACCTGGCTATAAGTCCCGTGTACATTATGGTGTTAGGAGAATTTCTCACTTGATTTGAGTCAAGGGCACCTAGACATGAAAAATCACGGAGGTGATCGGGCACCACCCTGGTACATTTTGCGTAATGGCCGATTCAAATATGGCCGCCACCCGCCGCCGTGAAAATCCTAACTTTTGTGTTTTTGACAATATATACACTTGTAACACTTCTAATCCAACTGATTTTGGAGTGCTGAGTTCATTTCTGGTATTGTTTTGTCCATTTGGGTCATCTTGACCTTCAAATGCCATGGTCAAGGTAATTTTCTTATACTGACGGTCTTGGCCGTAACCTGGCGATATTCTAGCTGTAACAACAGGGCTCCTATACATAATGCTACTAATTCTGACATGCATTTTCACTGTATGATTCACTATTAAAGATATAAGTCATTCCGATCTTGAATTCACAAGTGAACGCCGTTTTCACCTATTCAACTAAAACTGTCTTGCTGCTTTTTCACTTTTTTCTGTATTGTGTGGTCAATGACACATCCCAACAGAAACAGAAAAAGTTCTCAAGTATGCAACAAACATGCTCAATGTGACTGACTGTAATTGTCTCTTTCCATCACTGATTGGAACATGGAGAATTATTTGCTTTTCCATGGCAGAATGTGACGCAGCAAAATCCAGTAGAACAGCACCCACACCGTCGAGTGTCGCACTTGTGCCGCCACTTGCATATTGTGAGCAAAGTGGGTGGCAAGGGCTTCATGCATTTAGTTGGCAACAGGGTGTCAAAATGTTGCTCCCACACATGTTCTAGTGGTTCTAGGTAGTCCTCACGTTGACTGGCCGCCCCAAGCAGATGGCATGCTTTGTGCACCAGAAAGGCTTCTCGTGGATGTGACCTCTGATGACACTGCTTGTGGGTGGATAGAGTCAAATTCCAGCTGTAGCACTGCTGTAGTTCTCCACTCTGAGCTGGTTGAACATTTCAGCAGTTGTTGTTGGTCTGACACCCGCCCAGACATGTACACGGTACATTTCTGCCAGCTTCATCTTGCTCTGACAAGCTATCTGTCTATCCAAAGTTCGTCAGATGCTGTACAGGGTCAGCGACCTCACAAACTTTCAAAGTTGTTGCAGACAGCTGAACCAAGCATCAATAGCAGTTTGGTGCAATGAAGGCGTGTTTTGCTGTGGCAGCAGATTTTTACCCGCATGAGACAGAACAGTTCAAGGATCTGCTCATCTGCTTGGGACCCTTCCACTGGACCGCATTCTGCTCGGGTCCCAGGGCAAACTGCTTCGAGGTTCTGGCTTAGACGACGCACTGGTTAAATGTGGCGTGTTTGGACGTGGCCTTCAAGGACATTGTGGAGGCACAGAGAACCATGGACATTGCAAAGGAGCATGGCATGGACATCAAGCAGATACTTGCACACGATCTGCTGCCAGTGACTCCACTGTTTGATGATGATCTTCACGCTCACGTCAACAAGTCAACACTTGCTGTGAAATTGAATCTGAACTGGACCTCACACAATGGAATCAGACGTCTCTTCTTCCCACTCATGTTGTGGGAGACTTCATGTCAAAGATGCGACAGATTGCCGCTAGCAGAATTCTCTACCTCGGTGATGTAGTCACTGCAGTCATCACATCAGCCACAAGCCTCTGCCATGAGTCGGACTACGTTCACCTGCTGTTAGATTCATACGTTGAACTTTCCTGAAAAGAAGGACACCCATGAGGCGAGCTGGTGTGACGCCCATTGACAATATTGGCATGAACGCAGACACTTGACAAGTTCTGGGCATCTGAGAAAAACAAACAGAATCTTCAGCTGCTGGTTCAAGATATGGTGAGCAATCGAGCTGAAGGACATCTTGTCATCATCGCCAGCTCTGTCGTCTCTGATGATGAGGTGACTTGACTTACTTGACTTAGTCCTCTGAATTCCCTGGTGAACATGGGCCGCAACCACATTCTTCCAGCGGACACGGTTTCGGGAGATCCTCTTCAGCTCGGCCCACGTCATTCCGGCGACCTTCACCTCTGCGGTCGGTACTCCTTGGCCATGTCTGTCTTGGTCTTCCCACTTTTCTTTTGCCCTGGGGGTTCCATTCAAGGGCTTGTCTTGCGATGTTGGATGGAGACTTTCTGAGGGTTGGGCCAATCCATCCCCACTTCCGTTTTCTGATTTCTGATTTCATTGGAACTTGCTTGGTCTTGTTCCACAGTTCTGTATTGGCAATAATATCTGTCCATCTGATGTTCACAATGTTTCGCAGACATCTGTTGATAAATGCTTGGAGTTTTTGAGTGTTTGTCTTGTTGTTCGCCACGTTTCAGAACCATATAGAAGGACAGATTTTACAGTTGAATTGAAGATTCTGATCTTGTTGTGGAGTGAGAGGGCAGAGGAATTCCAGGTAGGCCGTAGCGTAATAAAGATGTGCATGGCTTTTACTGATGCGGCTCTTGATATCCTCATCTGTACCTCCATCTTTGCTGACCACACTGCCGAGTAGACAAACTTATCAACTTCAGTGATGTCTTGCTGTTGCAGTCGTAGTGGGTCTCGTTGTTGGTTGTTGACTCTCATGGTTTCTGTTTTCTTTGTGTTGATTTGAGCTGGCGGTGAAGAAATCCCGGACCTGCACAGCTGGATTGAAGAGGCAGACGCCAGACTGGTATAGATGTGGAGTGGGCTGTTCGCGTCAAACAGTGCAAGAGAGTTACAGCAGTTTCCAACGACACGGACACTTTCCCACTACTGCTTCACTACACCCCTCAGTTCCAAACGCTGTGGTTGAAGGCAATCTGGCAGCAGTTTGGACACACGTGAGAAGCGGCGGATGCTTCCACTGCACCAAGCATGTTTCTAGGCTTGGAGCACCGCTGGCCAAGTCAGTGATCAAAGCACACAATACTGACTGGCGATGACTGTGTGACTAAGGTAGGGGCGACGAACGCTGCTATGGCAGCTGACCCTGTACAGCATCTGACGAACTTTTGAGCGACGGACAGCTTGTCAGAGCAAGATGAAGCTCTGGCGGAAATGTACCGTGTACATGTCTGGGCGGGTGTCAGATCAACAACAACTGCTGAAACGTTCAACCAGCTCAGAGTGGAGAACTACAGCAGTGCTACAGCTAGAATTGACTCTCTCCCACCCACAAGCAGTGTCATCAGAGGCCACATCCACAGAGAAGCCTTTCTGGTGCACAAAGCATGCCATCTGCTTGGGGCGGCCAGTCAACAACGTGAGGGGGTACCTAGAACACTAGAACATGGGTAGGAGCAACATTTTGACACCCTGTTGCCAACTAAATGCAGAAGCCCTTGCCACCCACTTTGCTCACAATATGCAAGTGGGCAGACAAGTGTGACACTCGACAGTGTGGGTGCTGTTGTACTGGAGTTTGCTGCGTCGCATTCTGCCATGGAAAAGCAGATAATTCTCCATGTTCAAATCAGTGATGGAAAGAGACAATTACAGTCACATTGAGCATGTTTGTTGCATACTTGAGAACTTTTTCTGTTTCTGTTGGGATGTGTCATTGACCACGCAATACAGAAAAAGTGAAAAAGTAGCAAAGACAGTTTTAGTTGAATAGGTAAAAAACGGCGTTCACTGTGAATTCAAGATCGGAATGACTAATATCTTTAATAGTGAATCATACAGTGAAAATGCATGTCAGAATTAGTGGCATTATGTATAGAAGCCCTGTTGTTACAGCTAGAATATCGCCAGGTTACGGTCAGACCGTTGGTACAAGAAAATTACCTTGACCATGGCATTTGAAGGTCAAGATGACCCCAAATGGACAAAACAATACCAGAAATGACTCAGCACTCCAAAATCAGTTGGATTAGAAGTGTTACAAGTGTATATATTGTCAAAAACACAAAAGTTAGGATTTTCACGCGGCGGTGGCGGCCATATTTGAATCGGCCATTACGCAAAATGTACCAAGGGTGGTGCCCGATCACCTCGTGATTTTTCATGTCTAGGTGCCCCTTGAGACTCAAATCAAGTGAGAAATTCTCCTAACACCACAATGTACACGGGACTTATAGCCAGGTACAGGATTATAGGCTTCTTGAGGACAACTTCTGTTGACGATGATTTGTATTGTATGAACTGTAATTTTACACACATAGTGATGGGTTGAACCACTGATTCACACACCTAGCTGTTGGATGAACTGTTGTTTCACACATCTATTGCTGGTCGACTTGTTATTTCACACACCTAGCTGTTGGATGAACTGTTATTTCACATACTTATTTGCTGACTGACCTGTTGTTTCACGCACCTAGTTGCTGGTCCGACCTGTTATTTTACACACTTAGTTGTTAGGTGACGTGTTATTTCACACACCTAGCTGCTCGTCGACCTGTTATTTCACACACCTAATTACTGGCGGCCTGTTGTTTTCACACACCTAGTTACTGGGCGACCTGTTGTTTCACACACTTAGTTACTGGGCGACCTGTTGTTTCACACACTTAGTTACTGGGCGACCTGTTGTTTCACATACTTAGTTACTGGGCGACCTGTTGTTTCACACACTTACTTACTGGGCGACCTGTTGTTTCACACACCTAGTTACTGGGCGACCTGTTGTTTCACACACCTAGTTACTGGGCGACCTGTTGTTTCACACACTTAATTACTGGGGCGACCTGTTTGTTTCACACACTTAGTTACTGGGCGCGACCTGTTGTTTCACATACTTAGTTACTGGGCGACCTGTGTTTCACACACTTACTTACTGGGCGACCTGTTGTTTCACACACCTAGTTACTGGGCGACCTGTTGTTTCACACACCTAGTTACTGGGCGACCTGTTGTTTCACACACTTTAATTACTGGGCGAACTGTTGTTTCACACATTAGTTACTGGTCGACCTGTTGTTTCACACACCTAGTTGCTGGTCGACCTGTTCTTTCATACACCTAGTTGCTGGTCGACCTGTTGTTTCACACACCTAGTTGATAGCAGACTGTTATTTCACACACCTAGTTGATAGCAGACCTGTTCTTTCACACACCTAGTTGATAGCAGACCTGTTATTTCACACACCTAGTTGATAGAAGACCTGTTGCTTCACACACCTAGCTGATATCAGACCTGTTATTTCACACACCTATTGATAGCAGACCTGTTGTTTCACACATCTAGTTGCTGGTCGACCTGTTGTTCCACACATCTAGTTGCTGGTCGACCTGTTGTTTCATACATCTAGTTGCTGGTCGACCTGTTGTTTCACACACCTAGTTGCTGGTCGACCTCTTGTTTTAAACACACTAGTTATAAGCGACCTGTTATTTCACACACCTAGTTGATAGCAGACCTGTTATTTCATACACCTAGTTGTTGGTCGACCTGTTATTTCATACACGTAGTTGCTGGTCGACCTGTTAGTTTCACACACCTAGTTAACTGGTCGACCTGTTATTTTACACACCTAGTTGTGGTCGACCTGTTATTTCACACACCTAGTTGCTGGTCGACCTGTTATTTCACACACCTAGCTGATAGCAGACCTGTTATTTCACACACCTAGTTGCTGGTCGACCTGTTATTTCACACACCTAGTTGCTGGTCGACCTGTTATTTCACACACGTTGTGTTGGTTGACCTGTTATTTCACACACGTTGTTGTTGGTCGACCTGTTATTTCACACACCTAGTTGCTGGTCGACCTGTTATTTCACACACTAGTTGCTAGTCGACCTGTTATTTCACACACTTAGTTCTAGTCGACCTGTTATTTCACACACTTAGTTACTGGGCGACCTGTTATTTCACACATCTAGTTGCTGGTCGACCTGTTGTTTCACACACTTAGTTACTGGGCGACCTGTTGTTTCACACACCTATTTGCTGGGCGACCTGTTGTTTCACACACTTAGTTACTCGTCGACCTGTTGTTTCACACACCTAGTTGCTGGTCGACCTGTTATTTCACACACCTAGTTGCTGGTCGACCTGTTATTTCACACACCTAGTTGCTAGTCGACCTGTTATTTCACACACCTAGTTGCTAGTCGACCTGTTATTTCACACACCTAGTTGCTAGTCGACCTGTTATTTCACACACCTAGCTGATGTCGACCTGTTATTTCACAAAACCCCCACGAGTGGTTCGATCACACGACCACCAGCTCCACGGGCAAATAGAAAGAGTAAATAATTTGATTCCGTTCACAGTGTTGTTTCAGCAATCATATGAACTTTTTTTCTTTTTAATGGTACTGAAGTTGTAGCAGGGAACAAACTAAAGTAATAACGTGTTGATGTCAAACCGCATGCTCGTGATCCTCAACCCAGGCATGTACAATCGTCCATTTATGTATGTTCTCTCTCTCTCTGTGAAGACAACCTGCTAGGGTGTTTGCGAATATGAATATTACCCACCCCCACCCCCCAACGCTTTATGTTAATAATATAAAACGCCTGTATTCATTTCTATGTCCACTTTCTTATCTAACTGTACGTAGGCATCACAATTATCACGATTCCATTGAAACTAACCATCATGATTCCACTTTTGGTACGATAAGGCATTGCTTCAGCTGCATCGGAACGTTGTCCAGGGCAGACGCTCCCTCCCCCCCCCCCCCCCCCCCCCCCCCCCCCCCCCCCCCCCCTCCCCCCCTAAAAAGAATACTCGTCGTTTATTGTTTTATTCATGTATTTGCTCATTCAGTTTGGGTTTTTATATTGAAACAATACAGAGGCGGTATCGGTTAGGACTTCAAACCCAATTCCTTTTCTGCAGTTTGAAAAGTAAGGTGACTGCCACATTTAGAAGGGGAATCTTGGATAAATGAGGTAGGGAACAGTAAACGGCAAGCAACAAACAAGTACGGGTAACTCTTGCTCCCGTGATAAAACAAAACACGCCCCTAACTCCAAACGAATGGTGTCCATGACACCGAATCGCCTAGCAGATATGACAGCACAGAGCACACAGAACAAACAAGGAAACATCCTCATGTCATGGGCAGCATTCTTTTGGAGTTACGGGCGTGTGTTTCATTCATCATGTTGAGCAAGAGTTACCCTACTTGTTCGTTGTCTGTCACATGATTTAGGTGTTTTGTTTGGGACAGGAAATGAACAAGTTCTTCCCGGAGCACTGAGTGTCTGTGCTTTTAACGGTCATCCGTTCTTCCCGGAGCACTGAGTGTCTGTGCTTTTAACGGGTCATCCCGTCCTCATTTGTGTGACACGCTGTTTTTGAACTTGAGGAACATCATCTGACTTTTGTAAAGGAGCATTGCTGTGACACACTGTTATTTGAACTTGAGGAACATCATTGACTTTTGTAAAGGAGCATTGCTAGCTTGTTTGCTAAATTATTGTTTCCCTGTGGCTAAACTAAATGACGTACTTATTTGCTGGTAAACGGCGCGCGCGGCGCGTGTGTGTGTGTGTGTGTGTGTGCGTGTTGTGTGTGTGTGTGGGGTTTGTGTGTGTGTGTGTGTGTGTGTGTGTGTGTGTGTGTGCGCGCGCGCGCGCGCACCCCGCGAGCTCATCACGCACTTTGTCTGGATCTGTTGAACATTGTTGACTGCTTGGATCTCGGTGACAGGTCATACACGCACATACCCTGGAAAAAAAAAAGATTTGCTCGTGAAAATTTTTTTAGTCCATTGCCTACCGTTAGGTGGCTAAACAGACATTATCCACTGTCCGTTAGGTGGCTAAACAGACCATTGTCCACTGTCCGTTAGGTGGCTAAACAGACCATTGTCCACTGTCCGTTGGTGGCTAAACAGACCATTGTCCACTGTCCGTTAGGTGGCTAAACAGACCATTGTCCACTGTCCGTTAGGTGGCTAACAGACCATTGTCCACTGTCCGTTAGGTGGCTAAACAGACCATTGTCCACTGTCCGTTAGGTGGCTAAACAGACCATTGTCCACTGTCCGTTAGGTGGCTAAACAGACCATTGTCCACTGTCCGTGGAAGGTTGGTGGGGATCTGTGTTCTGCTGCGTGTCCTTCCAGTTTCTCCTCGTAATGAATCACTCACAGGTGGGCTGGTTATGCTGCACCTTGGAATCGAGGTCAAGGCCATGTGAGGAACAGTCTCAGTCGTTTCAGCTGGGCCGGATAAGCGGGCGAGAGGGGGAGGTTGTGGCAGTCTCTGCCCCCCCCCCCCCCCCCTCCCCCGCACCCCCCGCCCCCCTCAAACCCCCGTCTTCCCCCAAGTCCTGGCTGGCAAAATTACATTTTGGGGCAAGTTTTTCCCATATCGATATTGGGGCAGGTCCCCCATATCCCCCTCCCCCCAAATTCTATCATGTAACTGATCCGGGCCCTGCTCAGTGATATAAGTTTGTTGAGATGTATTTTTCTGCGGGCTTGATAATGATTTAGAATTTAAAACAAAATATCTGTGTGTCCTGGTCATGTTGTCTCTCTGTGTGTGCCCCGATATTGTTGTCTGTCTGTCTGTCTGTCTGTCTGCATCTCTCTCTCTCTCTCCTCTCTCTCTCTCTCTCTCTCTCTCTCTCTCTCTCTCTCTCTCTGCCATGATCATGTTTGCTTTCTGCGTGTGCCCCGATCATGCTGTCTTTCTGTCTCTCTTTCTGTCTCTGTCTCTCTGTGTCTCTGTCTGTCTGATTATCTGTCTCTGTCTCTGTCTTCATTGTGGCGTGATCTTCTTGTCTTTCTCTGTGTGCCACGATCATATTGTCTTTCTCTGTGTGCCACGATTATATTGTCTTTCTCTGTGTGCCACGATCATATTGTCTTTCTCTGTGAGCCACGATCATATTGTCTTTCTCTGTGTGCCACGATCATATTGTCTTTCTCTATGTGCCACGATCATATTGTCTTTCTCTGTGAGCCACGATCATATTGTCTTTCTCTGTGTGCCACGATCATATTGTCTTTCTCTGTGAGCCACGTTTATATTTTTCTTTCTCTGTGTGCCACGATATATTGTCTTTCTCTGTGAGCCACGATCATATTGTCTTTCTCTGTGTGCCACGATCATATTGTCTTTCTCTGTGAGCCACGATCATATTGTCTTTCTCTGTGTGCCACGATCATATTGTCTTTCTCTGTGAGCCACGATCATATTGTCTTTCTCTGTGTGCCACGATCATATTGTCTTTCTCTGTGAGCCACGATCATATTGTCTTTCTCTGTGAACCACGATCATGTTGTCTTTCTCTGTGTGCCACGATTTATATTGTCTTTCTCTGTGAGCCACGATCATATTGTCTTTCTCTGTGTGCCACGATCATATTGTCTTTCTCTGTGAGCCACGATCATATTGTCTTTCTCTGTGAGCCATGATCTAGTTCTCTCTCTTTGTGCCCTGATCTTTTTTTGTGTGCATGTGTCCTGATCGTGCTGTCTTTCTCTCTGTGACCTCATCATGTTGTTTTTTTTCTCTTTGCTCTGATTATATTGCCTTTCTGATCATTTTTGTCTTTCTCTGTGTGTCCTGATCATGCTGTCTTTTCCTGTGTGCCCTGATCATGTTGTCTTTCTCCGTGTGTCCTGGCCATGTTGTCTTTCTCTGTGTGTCCTGATCATGTTGTCTTTCACTGTGTGTCCTGGCCATGTTGTCTTTCACTGCGTGTCCTGGGCCATGTTGTCTTTCTCTGTGTGTCCTGGCCATGTTGTCTTTCTCTGTGTGTCCTGATCATGTTATCTTTCACTGCGGGTCCTGGCCATGTTGTTTTTTCTCTGTGTGTCCTGGCCATGTTGTCTTTCTCTGTGTGCCCTGATCATGTTGTCTTTCACTGCGTGTCCTGGCCATGTTGTCTTTCACTGCGTGTCCTGGCCATGTTGTCTTTCACTGTGTGTCCTGGCTATGTTGTCTTTCTCTGTGTGTCCTGATCATATGTCTTTCTCTGTGTGTCCTGGCCATGTTGTCTTTCTGTGTGTCCTGATCATGTTGTATTTCACTGTGTGTCCTGATCATGTTGTCTTTCTCTGTGTTGTTCTGGTTACGTTGTCTTTCTCTGTGTGTCCTGATCATGTTGTCTTTCTCTGTGTGTCCTGGCCATGTTGTCTTTCTCGTGTGTCCTGATATGTTGTCTTTCTCTGCGTGTCCTGATCATGTTGTTTTCTTCGTGTGCACTGTCATGTTGTCTTTTTCTGTGTGTCCTGATCATGTTGTCTTTCTCTGTGTGTCCTGGCCATGTTGTCTTCCTCTGCGTGCCCTGATCATGTTGTCTTTCTCTGTGTGTCCTGATCATGTTGTCTTTCACTGTGTGTCCTGGCCATGTTGTCTTTCTCTATGTGTCCTGATCATGTTGTCTTTTACTGTGTGCCCTGATCATGTTGTCTTTCTCTGTGTGTCTTGGCCATGTTGTCTTTCTCTGTGTGTCCTGATCATGTTGTCTTTCTCTGTGTGTTCTGATCATGTTGTCTTTCTCTGTGTGTCTTGGCCATGTTGTCTTTATCTGTGTGTCCTGATCATGTTGTCTTTCTCTGTGTGTCCTGATCATGTTGTTTTTTTTCTGGTGTGTCCTGGTCTGTTGTCTTTCTCTGTGTGTGCCCCGGTCATGTTGTCTTTCTCTGTGTGTCCTGATCATGTTGTCTTTCTCTGTGTGCCCTGATCATATTGCCTTTTTCTGTAAGACCTGATCATGTTGTCTTTCTCTGTGTGCCCTGATCATGTTGTCTTTCTCTGTACGACCTGATCATGTTGTCCATCGCTGAGGGGGTATGCCACAAGTACAAGGGGAGGTTAAAGCAGTAACTTTTTTTTTTTGTGTTGTGTGTGACTTCGTTGTAACATATATTGTTCATTTGGTTACCCGTGCTCAAACAAAGAACTGCTTTATGTTGAATTTATTTCAACATTCACTGCTCATTAACATCATCCTAGCTTTTAAAGCAATAATTTTTTAGGTGGTTTTGCTTTAAAATATGCTGTTCATTTATCCCAAATAATCACCGAGCTTTTGTCGATCGCACTTTTAGACAAGAGTCATTGTTTGGGGTCTCCAAGAGTTTAGCAATGGATTTATCACAGGTCAGATCTACAGACTGTTGTACAATTTTGCTCAATAAATACATTCACCAGTCATCAAGCTTGTTGCTGTTTATGTGCGTGCGCGCGCGTGCGCACGTGTGTGTGTGTGTGTGTGTGTGTGTGTGTGTGTGTGTGTGTGTGTGTGTGTGTGTGTGTGTGTGTGTGTGTGTGATTTTGTTTTCAGCTCATTGAATGGGATTTAAAAAAAAAACCTTTGTGTGAAAGACATCAGTCTTCCTGGGTACTGTGTTCTTTACATAATAATTTCTTTGCACTGCGTTTGTGTGTATATGTGCACTTTTGGCGCTTCTTTTCTGCACCATTGCAGCCAGTTTCACTCTCCTTTAGTTTCAAAGTGAGTTGACTGCAGGCGGAACTTGAAACAAACTTAAAAGCTGTAATCTTACGATTGCAAACACACACACACACACACACACACACACACACACACACACACACACACACACACACACACACACACACACACACACACACACACACACGCTTCCAGGTGACCCTGCTGAGGGACAAAGGCTGTCTCCTATCCTGAACCAAATCAGCGCTTTTTTTTTTTAACATCAGTGTTCAATTTAGACCTAGTGGTAAAATGTTCATATATGTCGTCCTACGAAAACGCGCTTTGGGCTCTTGCGAGGTAAAGCGCTCTATAAATATCCTTTTACATTACATTACACACACACACACACACACACACACACACACACACACACACACACACACACAAACACACACATACACGCGCGCGCACGCACACACACACACACACACACACACACACACACACACACACACACACACACACACACACACACACACACACACACACACACACACACACACACACACACACACACACGCACGCGCGCGCGCGCGCGCGTTTTCGTAGGACGACATATATGAACATTTTACCACTAGGTCTAAATTGAACACTGATGTAAAAAAAAAAAAAGCGCTGATTTGGTTCAGGATAGGAGACAGCCTTTGTCCCTCAGCAGGGTCACCTGGAATGATTTCCAAAGGTGTGGATAACAACCTAACATAGCAACACACCTGGACCACATGCACAGATCAAAGGTGTGGATAACAACCTAGCATAGCAACACACCTGGACCACATGCACAGATCAAAGGTGTGGATAACAACCTAGCATAGCAACACACCTGGACCACATGCACAGATCAAAGGTGTTGATAACAACCTAGCATAGCAACACACCTGGACCACATGCACAGATCAAAGGTGTGGATAACAACCTAGCATAGCAACACACCTGGACCACATGCACAGATCAAAGGTGTGGATAACAACCTAGCATAGCAGCACACCTGGACCACATGCACAGATCAAAGGTGTGGATAACAACCAAACATAGCAACACACCTGGACCACATGCACAGATCAAAGGTGTGGATAACAACCTAGCATAGCAACACACCTGGACCACATGCACAGATCAAAGGTGTGGATAACAACCTAGCATAGCAGCACACCTGGACCACATGCACAGATCCAGGTGAAAAAAACAAACAAACTCAGACACTAGACTCTGTCACTATAAACAAACAAACAAACAAACAAAACAATTCTAACATCTTTATATAATATCCAAAGGATAGACATTGGTTCCTTAGGGGCTTTACAAGAAATTCTTTACAGCCCCAAAATGTTTGATATAGCAAAGGCTATATCGAGTTCTGTTATCATTCATTTATTGTAATTGATTTATCAGTTTAAAATTATTGTTTGGTCGTTATAGGCAAACTTTCATGCATTTGTGTCCGTGCGCGCGTGCGCACGCACTCACGCACGCACACACACACACACTCACACACACACACACACACACACACACACACACACACACACACACACACACACACACACACACACACACACACACACACACACATATATACGCTCACACTCACACGGGCGCGCGCATGCATGCGTGCATGCACGCACTCGCAAACACACCCACACACACACACCACACACACACACACACACACACACACACACACTCACTCATATAAGCACTTACACACATACACCTTTTTATTTTTTATTTATTTTATGTTATTATTTTTTTTTTAGTCTAATATCACCACTGTTGTGAAGAGACTCTAAATTAAATCAATCAAATCAAAAAAAAACAAAAAAATTACAGTCAAATTGAACATATAGAAGAATGCATTACAGTGTCATTTCAACTAACATTCTACCATGACAAGCGACTGCAGCTGATTCATTGTATACACAAGATTCAGCACGAGATAAGGCAATCCACGGTTAGCAAACAAAGCAAGCACATGAGGTACCAAAGGAAGTTTTAACTGGATACAATTATATCATAAGTTTTTTTCATTTTTCATTCAGCGCCCATCTTGCGTTGAAGTGAATGGAGATAAGCGACTGCTCGTTCATTTTCGTTGTCCTGAGTGTTTTGTATCTTGCCTGAAGAGGACCTAAGAGGTCGAAACGCGTCATGTTTTGTCTTGTGATTCGCTTGTCTACGTTTTCTCAGCGGTTCGTTATTAATTATATTCAAAATTTGTTTAGATTTCCGCCTGCAGCCGCCTCACTTTGCAGCTAGATTCAACTTTATATTATAAGTTACGTTTCAACACTTTGTTCTCTGCCTCGTGTTGAGGGGTAGCTTGTAAATTCTTTCAGCATTTCATCTCCTTGAGGGGAAGCAGAAATGACAAACGTATATCATTAGTTCAGTTCCCTGCATACCGTTTATCTATGCCATTTATAATTGCGTGATGGCGACTAAATTGAAGGAAAATATCTTCAAATTATAGGGAATATAGATAATTATGCCTACAGCATTTGTAAGGACCGAGACAAAAAAACAAACACCATTATACATCGAATACGAAATACTTTAAAAGACACCCCATATTTTCGTCATGAATATGTATCCGTAAGACTAAGTGGCCGAATATGTTCCCGTGTG
>CM031605.1:28853790-28856082 GCA_018398815.1 Conus ventricosus
TTCGTTTCAAACCGAAAATATGTTGGATGAAGTATATGTATAGAATTTTTCTTTAAAGAAGATAACACAAAATTTGGTTATGTTTTCGTGCTTTGGAAACCAAAACGAATCTAAATGCTAGTCAACTGAAGCCACAACATGCAGTTTTTTTTCAGTGCAGAAGCCGGGCTGATCCCGACCTTTCACACTGTAGCTCCTGGCCCCTGATATGTTCTGCCAGCTCATCGAAGGACTGGGCCGCTGATCATACATCCGACATTCCCCCGGGGCATCACGTTGGCTGGAGAGGACAGTGAAAGTGACGCAGCCCTCAGTGCGACCACAGCGCACACCACAGTCCAGGTCAGAACCCACATGTTCCCTAGCGAGTGGGTCATGTGTCACCATAAAACCATCAAAAGGCAGTATCTGGAATTCCCTTCCATTACCTTTCGGGGCAGGACAACTTTGATGTGAGACACGTTATGTCACAATGATGAACACCAGAAGGATGGCGGGACACTGCATAGTTCCAGTCAGTATGGTACAACCAAAAATGTAAAACTTATTTTCTTCGTTTTTACAAGTTCTTTTCCAAACCCCATAGCGAAAAATACGTGGTCAAGCTTATTCCATAGACGTTGAGAACATCCAACACATTTTCAAAATGTTGTCAGACCAGTGTTTTGTTAGATTTCCTGGTGTTGATAGTTTAGAATGATTTCTTCTTTCCTGTCTAAAAAAAAAAAAAGAGCAAAACTTTCAAAACTTTAAAACAAATCTCTCTTCGACGGCACAAGAAGAAAAGTGATAACATGTACCAAGCTTTTCAATCTGTGATGACCAAAGCTGATACGAAGGAAACAAACTTGTGCTGGAGCCAGCGAAGTCTTCGTCTTGTGTGTTACCCGTCAGCTGACAGCCACGTGTCAACGGATTCCCCGACCGACTGTGCCTCTGAGAAGACAGAGCTGGGTGGAGAGAGGTGGGCAGTCAGGTGGTTGATGACGTCCACAGTTGCCAGGGGAGGCTCAGAATCAATGGACAGCCTGCGGTCAAGTTGTGCTGTTGTCTTGTCTGGCGTAGGATAGTGGTGCAGTCACGTTGTGCTGTTGTCTGACGTACAATAGTGGTACAGTCACGTTGTGCTGTTGTCTGTCTGACGTAGAATAGTGGTACAGTCACGTTGTGTGTTGTCTGTCTGATGTAGGATGGTGGTACAGTCATGTTGTGTGTTGTCTGTCTGACGTAGGATGGTGGTACAGTCATGTTGTTCTGTTGTCTGTCTGACGTAGGATGGTGGTACAGTTATGTTGTGCTGTTGTCTGTCTGACGTAGGATGGTGGTACAGTCACGTTGTGTGTTGTCTGTCTGACGTAGGATAGTGGTACAGTCATGTTGTTCTGTTGTCTGTCTGACGTAGGATGGTGGTACAGTCAAGCTGTGTGTTGTCTGTCTGACGTAGGATAGTGGTACAGTCATGTTGTGTGTTGTCTGTCTGACGTAGGATAGTGGTACAGTCATGTTGTGTGTTGTCTGTCTGACGTAGGATAGTGGTACAGTCATGTTGTTCTGTTGTCTGTCTGACGTAGAATAGTGGTACAATCACACTGCCTTGTTGTCTGTCTGACGTAGGATGGGGGTACAGTGTAGTGGTGGATTAGGCCTTAGAAGCCAAACGATCACAGGTCAGTGCATTTTTGTTGGTGGTGGTGGAGGTATTTCCCTCTTGTCAATGGACATATGATGGGTATCTGGGTGTCAGTCTTTCTAATACAACAATAAACTTTGATCCCAGTTCAGCACACATTTGTTCTCGAATATGAACCCATTACAATGTAAGAAATGTCTGTGGAGACAATTTCTTTGAGATATTCATTGGCCTTTCACGACCTGCTCGGTCAGCGCTATACCCTCTGTCCACAACAGTGTCATTGACCTATGTCCCTCTGTAAAACAATTCAGAATCTCTGACACACCATCCCCATGTCTGCAGCTTAATGTCTCTGACACACATGTCCCCCTGTTCACAACTCGATGTCCACGAAAGTCTCCCTTCACGGACATAGTGGAGTTATGTATGAAGAAACGCTTGGGATAATTATACACCAGGTCTCCGGAGGAATCCCACCGGACAAGTGTTTTGGCTCTGAGCTTCTTACAATCTAACACGGCTGGGCTGCATCCAGGTCGAGACTCCGAGATGCCTTCTGCTGCCAGAAGTTTTGCCATCACTGCCAGGATTTGAATCAGCAACTGCTGGATGAGTGGGCGTCTTGTGGTCTTGCCTTTTTCTTAACCTTCACAGTTGAT
>CM031605.1:28857082-28868939 GCA_018398815.1 Conus ventricosus
AAAGTATTCTTTACGAAAATATTGGCCACTTGTTTACGGATAAATCATTACGAAAATATGGGGTTCTTTTAAAGTATTTCGTATTCGATGTATAATGGTGTTTGTTTTTTTGTCTCGGTCCTTACAAATGCTGTAGGCATAATTATCTATATTTCCTATAATTTGAAGATATTTTCCTTCGAATTAGTCGCCATCACGCAATTAAATGGCATAGATAAACGGTATGCAGGGAACTGAACTAATGACATACGTTTGTCATTTCTGCTTCCCCTCAAGGAGATGAAATGCTGAAAGAATTTACAAGCTACCCTCAACACGCGCGCGCGCGCGCCGCGCGCGTGTGTGTGTGTGTGTGTGTGTGTGTGTGTGTGTGTGTGTGTGTGTGTGTGTGTGTGTGTGTGTGCGCGCGCGCGCGCGTGTATGTGTGTGTGTGTGTGTGTGTGTGTGTGTGTGTGTGTGTGTGTGTGTGTGTGTGTGTGCGTGTTTGCAATCGTAAGATTACGGCTTTTAAGTTTGTTTCAAGTTCCGCCTGCAGTCAACTCACTTTGAAACTAAAGGAGAGTGAAACTGGCTGCAATGTTGCAGAAAAGAAGCGCCAAAAGTGCACATATACACACAAACGCAGTGCAAAGAAACTATTATGTAAAGAACACAGTACCCAGGAAGACTGATGTTCTTTCCCACAAAGGAGTTTTTTTTTTTAAATCCCATTCAATGAGCTGAAAACAAAATCACACACACACACACACACACCACACACACACACACACACACACACACACACACACACACACACACACACGTGCGCACGCGCGCGCACGCACATAAACAGCAACAAGCTTGATGACTGGGGAATGTATTTATTGAGCAAAATTGTACAACAGTCTGTAGATCTGACCTGTGATAAATCCATTGCTAAACTCTTGGAGACCCCAAACAATGGACTCTTGTCTAAAAGTGCGATCGACAAAAAGCTCGGTGATTATTGCGATAAATGAACGCATATTTTAAAGCAAAACCACCTAAAAAAAAATTATTGCTTTAAAAAGCTAGGATGATGTAATGAGCAGTGAATGTTGAAATAAATTCAACATAAGCAGTTCTTTGTTTGAGCACGGGTAACCAAATGAACAATAAATGTTACAACGAAGTCAACACACACACACAAAAACCATTTTACTGCTTTAACTCCCCTTGTACTTGTGGCATGCCCCCTCAGCGATGGACAACATGATCAGGTCGTACAGAGAAAGACAACATGATCAGGGCACACAGAAAAAGACAACATGATCAGGGCACACAGAGAAAGACAACATGATCAGGACACAGAAAAAGAAAAACATGATCAGGACACACAGAGAAAGACAACATGATCAGGGCACACAGAGAAAGACAACATGATCAGGTCTTACAGAAAAAGGCAATATGATCAGGGCACACAGAGAAAGACAACATGATCAGGGCACACAGAGAAAGACAACATGATCAGGACACACAGAGAAAGATAACATGATCAGGAAAACACAGATAAAGACAACATGGCCAAGACACACAGAGAAAGACAACATGATCAGGACACACAGAGAAAGACAACATGATCAGGACACACAGAGAAAGACAACATGGCCAAGACACACAGAGAAAGACAACATGATCAGGACACACAGAGAAAGACAACATGATCAGTGCACACGAAGAAAGACAACATTGATCAGGACACGCAGAGAAAGACAACATGGCCAGGACACACAGTGAAAGACAACATGGCAGGACACACAGAGAAAGGACAACATGGCCAGCACACACAGAGAAAGACAACATGATCAGGACACACAGTGAAAGACAACATGATCAGGACACACAGAGAAAGACAACATGGCCAGGACACACAGTGAAAGACAACACGATCAGGACACGCAGAGAAAGACAACAGGGCCCAGCACACACAGAGAAAGACAACATGATCAGGACACACAGAGAAAGACAACATGATCAGTGCACACGAAGAAAGACAACATGATCAGGACACGCAGAGAAAGACAACATGATCAGGACACACGGAGAAAGACAACATGGCCAGGACACACAGAGAAAGACAACATGATAGGACACACAGAGAAAGACAACGTGACCAGAACACACAGAGAAAGACAACATGATCAGGACACACAGTGAAAGACAACATGATCAGGACACACAGAAAGACAACATGGCCAGCACACACAGAGAAAGACATATGATCAGGACACACAGAGAAAGACAACATACCAGGACACACAGTGAAAGACAACATGGCCAGGACACGCAGTGAAAGACAACATGATCAGGACACACAGAGAAAAACAACATGGCCAGGACCGCAGTGAAAGATAACATGATCAGGACACACAGAGAAAGACAACATGGCCAGGACACGCAGTGAAAGACAACATGGCCAGGACACGCAGTGAAAGACAACATGGCCAGGACACGCAGTGAAAGACAACGTGATCAGGACACACAGAGAAAGACAACATGGCCAGGACACACGGAGAAAGACAACATGATCAGGGCACACAGGAAAGACAGCATGATCAGGACACACAGAGAAAGACAACATGATCAGAAAGGCAATATAATCAGAGCAAAGAGAGAAAAACAACATGATGAGGTCACAGAGAGAAAGACAGCACGATCAGGAACATGCACAAAAAAAAGATCAGGGCACAAAGAGAGAGAACTAGGTCGTGGCTCATAGAGAAAGACAATATGATCGTGGCTCACAGAGAAAGACAATATGATCGTGGCTCACAGAGAAAGACAATATGATCGTGGCTCATAGAGAAGACATATGATCGTGGCTCACAGAGAAAGACAATATAATCTTTGGCTCATAGAGAAAGACAATATGATCGTGGCTCACAGAGAAAGACAATATGATCGTGGCTCACAGAGAAAGACAATATGATCGTGGCTATAGAGAAAGACAATATGATCGTGGCTCACAGAGAAAGACAATATGATCGTGGCTCATAGAGAAAGACAATATGATCGTGGCTCATAGAGAAAGACAATATAATCGTGGCTCAAGAGAAAGACAATATGATCGTGGCACACAGAGAAAGACAATATGATCGTGGCACACAGAGAAAGACAATATGATCGTGGCTCACAGAGAAAGACAATATGATCGTGGCACACAGAGAAAGACAATATGATCGTGGCACACAGAGAAAGACAATATGATCGTGGCACACAGAGAAAGACAATATGATCGTGGCACACAGAGAAAGACAATATGATCGTGGCACACAGAGAAAGACAATATGATCGTGGCTCACAGAGAAAGACAAGAAGATCACGGCACAATGAGAGACAGAGACAGAGACAGATAAACAGACAGACAGAGACACAGAGAGACAGAGACAGAAGAGAGACAGAAAGACAGCATGATCGGGGCACACGCAGAAAGCAAACATGATCATGGCAGAGAGAGAGAGAGAGAGAGAGAAGAGAGAGAGAGAGAGAGAGAGAGAGAGAGAGAGAGAGACAGACAGACAGACAGACAGACAGACAGACAGACAGACAGACAGACAGACAGACAGACAACAATATCAGGGCACACACAGAGAGACAACATGACCAGGACACACAGATATTTTGTTTTAAATTCTAAATCATTATCAGAGCCCGCAGAAAAAATACATCTCAACAAACTTATATCACTGAGCATGGCCGGATCAGTTACATGATAGAATTTGGGGGGGGGAGGGGGGATATAGGGGACCTGCCCCAATATCGATATGGGGAAAACTTGCCCCAAAATGTCATTTTGCCAGCCAGGACTTGGGGGAAGACGGGGGTTGAGGGGGCGGGGGGTGCGGGGAGGGGGGGGGGCAGAGACTGCCACAACCTCCCCCTCTCCCCCGCTTATCCGGCCCAGCTGAAACGACTGAGACTGTTCCTCACATGGCCTTGACCTCGATTCCAAGGTGCAGTATGACCAGCCCACCTGTGAGTGATTCATTACGAGGAGAAACTGGAAGGACACGCAGGAGAACACAGATCCCCACCAACCTTCCACGGACAGTGGACAATGGTCTGTTTGGGCCACCTAACGGTAGGCATGGTCTAAAAAAATTTTCACGAGCAAATCTTTTTTTTTTCTCCTTTTTTTTTTTTTAGGTATGTGCGTGTGTGACCTGTCACCGAGATCCAAGCAGTCAACAATGTTCAACAGACCCACACACACACACACACACACACACACACACACACACACACACACCAACACACACACACACACACACGCACACACACACACACACACGCGCGCGCGCGCGCGCCATTTACCAGCAAATAAGTACGTCATTTAGTTTAGCCACAGGGAAACAATAATTTAGCAAAACAAGCTAGCAATGCTCCTTTACAAAAGTCAAATGATGTTCCTCAAGTTCAAAAACAGTGTGTCACAGCAATGCTCCTTTACAAAAGTCAGATGATGTTCCTCAAGTTCAAAAACAGCGTGTCACACAAAATGAGGACGGGATGACCCGTTAAAGGCACAGACACTCAGTGCTCCGGGAAGAACTTGTTCATTTCCTGTCCCAAACACAACACCTAAATCATGTGACAGACAACGAACAAGTAGGGTAACTCTTGCTCAACATGATGAATGAAACACACGCCCGTAACTCCAAAAGAATGCTGCCATGACATGAGGATGTTTGCTTGTTAGTTCGTGTGCTCTGTGCTGTCATATCTGCTGCCCATGACATGAGGATGTTTGCTTGTTAGTTCTGTGTGCTCTGTGCTGTCATATCTGCTAGGCGATTCGGTGTCATGGGCACCATTCTTTTGGAGTTAGGGGCGTGTGTTTGTTTTATCACGGGAGCAAGAGTTACCCGTACTTGTTTGTTGCTTGCCGTTTACTGTTCCCTACCTCATTTGCCAAGATTCCCCTTCTAATGTGGCAGTCACCTTACTTTTCAAACTGCAGAAAAGGAATTGGGTTTGAATTCCTAAACCGATACTGCCTCTGTATTTTTTTCAATATAAAAACCCAAACTGAATGAGCAAATACATGAATAAACACATAAACGACGAGTTTTTCTTTTCAGGGGGGGGAGGGGGGGGGGGGGGGAGGGGGGAGGGAGCGTCTGCCCTGGGACAACGTTCCGATGCAGCTGAAGCAATGCCTTATCATACCAAAAGTGGATCATGATGGTTGTTTCAATGGAATCGTGATAATTGTGATGCCTACGTACAGTTAGATAAGAAAGTGAACATAGAAATGAATACAGGCGTTTTATATTATTAACATAAAGCGTTGGGGGGGTGGGGGTAGGTAATATTCATATTCGCAAACACCCAGCAGGTTGTCTTCACAGAGAGAGAGAGAGAACATACATAAATGGACGATTGTACATGCCTGGGTTGGGGATCACGAGCATGCGGTTTGACATCAACACGTTATTACTTTAGTTTGTTCCCTGCTACAACTTCAGTACCATTAAAAAGAAAAAAAGTTCATATGATTGCTGAAACAACACTGTGAACGGAATCAAATTATTTACTCTTTCTATTTGCCCGTGGAGCTGGTGGTCGTGTGATCGAACCACTCGTGGGGTTTGTGAAATAACAGGTCGACCATCAGCTAGGTGTGTGAAATAACAGGTCGACTAGCAACTAGGTGTGTGAAATAACAGGTCGACTAGCAACTAGGTTGTGAAATAAAAAGGTCGACTAGCAACTAGGTGTGTGAAATAACAGGTCGACCAGCAACTAGGTGTGTGAAATAACAGGTCGACCAGCAACTAGGTGTGTGAAACAACAGGTCGCCCAGCAACTAGGTGTGTGAAAAAAACAGGTCGCCCAGCAACTAGGGTGTGTGAAATAACAGGTCGACCAGCAACTAGGTGTGTGAAACAACAGGTCGACCAGTAACTAAGTGTGTGAAACAAACAGGTCGCCCAGCAACAAGGTGTGTGAAACAACAGGTCGCCCAGTAACTAAGTGTGTGAAACAAAGGTCGACCAGCAACTAGATGTGTGAAATAACAGGTCGCCCAGTAAATAAGTGTGTGAAATAACAGGTCGACTAGCAACTAGGTGTGTGAAATAACAGGTCGACTAGCAACTAGGTGTGTGAAATAACAGGTCGACCAGCAACTAGGTGTGTGAAATAACAGGTCGACCAACAACAACGTGTGTGAAATAACAGGTCGACCAGCAACTAGGTGTGTGAAATAACAGGTCGACTAGCAACTAGGTGTGTGAAATAACAGGTCGACCAGCAACTAGGTGTGTGAAATAACAGGTCGACACCAACTAGGTGTGTGAAATAACAGGTCGACCGGCAAATAGGTGTGTGAATAACAGGTCGACCAGCAACTATGTGTGTGAAATAACAGGTCTGCTATCAGCTAGGTGTGTGAAATAACAGGTCGCCCAGTAACTAAGTGTGTGAAATAACAGGTCGACTAGCAACTAGGGGTGTGAAATAACAGGTCGACCGGCAAATAGGTGTGTGAAATAACAGGTCGACCAGCAACTAGGTGTGTGAAATAACAAGTCGACCAACAACTAGGTGTGTGAAATAAAAAGGTCGCCCAGTAACTAGGTGTGTGAAATAAAAGGTCGACCAGTAACTAGGTGTGTGAAATAACAGGTCGACCAGTAACTAGGTGTGTGAAATAACAGGTCGACCAACAACTAGGTGTGTGAATAACAGGTCCACCAGTAACTAGGTGTGTGAAATAACAGGTCGACCAGTAACTAGGTGTGTGAAATAACAGGTCGACCAGTAATTAGGTGCGTAAAATAACAGGTCGACCAGTAAATAGGTGTGTGAAATAACAGGTCGACCAACAACTAGGTGTGTGAAATAACAGGTCAACCAGTAACTAGGTGTGTGAAATAACAGGTCGCCCCAGTAACTAGGTGTTATGAAATAACAGGTCGACCAGAACTAGGTGTGTGAAACAACAGGTCGCCCAGCAACTAGGTGTGTGAAACAACAGGGCTGCTATCAATTAGGTGTGTGAAATAAACAGGTCAGCTATCAACTAGGTGTGTGAAACAACAGGTCGACCAGCAACTAGGTGTGTGAAACAACAGGTCTGCTATCAACTAGGTGTGTGAACAAACAGGTCGACCAGCAACTAGGTGTGTGAAATAACATGTCGAACAGCAACTAGGTGTGTGAAATAACAGGTCGACCAGTAACTAGGTGTGTGAAACAACAGGTCGACCCGTAACAAGGCGTGTGAAAAACAGTCGACCAGCAACTAAGTGTGTGAAACAACAGGTCGCCCAGTAACTAGGTGTGTGAAACAACAGGTCGACCAGCAACTAGGTGTGTGAAACAACAGGTCGATCAGTAACTAGGTGTGTGAAATAACAGGTCGACCAGTAACTAGGTGTGTGAAACAACAGGTCGCTCAGTAACTAGGTGTGTGAAATAACAGGTCGACCAGTAACTAGGTGTGTGAAACAACAGGTCGCTCAGTAACTAGGTGTGTGAAATAACAGGTCGACCAGCAACTAGGTGTGTGAAATAACAGGTCGACCAACAACTATGTGTGTGAAATAACAGGTCGACCAGTAAAATAGGTGTGTGAACCAACAGGTCCACCAGTAACTAGGTGTGTGAAATAACAGGTCGGCCAGTAACTAGGGTGTGTGAAATAACAGGTCGACCAGTAACTAGGTGTGTGAAACAACAGGTCGCTCAGTAACTAGGTGTGTGAAATAACAGGTCGACCAGAAACTAGGTGTGTGAAACAACAAATCGACCAGCAACTAAGTGTATGAAATAACAGGTCGACCAACAACTAGATGTATGAAATAACAGGTCTGCTATCAACTAGGTGTGTGAAATAAGGGTCGCTTATAACTAGGTGTGTAAAACAACAGGTCGCCCAGTAACTCGGTGTGTAAAACAACAGGTCGATCAGCAACTAGGTGTGTGAAACAACAGGTCGACCAGCAACTAGGTGTATGAAAAAACAGGTCGACCAGCAACTAGATGTGTGGAACAACAGGTCGACCAGCAAAATAGATGTATGAAACAACAGGTCTGCTATCAACTAGGTGTGTGAAATAACAGGTCTGATATCAGCTAGGTGTGTGAAGCAACAGGTCTTCTATCAACTAGGTGTGTGAAATAACAGGTCTGCTATCAACTAGGTGTGTGAAACACAAGGTCTGCTATCAACTAGGTGTGTGAAATAAAGGTCTGCTATTAACTAGGTGTGTGAAACAACAGGTTTGACCAGCAACTAGGTGTATGAAAGAACAGGTCGACCAGCAACTAGGTGTGTGAGACAACAGGTCGACCAGCAAGTAGGTGTGTGAAACAACAGTTCGCCCAGTAACTAAGTGTGTGAAACAACAGGTCGCCCAGTAACTAAGTATGTGAAACAACACGTCGCCCAGTAACTAAGTGTGTGAAACAACAGGTCGCCCAGTAACTAAGTGTGTGAAACAACAGGTCGCCAGTAACTAAGTGTGTGAAATAACAGGTCGCCCAGTAACTAAGTGTGTGAAACAACAGGTCGACCAGCAACTAGGTGTGTGAAACAACAGTTCGGCCCGTAACTAAGTGTGTGAAACAAACAGGTCGCCCAGTAACTAAGTGTGTGAAACAACAGGTCGCCCAGTAACTCGGTGTGTTAAAACAACAGGTCGATTCAGCAACTAGGTGTGTGAAACAACAGGTCGACCAGCAACTAGGTGTATGAAACAACAGGTCGACCAGCAACTAGATGTGTGGAACAACAGGTCGACCAGCAACTAGATGTATGAAACAACAGGTCTGCTATCAACTAGGTGTGTGAAATAACAGGTCTGATATCAGCTAGGTGTGTGAAGCAACAGGTCTTCTATCAACTAGGTGTGTGAATAACAGGTCTGCTATCAACTAGGTGTGTGAAACAACGGTCTGCTATCAACTAGGTGTGTGAAATAACAGGTTGCTAATTAACTAGGTGTGTGAAACAACAGGTCGACCAGCAACTAGGTGTATGAAAGAACAGGTCGACCAGCAAAATAGGTGTGTGAAACAACAGGTCGACCAGCAAGTAGGTGTGTGAAACAACAGTTCGCCAGTAACTAAGTGTGTGAAACACAGGTCGCCCAGTAACTAAGTATGTGAAACAACACGTCGCCCAGTAACTAAGTGTGTGAAAAAAACAAGGTCGCCCCGTAATAAGTGTGTGAAACAACAGGTCGCCCAGTAACTAAAATGTGTGAAATAACAGGTCGCCCAGTAACTAAGTGTGTGAAACAACAGGTCGACCAGCAACTAGGTGTGTGAAACAACAGTTCGCCCAGTAACTAAGTGTGTGAAACAACAGGTCGCCCAGTAACTAAGTGTGTGAAACAACAGGTCGCCCAGTAACTAAGTGTGTGAAACAACAGGTCGCCCAGTAACTAAGTGTGTGAAACAACAGGTCGCCCAGTAACTAGGTGTGTGAAACAACAGGTCGCCCAGTAATTAGGTGTGTGAAATAACAGGTCGACGAGCAGCTAGGTGTGTGAAATAACACGTCACCTAACAACTAAGTGTGTAAAATAACAGGTCGACCAGCAACTAGGTGCGTGAAACAACAGGTCAGTCAGCAAATAAGTATGTGAAATAACAGTTCATCAACAGCTAGGTGTGTGAAATAACAAGTCGACCAGCAACTAGATGTTGAAAAAAACAGTTCATCCAACAGCTAGGTGTGTGAATTAGTGGTTCAACCCCTCACTATGTGTGTAAAATTACAGTTCATACAATACAAATCATCGTCAACAGAAGTTTTTGCTCAAGAAGCCAACGTTTCCATGTTCAATCAAACAAAAAAACAGAGAAAATCGGGAACAAACACTGGCTTCAGTCAGCATGAAACGGAATGCACCGCTACACCCGACATGTTCTAAGCGATTTCTCGGGAGAAAGTCAATTCGTTTATCACAAAAACCGCTGCTCTATAGTTTCTGGCACCTTCAATCAGGGGCGATAACCCACAGAGGGTTGTCTCCAACGAATGACGTCCCCTGTCGAACACTTGGTACGACCTTCAGATACCTCAGACCTGTTCAATACATCAGAATCATAGAATGACGAAAATTCTATCACCTTTACCTCTGACCTGTTCAAAACATCAGAATCATAGAATGACGAAAATTCTATCACCTTTCACCTCTGACCTGTTCGATACATCAGGATCAAGGAATGACGAAAATTCTATCACCTTTCATCTCAGACCTGTTCAAATTACTCAGGATCATAGTTTGACGAAAATTTTTCCCTTTCCAGCCCCCAAAAAAACAGCAAAATTATAGCGAACTTTTAATGCCCTGCATCGTGTGCTTCTGTCCTGGGCTCACCACGTCCTGGGGGAGTGTGTAGTTTTTTTCAAAATGCAAAAATACTGGGCCCTGTTTCACCCAAAAGAGAAGGAGCCCTTACTCTTACGTCGTTTTTTTATCTTCTTTTACAGATTGGCCCCACAGAAAAGGGTTGGTAGGAACAATACCCCATTCGGCCCCAGTTTTGTGTGAATTTTTTTTTCCGGCGGGAACAGGAAAGCAAAAATAAGACATGAGGTTTGTAGATAAGTAAAAAGCCCAAATTTGAGATTTAAAAAATTACTAAATCAAAATGACAGGTTTTGGCAAAAATTTTTTTCTCAAAATTGCTTCAAGGGTTCAATTAAAGGGCGTGCGGGGGTTGGGTTTTAAGAAACGTGCCCAAATGATTTAAAGGGACTGAAAAAGGGGCAGAAATCAAAAAAAATTTCCCATTTTAAATTTACTTGGTTCCCTTTCGGGCCACCGGTAATTTAAAATGGGTTTTCCTCCTCCTCCTCCTCCTCCTCCTCCTCCTCCTCCTCATCATCATCATCATCATCAATATCATCATCATCATCATCATTATCAATATCATCATCACTATCATCATCATCATTATCATCATCATGATCACCTTCACAGATTTAGCACTCCCAGCAACAGCAGCAACTGTAGTAGGCTTAGTAGTTTGACGCTGCTGCTGCAAATTCCAAAGGAAATTTTCACAAAGGACAAAGCCTTCACAGACACGGATGAGTAAACATTGCCCATGAGTTGCTCCTGTTTCTGCACACACTGTCAACAGAAACAGCATCATTGAAATTGTTCCTGTTTGCTAACAGACTGCCAACAATGTACTTCAACGTGATGCATACACTGCACGGATTTGAATGTTGACGCTTCAACTAAACTGTCGTTAAGAAAGATGCGCTCAGCTGTGCTGTCTTCAAAGTTGCCGAATGGTTAAGTACATCAACACCAAAAAAACGTATATTAATCAAAGAAGCAGTAAAGGGAACCACGGCCCCCGGGTAACACAACATCCGTCGTTATCAAAATGATTAACAATTACTGGAGAGAGGAGTACAAGGGTAGGGGTGAGGCAGCATCGAGGAAAAAGTGTGTGTGTGTGGGGGGGGGGGGGGGGGGAGCATGAGAGCATTTCTTAAACGAAAGTCGATGAGGACTGTGAATTCTCATATACAGAGAGAAACCAATTTGAGGACTTGTAATGTTTTGTTGATTCCACACGTCCACACGTCTGTCTCAAAGCTAAGGCGATGATACTGTTTTCAAAGGTTACTGGTAACACCAGCAATGGTGAACTGTTTGTCTGTCTGTTTACTTCTTTTGTTCTTAAGACCCGGTTCTAGACGACCGGTCAATGGTCAAACTAACAGCAGCGATCAAACGGTCGGTCAACTGCCATGGGCAGTGACACTGGACAGTCAGCAAGAAAACACCAGGCCACGGGAAAGCAAGCTTGGGTAGCTTGACCTAGGAGAAACATAACCTTGAGCATGATGCTTAGAAAGAAT
>CM031605.1:28869939-28884939 GCA_018398815.1 Conus ventricosus
AAAACGTTCAAGACGAACAGTACTGAGAATGCAACAGTTACACATCGAGGCTTCAGTTTGTACGGTTCCGAGCGACGAGTCGATCAAGAGACAGTGGGTAGGTTCGTCCAGACACATCGGAAAGATTTTGGACCCAAGTTTGGACGCCCAATTCGTATTCTTTCATTGTGAAAAGCATTTCAAATCAGAATGTTACCCTTTGAGCCTAAGTATCAAACGAAGCATGGGCATCCAAACAAATGCAGCTCTGACAAATGCTGTCTGACCACGCGGCAGTCTACTGTGAGGTGGTGGTCCATATCCAGAAGAGGAAACAGACACCACGCTCATTCCATTAATAAGAAGGCGGACTGGGAAGGTCTCAGGAAGTCTATGACGACCTCACCAACACCTTGGAAGAGATGAAGGACACTGCTACTACAGAAGAGCTGTGGGTTTACTTCAGAGACACTCTTCATGCAGCTGTCAAGCAGTTCATCCCCATAAGCAGGTCCGTGTCAGGAAGCCAGCCCTGGATCACCCCAGCCCTACGCCGACTCATCAACAGACGAGACCGCATCTTCAAGAAGATGCGCAAGCGAGGGACAGAAGACCTGAAACAGCAGCACAAGCAACTCCGAAGAGAGGTCCAGCGCCAGCTACGCCGAGCATACTGGTCCTACCTCGATGTCACCTTCAACGAAGCAGACCCCAAAGCAAGCAGCAAGAACAAGCGCTTCTGGTCGTACATAAACACCTGAAGTGTCCAACGCTGGTGTCTCGCCGCTGAAGGAAGAAGCAGGTTGGTGTCCGACCCAAAAGCACGGGCAGACATCTTGAACCGCCAGTTCCAGTCTGTATTCGGTGGTGGCCAGACCTACTCACAGGAGGATTCCCAAGAAAAATGTAAACTCCACTCAGAGACTTTCCAATTCTAGACAAGGTTGACATCAACATACACGGGGTGAAGAAGCTCATCAGCAACCTTAACCTGGAAAAGCCCAGGACCCGACAACATCAGCCCCAGGATCCTGAAGGAGCTGGCAAACGAACTGGCACCAGCTCTTACATCAACTTCCAGTCTCAGTTAATTCCGGCATTCTACCAGCCGATTGGAAATTGCCCATGTTACGCCGGGTGTTCAAGAAAGGAGAGCAGTATAACCCGGCAAACTACAGACCAGTCTCTCTGACGAGTGTATGCTGTAAAGTGCTGGAGCACATCCTGACCAGCACCTGAACCATCTTGAACATCACGCATCCTCTGTAACCAACAGCATGGCTTCCGCATGAGAAGATCTTGCGAGACCCAACTCCTTGACTTCACCAACGAGCTGTTTTGAGAACATGGAGAGCGGGAAGCAGACCGACATCTTGGTGTTGGACTTCGCCAAGGCCTTTGATAAGGCAACCATAGCCTTCCTGTCTCATAAGCTCAACCTACTACGGTGTCCGAGGAGAGATCAACACCTGGGTGGCCGACTTCCTGAGAGACAGAAAGCAGGCGGTGGTCATCAGCGGAGAGCGTTCTGGATTCGTCCCATTTAGGTCCGGAGTCCCACAGGGCTCGTTTTGGGGCCCTGTCTGTTTCTTGATCTTCATAAATGATCTGCCCGATACCCTGACTACGAAGTCAGCCTGTTTGCGGATGACACGGCAGTCTACAACATGTCACTTCTCCGACAGACCAGGCCCATCTACAACAAACCTCGACCAGCTTGCTGCGTGGGAGAAGAGATGGGAAATGGCCTTTCATCCTGGAAAGTTGCACCACTCTGCCTGTGACCGCAGCAGGAACCCTCCGCTTTGACTACTGTCTGCACGGCCATTATCCTGGAGACCGTCACCAGCGCTAAGTATCTAGGCATCACCATCTGCAGCGATCTCAGCTGGGACACGCAATCAACCACCTGTGCAACAAAGCCAACAAGACCCTAGGCTTCCTGCGTCGTAGTATTAAAATTAGCTCCAGGAAGATCAAGGAAATGGCCTACAATCCTTTGTGCGACCCATCCTGGAGTACGCCAGCAGCATCTGGGTTCCACACACAGAGCAAGAACATCAGCAAGCTTGAGGCAGTGCAGCGTAGGGCAGCCCGTTTCGTGATGAGGCGCTACCACAACACCTCCAGCCCCACAGCCATGCTTGAAGAACTGAAGTGGCCCAGCCTCCAGGACAGACGACGTACAGCACGCTTATCAATGCTGTACAAGATCCGTAATGATCTGGTCAGCTCAGAAGCATCAAAGTCAGCCTGCGCCCCGCACCTCCGCGCCGACGCCGCGGTCACGATCGGCAGTTCACCGTTCCGTGGTGCAGAAACACTGTATAGACAGCAGGTTCCTTCCTCGCACCATTAAGGACTGAACGAACTGCCCCAGGACGTTGTAGAGGCCAAGTCCATCGACCACTTTTGTGTCAAGGGCCTCCCGTTTCCAGTAAAAACCACACCCAGTTTTTTTTTTTTTTTTTTTTCTTCTGTTCGGAACCCCTTGATAAGTGACAGAATAATCACCAAGTTGATTGTGGTCGCTGACAAGGAAGAAGAAGAAGATTCCTGGCTCAGTGCCAACCATCTACAAGCCCAGTGTGTGTGACCATGTCCAACAGCATGAGCACCGAGAGCACAACCACAATTAGACACAGGCCCCCACTAGGCACGCAGTACAACAGTCCGACGTCTGTGCTGTCTTCAGTTTGCTCCATTTTACAGGAGTGAGTCAGGTGCGAGGGGCCTATGCAAAAAGGGAGCGCCAAAGGTAAGTGATAGTACTACTTATAGGCCTATAGTAATCAGTATAGAATATGCTTATACAAAGTTGCTCGGCATATATAGGCCGCTGGGCTGTTGCTGTTCATTCAATCAGGAAACTAGGATTGTCTAACTTTGAGCTACACCTAGCAATCTTTTCATTTGCCCTTACTATCAAAGTACAATGTTTTCGCTGTCTATTTTCTGTGAGACCACGACCCTGCATTGCTACAGTTCAGACAACATAAAGTAATAAAAATAAATTCTTGTTATTTCTTGTTACATCTTTTACTCCAGACCTCAATGTTTTAGCAGTAGAGTAAGAGGTGGAGATCATGTACATGTAAATGTACATGGTACGATACATTTTTTGGGCAACAATGTTCAGCGGAAATCACATTCAGTGACATACTCTTGTGTGTGTTTGTGTTGTGTTGTGTTGTGTTATATTGTACATCTTTAGCTACCGAAAGTTTACAGGAAAGGGAGGGGGGAGGTAAGGGGGTAGCAACAACATTTTCTGCCACCCACAAGGCACGGTTTTCTAGTTAGCGGGGTAGAGAGGGAGGGGATAGCAAGATTTTCAAAGGCACGTTTTTCGATTTGAGAGCTAGCACATTTTGGGGGAGGGTTGTGTGTGGTATGCATGTATGTGGCTAGTGCCAGTGTGTATGTTACTGTCAGCCTGCGTGCATGTGCACAGGGTTAAAGGCAGAATTTTTGCAACAGGTCATTTGTGAGCTGACTGCCAGTCCTCCTCCTGATTCGACAAAAGATCTTGCTGCTGCAGCTGATAATCACGTGCAGTCGAACAGCACATTTTCAACTGGAGATGCAGGCGTCCAGACCAACAGCTGCTTTACGAACACAGTAAATATATTCTATTTACAGTCTGTGTGTTGCAAATAGGGACATGTAATAGAATGTCTTTTGATTTTTTAAGTTCATGTTGTGAAATGATTTGTTATTTTCATTTAGAGCATGGGTTTTTCCTCAATCATGCATTCTTAGCTTTTGAACAAAAGGTATGAAAAACTTAAAAGAAAGTGACTAGTATTCTGTTATATCTGGTGCAGTGATTTACCAGACCCTAGTCATAGATCATCGCACAGCTGGATTGAAAACATCCCATTTGTGCCTGTCAGTCAGGAGAAATGTGTGATTACTTTAATATTGGCAAGCTTATTCTGATTTGTTGATTTCTGCAAAAACCAGGGCACTGCCATTTCTCTTATTGTCAGGGCAGTTTGTCATTTCACTTTTCAATCATCAGCACTTCATGTTCATGTGTGTTTAATGGGAGAAGGGGGGTGGTATTTGTTTATTATTTCATTGTATTGCTGACATTATTGCAGTGGCTTAGCAAAAGGTATGGATATGAAAGATGCAATAGAAGCCTCCCTTGAGAGAGTTATAGTGAATTTACAATTTATACTGCTCTTAGCAGCATTTTTTTCTTTGCTGAAAGAGTGGTAGGGCCCTGGTCTGAGGGCCCTACCAGGGTGTAACGCCACTGTGTTTATCATATGATTGTGGGCACTTATTGCTTCTTGTTTATGACGATGAAGTGCCAGGAATGTCCAATATCATTAGTAAGTAAGGCACAAGTATTTCTTATAATGATACTTTACCGTATGTGGGCTTATATTTTACTACCTGATTGAACGCGTGTGTGTGTGCAATACAATTATGCATGTTATTATCAAATTCAAGAAAGAATTTTTAAAAGACACTGGTCCTTTGTAAGTAAATGGATAAAAGAAATGAAAAGGAATTGTTTTTTTTTTAAAAAAAGGTCATTATACAGTGATTTAAAACCCACTTTTTTCTTTATGTTTTAAGGGAAAACAGACTCGAACCAGAAGCAAACGAGTTCAGGTTCACCCATGCATATCCTTTAAAGGTAAGTTAGAATAGTGTACCACATTTTATGGACTGCAAGGCGTTACTTTTTTCTCCTAAACTGAGATCCCTGAGTCTTATAACTATGACTGACAATAGAGTATGGAAATAAATAAACACACAGTCTGTTTTTTGTGTGAAATTCGGGGGGTGCGTCTTATAAGGTTGCCTTGTACTTCGTACAATACAGTAAATGAAATTGGGTCCGGTCACTGATGACATTATTGTAATGTGTTGCAGTGTTTGTCATACCTTTGCATTATGCATTGTGTTGTTCTTCCCCCCATTTGTTTATTGTTTGATGTTTGCATTTTTTAAGGGGTAGGATGACAGAAAATGTGGCAGCTTACTCTCTTACCTCAGTAAAGATCATTTTGACTTGTTCGTGCTAGCCCCCACCCGCACCCCCACCCACTTTTTAGCGTCAAAGTCTGCACCTTATAGACATGTTTATTACTCTGAAACACCATTTTGGTATCCTTACTTTTTATTTTTATTTTTTTTTACTAATTGTCAACATGCTTTCACAGCGCACTATTACAATCTAGGTGTGCAGTGTAACCTTGACAAGAGGAAAACAGTACAAGGATGTGCAGCCAGTCAGTTCAGTGTGATCTGAACCTGGACACCAGCTACATTCAAGACGAAACACCTGACCAGTGTGAACCAGCCAGTGGACCTGAAGACACTGAGTGCTGTGAGCAGGCTGATGATCATGATGAAGATTACATCCCAGTGGAGGAAGAGAGCATGGACACAGACTCTGCTAGGTATGTTGGTCATTCAATGCTCTAACAGATGCTTACAGTTGCATTGGGTATGTTTCTATGATTTATTGTTGAGACGAAAAATGAAACTTGTCAGAAGCACACTAGTTCAGTGACTCCTTTAAGAAACCAAAGGAAACAATATTTAACTTCTGATTTTGATTTGTTTTCTCCACTCCTTTGCTCATTAAATAACATTTTACGCATGATCTTATTGCTATTGTCATTTCCTGGCAAAAGGATTTCAGGGACCATCCTAACAGTTGTGAAGTGCCTGGACACTATGGTCAAACTGCATCAGCTAAGGATGAGAACGTTACGTGTGTGACCGTTTTGGATTACCTTGCCACACTCCGTCTATGGCAGAGACATTATTTTGATTTCATTGTGTACTCTACTTTTAAGAAAAGCTATTCCATTGCATCAAGTGTAAAAGTGTTTGTGCACACACACACACACACACACCTTTTCCCCTCCCCTACCTACTTACCCTCCCTGCCACCCACACCCACATCATATTAACATGGAGTTGTCATGTTTTTTTAAGATTTTATCACTTTCTATTTTCAGTGACGCTGAACTAGATTGGGGGGAAAAGAAAGTCGAAAATTTATCGTTTTCGAAGAATGCCTCCTTGAGCTGTTTCAGCACTGCATTAGATGTGTTTTTTTTTTTTCTTCTAATTTTAAACAGGCCTGTTTACCCTTACGATTTTCCGAAATATTCACAGCAAAAAGTCTAAATTATGAGAAAGAAATATATTAACCCCCCCTCCCCCCCCCCAAAAAAAAAAACCCTTAAAAAAAGCATTCAGGTACCACTCTTTTGAAACAATTTTGTGTACAGTCAATCCAAATCAGCATACAAATCGCCAACTTTTGTTTGTGTTCCAAGATGGCGTTAAAGAGTATTTTGTGATTGTGGACCCCCTAAAACAAACAGGGGCAACTGCTTTGTGTAATTCCAGGTTAGATGACCCAGAATCTAAAAATCATGATAAAGTGGCACAGAAAACCATTGGAAAGTCATCTCAAAATTCCAGGAATACATCACTTGGCCCTATAGGATTCAGATTTGGTCAGAGTCGGCTTCATGTTGCATTTTTGTTGTTTAATTATGATTCTTTTGTTTCAGAAATTACAAAATTTGCAAAGATATGAGTAAACAGGTCTGTTTTAAGTGTTCTTAATGCAATGTTACATATATAACATGTTTCCAGTTTCTCGCAGCATGAAAGACAACAAAGATAACTTTTTTTTCCAGTTTTATTGGCATGCAGCTGGTAATTACTCGGCTATCAATAAACCGTCTTCAGCACCACTGTATGAAAAAGTGAATAGGAATCAAGGCTAATTTTACTTTTATACACACCAGCTAATATTTCCCACTTTAAGATTGAAAATAAGTAACGGAAAGAAGACTTGTTAAGTCTCATCGTCCTTTTCTATTTTCAGGCAGCAAAGTGTCGGTACTAACACTGGATGTCCTCCAATCTACATACATGCTGCGAGATGTCCCACAGCTGTCCACTGGACCTCAACTGCTGCCATTGAGGCCTTTCACTCGGTGCTCAACCACTTCGCTCCGAAGATGATTGGATTCTCCTATGATGGGATGGTACACAGGTAAATTATCCTATATTACCATATTTACAGTTTTTGGCATCTCTAAACTTTATGACAGTGAGGCAACGTGTGTGTGCCCATCTTTGGGTCTGTCAGTGTGTCTGGACCCCTCCTGCGGTCAATTTAGGTGGAATTTGGCCTCACAGTTGCACATACACTTTCTGTTGGACCTCAGATCTCCCGCCCAGCTTTTGTAAAACCAAAGTCAGACCTTGGACGAAGGGCCAAGACGCACGACAAATATGGGGAGGACGGAGGGGAGCAGGGGAAGGTGGGAACACACAGCTGAGTGGGTGGATCAGCAAGTATTATATAAAAGTAAACAAGGAACCAGTTTTAAATGACACAATATACAAAAAATAAGTAAGGATTTTTAAACAAGTAAAAGAGATTTTTTAATTGTTACATGAAATTAGCTCCCCCCCCCCCAAGTCTTCCAAAAAGAAAAGGTTATGGTTACCTGGTACAAAAAAAGGTTTGATTTGGTAAATGTCTTCTTCCTTCCCTTTTTTTTTTTTTAAATCACCAAGTCGGATCAAACCAGCTTGAAACGTTCCGCTATTTCACTCCCACAGGAAATGACAATGTTTTCCTATATGAGAATAAATGTCCAAGTACATATCAGCGAGTATGGACGATTCTTAAATGTGTTCATTGTCATCATATTTTAGGAAACATGGCACTGTCATGATGGCGATCGATGCCATTTTTATGTAGTGAGCTTAGTACCACCCTTGCTAGCGATTTCATTTTTGATATTCTCAATCTCTGTCTTTTTCCCCAAGGCAGAAAAAAGATCAGGTCAGCATAACAAATTTGTGTCAGTCAGGGTACTGTAACAATACCTTTTTCTTTTTTTTTGCCTTAATATCTTTAAAATATATTAAGCACAAATATCCTTTTAACCATTTACAGAAGCATTTCTGGCCGCAGTTCACTTCAATGAAAACAGCAACCGACCTCAAGCACAAAGGAAGGATGGACAACTACGCTACAATATCGCCTTCCGGAAAGCTAGAAAGGAGTTTGTGGTCCAAGGAATTAAGGAGTCATGCACATTTGGTAAGTAAATGTCACATTCTTCATATTCTGACAATGAGAGACACAATTGCTTATATATTGGTGCCCCATTTTAAGACCCATTATATGACTCCCTCCCTCAAAAGACCAACTCCCTTGATAGTTTGCCCTTTGAATGTATTAAAATATCCCTCCACCCCACCCCAAGACCCCTCCCTTATTAGATCTAATTCTGGGGGATTTTTTAAGGTTTTTTATAGGGGGTGGGGGGTTTCCACTGTATTTCATAATGTTTTATTGTGTAAAGGGCAAATTATAATGTGAAACAAACCAATCACCAATGCCATGTCTGTGGTAGGCAAAAAGTAATGGATAACGGAGCAAAAGCACACAGTACACTTCTTATTATGGGTGCTTTCAAGTATGTACAGAGGAATCCCTTTATAAAACTACCTCCCTATCAAGACGTACGTCTAGCAGACGTTGCCCTTCTTAAAAGTAACACCCTAATAGGATCCATTCCTTTCAAGACCTCATTTTGGATATTTTTTAGGATCTTAATATATAAAAAAAAAAAAAATACTGTACAGTCTACTGCATTTTGTTCATCATTTTTGCTGAAAAGCACCAACCAAATTATGCTTTCATGCCGACAGATTATGTCCAGAGACTTGTGCGCCGAGTGATCCGGTTGGCTTCAAGATGCAGCCTGACCGACATGGGAAAAGAGGGTGCTTGTACAACATCAGCAGCAAGCGATTCCACCCCTATGTGTGCATCCGTCACAAAAACCAACAAAGAGGATGCCGTTCAGCAGCACCGCTCTCGTTACAACAAGAAGTGACTGACACTGGAAACTGAAAGGAAACCTAGGTTGTGGCTATATATGTGGATATGCTGTCAAAGTGAATGGATTGAGGATTTAAATTGAAATTGTGCCCTGTTCAAACATAATGTGTACGCGCGTGGAATACTTCAGTATTACTCTAAATATTATCCCGCATGACTCGTATGAAATGATTTGAATAAAAAAATTCCGACCAATGAAAATGCATGACTTAACATTGTGATGCACAATACTAATAATTATATCATCAACATCTCTCCAGAAACAAAGGATGGCACAATCTTCTCTAACTAAAAAAGGGGTTTCAAGCACTGTTTTGTCAAGTTTAATTTCAAGGGGCTTGCGAAATCTGTCACTCTGGTTCCAAGTAGCCGGTGTATCTGCCGTCAGCACTCGGAAAGGTATCCCTGAATTTCACGACAGCACAAGATGGCAGCACTACCCGAATGTCCTTTTTCAGGAGGCTTCACACAAATCGAGTCAGTTGCCGATATGCTGTGTATCGGTAGCAGCTGCCACAGACAAGACGGAGTAGTATTAGTACAACATTAGAAAATTGTAAATTATTTTTCTATAGAAGCCAACCTACTAACCCAATTTTTAAAACTGATAAAACAGGAAACATCTTTTTTTTTCTTTCCCCAAACAAACTTGCTAGTTTGGATACAGGATTCTTTCTGCCATTTTCTTGTGACAATGTTTGGTTTCTTGTCAATATATTGAATTTCCCTACAGTATGACTGGCAATACAACAGTGGATCCCTTAAAGTAATAAGACTCTTTCCTGGATCCCTTAAAGTAATAAGACTCTTTCCCTTTTAAGGTGCGTTACTCTGAGATATATAACTGCTAATGCTATTTTCTGTAAAATTTCAATTACCCTTCTTTTATATGTTGTTAGACCCCTCCCTTATAAGAACGTACACATAATTAAAAAATTAGTAGTTACTACATTAAAGGGAGAGGGTCCATTGTGTTTTTATGGGTTTTTTTGAAAGTCCTGATCAGATAAGATGTATTACATACCATTTTCAATTTGGTATGCAGTGCTTCAGACTGTTTTCACACTTCATGGGACACATGTCCATGTCTGCAGAAAGTAAGGAATCAATTTTCACAGTGATGAACGGGCTTGGGGGTGGAGGCAGGTGTCTGTCTGCCTGCCACCCCCAAGCCGTTCATCACTTGCTTCAATTTTTTTCTTCCCCAAAAATCCTTGCACCAGTGTTCACTCCACCAGCAGGTGGGGTCCTTTCAAAAAATTTTACCTTTTTTTTTCTTCATATTTTTAGCTCGGAGGGGTGTGTGTGTCTGTGTTCGTGTAACTGGAATCCTCCCCAAAACCCCCCCCCAGACTCTTTGTGTGTGTGTGTGTGTGTGTGTACACATGTGAGAGAGAGTGGAGAGATTGACCAAGGGGGTAATAAACCATGTAACACACAAATGTGCATTCCCCAATCTCTTCGACATGCTAATACTGTTTTGCGCTGTTGCTGATGTTTAATCAACAGAAATTGTTAATCTTGACTAGTAGTCTTGTAGTGGACCAGTGGTTGCCATCTTACATGTCCATAGCAAAGCACTGGAAACTGATTTTTAAGGGAAATGGCTACTTCACATTCAATTTTTTTTAGGGATGTTACTGATAATGACTGATAATAATGTTTGGCAAAATTGTACTTATACATAAACCCTTTCCCCCCACCCCCTTCTTGTTTTCTCGCTTCTTTCCAGTTTTTTCAATAAATTGCCTTTTTTAGTGTAGATAGAGCTGTGTTTCATTCTACCTTTTCAGCTACAAATGTTGGTTGAATGATTATTCACGCTTCAAAACTTCGATTTCTTCCACATACTCCCCCATTCCCCTATAGAGCTGAGCCACTTCCTGACAGTCTTGATACTAGTGCTCTTTCGTGTCGCCCTCCGTTTCCCCGTATTAATCAAGATGAATTATCTTCTCCGTACAAGGACCAAATAAAACTGCAAATCTACGAAAAGATGCAACTTGAACTCTCTCTCTATACTGAAAAGGGCAATTTTGAAGGAAGAAAAAAAGGGAAAGAAGCGAGAAATTGAAGTGGGGAGGCTCTTCTACACTTTTACCTAATGTTTTTAATTATGTTAGGGCCACATAACCAGGTACTACTGACTGTCGGCCGCATAACCGGGCACTACTGACTGTCGCATGCAAACGTTTTGACATGCGTTTTTCACAAAATGTATGTGATTGTATCGAAGTCGCAGTCCAAGCTCTGGGTTCATGATGAATATTGTCTTGTTCAAGTTATTGGGAAAAATGAAACCTGCTCTTACTTGTTTTCATTTTGAATGTTTTTTTCTGTACTGCTGGCGATACTGTGAGTATGCTGTCCTCAGCACATACACATCGAGGCACACAGTTTGGAACCCGGGATGTTGCGTGATGCATTTGCAGCCTGGTATTTCTGCCAGGACAGCTGCCATCTCCTCCACCTCTGCGCAGCACAGGCATTCCTTCAGCGTGCCCATACTGGAGCAGTTTCCACATTGACACCTGAAATTTGAAAATAAGGCTTAATTTTCATGTTCAGTCTGGACGAACACACAAAGTAAGGATAAATGACGCACTTCACAAAGATCAGATGTACTAAGTGGTATACCTCAAGGCAGTATCCTAGGACCATACTTTTCACTATATTCATAAACGATCTTCCAGAATCTGTCCAAAGCAATTGTAAGATTTTGCTGACACGAAACTATGGAAATTTACCAATCATACAAAAATACAAAGGGATGTATACTCATTACAAGAATGGTCTAATGAATGGAACTTGCATTTCAACGTATCCAAATGTAGTGTTATGCACTATTGTAAAACAAACCCAAATCATAAGTATTATATGAAGGTAATGGACAAGAAAATGAAATAAATGAGTGTGAGGAAGAAAAAGATCTTGGTGTTATTTTTGACCCACTACTTTCGTGTACATCAATAAAATCATCAATAAGCAAACCAAATGATAGGACTAATAAAGAGAACTTTCACATACTTGAATAAAGATATTTACTGAAATTGTACAAAAGTCTGGTACGACCGCACTTAGAATTGGAAATATCATATGGTATCCCTTACTCAAAAGGCAGTCAAAGGCAGTTGAGAAAGTACAAAGAAGGGCTACAAAGCTACTACGGGAATGCAAAAGTATGAATTATGAACAACGGCTAAGATACTTAAACTTACACTCATTAAAAGGTAGACGTATCCGCGGTGATCTGATCGAAGTCTACAAAATATTTAATGATTTGGTGGATGTACAAATAAAGAATTTTTCCAAATTATATACTGATAGTGTTACAAGGAAGCCAGATGGGAAAATCTTCATTGAACACTGTCAGACTAATAAACGCAAAATGGTTTTTGGAAAAAGAATAACACATCTTTGGAATGATTACCAACTAACATCAAGTTTGCACAATCTACTAACTCATTAAAAAATCTCCTTGATGCAGATCATAAATTCACTAAATTGTTATTTGAATTTGATTAATAAACCAATATGCGCATACGCAACAAACCAATTCAGAATACTAAACAATACATGGATGGGGGTTCAAAAAAGGCCGCGAGGCCTAGGCTACGTATATCACCTGTCCGCTTACTAATACTACACAGTCCACACTGGGCCAAAGAAAGTTGCGCTAATCAAACGATGTGGGCAACAAAGTCCTGATCAAGTGATAAGCACAAATCTCGCGGCCTATATATACGCTAATCAAGTATACTATTCCATCTTCTACATGCTAACTACAAACTTGTACATCTGACTATTTTAGTTATTATGCATTCTTACCAAGAACTTGAATTCAATCGATCTTCACGATCGCTGCTGGCAAGTACGGTCGAGTCAGTGTCGGCTGGATCCGTGGACTCGTCTGCGTAAGGTTCGAATTGGTATGGCCTTACAAAATCATCTGGTCCTTCAATAGATGCACTGTCGTTGGTATCTGACGCAGAAGGGTCGTAATCGCTGCTTTCACATGACAAGCACAACTCGGCCATCTTCCGCAGGTCACCAAATGCTACGTCACAAGAAAGGGACGCTACTATAAACCTTTTCGTGTTGTTATCGTTCTTGCTCAAAATTCCAGGTGCGAATTGCGAACTTCGGTGATCGATATCTCATGATCTGATGATCAACGAAATGTAAACTGGGTACTTTTAAGGTTACTGTATCCATAACTATCCAAAAGTGAAAGAATAATTCGTGTCTCTTGTAGTCCTTTAAATCAACTAATTCTGTTTATACTAATGTACTTCTAAAGATGTCTAGTAGGCATAAAGTCATTAATGGCGAAGAACAATGGGAAATTCTCAGCTTCGTAAATGTCAGTAAATCTTGATCTCTTGACAAAAGGTATCACAAGTGTTGGTGAAACATGTCCCAATCATTCAATGCGTAGAAGCGGTTATGCCAGGCGTGGAGTTGAGGGCCAGGGTAGAACTGGGGTCGGTGGAATCTGGGCTGACGTGCAGGCCGTTTCGGGGTTTCCCACACCAGGTTTCGAACACGACGTCCAATGTTGCCAGCCAGTATGCTGGTGCCTCTTGTAGTCGGGTGAATGCTGTCCCTGAGGTGATGTTTCTTCAAGTTGTCGTGCTTAATTATAAAGATGTTGCGTATTTCTAATAGTTCGGACGTGGTGGCAGCATTGAATAGTTCTCTCTTTGCCTCCAGCGTCTGGTCTTTGACAGTGGTGACATTGCTTACTACGAACTGCGTTTTGGGTTTTTTTCTTGGCAGCTTCCTTCAAAGTAGTAGCAAATGACTTGCTTAATTCGATACTGTTCTTGGATTTCAAGTCGTTGATTCCACATCTATATTTCTTGAGTCGGAGCCGACAGCTTTCAGGGAATTCTCTACGTCGGTTACAGTTGAGATCTTTTTCATGGAGGCTTTGAAATTGTATGACCTCCCCAATCTGTCCCCATGTACGTGATTCAGCACCGAGTCATGCAGAATCAAAACTTCAGGCATATTTCTCGTTCTTTTTTTTTTTGGAATCGTTGTTGAACCAGAATGTTTATGTTTGACGTCAGACTTACTTACGTCATGGGAAGATCTGTGGAGTTGTTTACCAGATCTATTCGGAGTAGGCCTAGGTGTCGAGGCCTTGCTCCGTGAAGGTTCCTGCTGCACGGTGTGCGATGATGGCTTGGAACCCCCAGGAACAGCAGCTGGTCTTGATACGAAAAAGCCGAAGCCTTTGCTGATATGTTTGCAAATAACAGTCGCAGCGATGGACTATCGGACAACGATAGAAAGCACAGAGCAGAACATGAGTTACGCTTAGTGATGAAGACTCGGAACAGACCAGATAGGAGAATTAAAAGAATGTATCTCTAATCTCGGCAGCAAGAAAACATCAGTTGGGCTGGATGGAATTTTAACGAAATGTTAGGTCATTTATCACTAAATATGTTAATTTTTTTTACATTTTATCTTTCAAAAATGCTGGAAAAGTGGACAACTCCCAAACGTATGGAAGCAGTCAATTGTTGTACCATTCACAAACAAGGAAAACCCCGGAATGATAAAAACAGCTATATACTAATTGCGTTAACGTCACACACATGCAAACTTATGGAGAGAATTATATTAAGGAGGCTTAATCACTATTGTGAAAAAGTACAAGGTTATTCCAATTAATCAGGCAGGCTTTAGAAGAGGTAGATCAACCATTGATCACCTGAAAAAAACTAACTACTCAAATTAAGCAACAGTTTGCCAGACGAAAGAATGTTCTTGCTACGTTTCTTGACGTCAAAAAGGCTTACGACCAAGTGTGGCACAATCGACTAGGCCTACTGACAAAGTTACAAAAAGTTGGTATTGTGGGTAATATGTTTGATTTTATCAAAAGCTTTCTTTTTAATCGATCAATACAGACAAGGATTGGGAACACGTACTCCAGTATTAGATCTCTTCATATGGGCCTTCCTCAGGGATCAGTCATTGCCCCCATCCTGTTCAATATCCTAATGTCAGATCTTCCTAGGGTGTTATCGAAAGATGCAGTTGTAGTTCAATATGCCGACGACATCTGTTTATGGATGAAAGTATCAATGAAA
>CM031605.1:28894939-28899677 GCA_018398815.1 Conus ventricosus
TTATCATTGAGAAAATGTTCAAGGAAAATACATCCATAGGTTGCAAAGCATCAATATACTCAGAGGGAAATATTATCATTGAGAAAATGTTCAAGGAAAACACATCCATAGGTTGCAAAACACCAATATACTCAGAGGAAAATAGTGTCATTAAGAAAATGTTCAAGGAAAATACTGGGGGCTAAGCAAAATTTGATATTGGTAAAAACTCACCCAAAGCTGATAAAACATTCCAGTCATATCGATGGGTAATACACGATTTATCCTTCAAAAGTTAAACCTTACGACTCATGTTAAAAGCGAAATTCTGTCTGCTTTCTTTTATAAATACAGAAGTAGATGTTATTTCCCTTTCTTATCATATTGATTTGTGCTCATTTCATCCTTTACTTTGAATTTTGATTTTTCGGTAACATATATCATTTTTCGTTTTTGTTTGTTTCTTTGTTTGTTCGTGTTTTTTTTTAAATATTCCTATCTTTCATGATATATTCCTTTATTTCATATATTCATAAATCCGTAGTGCTGAGTACTCAATGTTTCATGCACTTACTGCTAATCACACACTCATGAAAACAGTTATCTCGAAACTTTCTCTTTTTATTTAATTTTATTTCTTACAATTTCCTTGATGACACCCTTCCTTCCCCTGAACAGATTTGCTATGTGGGTGTTTTCTTTTATTTCTTTTCCTTTCTTCTTTTTTCTTGTTTGTCTCATTTCTTTGTCTTGCAAAAGAAGACCAAAAGGTCGAAACCCATTGCTAATTTATTGTCATGCGTTGTCTTTGTTTTGCGGTCCGAAAACTCCACTTGTATTATCGTCACCTGCCTGACATGAGTTTACAGCCCTTGTCTGCTGTGTTTCTTTTGTTTGACGACATGGTTACTCCACTTTGATTCTTTTCTTCTGTCTAACTACAGTTTACGTGTCTATTGTAAGGTGTGCTCTTCGTTTGGCGGACTGGTAACTCCGAATGGTTTCTTCCCCCTAACTCTAGTTCACTTCTCTACTGTAATGTGTCCCCTATGTTTGGTGGACTGCTAACTCCGAATGGTTTCTTCCCCCTAACTCTAGTTCACTTCTCTACTGTAATGTGTCCCCTATGTTCGGTGGACTGGTAACCCGAATGGTTTCTTCCCCCTAACTCTAGTTCACTTCTCTACTGTAATGTGTCCCCTATGTTTGGTGGACTGGTAACTCCGAATTGTTTCTTCCCCCTAACTCTAGTTCATTTCTCTACTGTAATGTGTCCCCTATGTTTGGTGACCTGGTAACTCCGAATGGTTTCTTCCCCCTAACTCTAGTTCACTTCTCTACTGTAATGTGTCCCCTATGTTTGGTGGACTGGTAACTCCGAATGGTTTCTTCCCCCTAACTCTAGTTCACTTTTCTACTGTAATGTGTCCCCTATGTTTGGTGGACTGGTAACTCCGAATGGTTTCTTCCCCCTAACTCTAGTTCACTTCTCTACTGTAATGTGTCCCCTATGTTTGGTGGACTGGTAACTCCGAATGGTTTCTTCCCCTAACTCTAGTTCACTTCTCTACTGTAATGTGTCCCCTATGTTCGGTGGACTGGTGACTCCGAATGGTTTTCTTCCCCCTAACTCTAGTTCACTTCTCTACTGTAATGTGTCCCCTATGTTTGGTGGACTGGTAACTCCGAATTGTTTCTTCCCCCTAACTCTAGTTCACTTCTCTACTGTAATGTGTCCCCTATGTTGGTGACCTGGTAACTCCGAATGGTTTCTTCCCCCTAACTCTAGTTCACTTCTCTACTGTAATGTGTCCCCTATGTTTGGTGGACTGGTAACTCCGAATGGTTTCTTCCCCCTAACTCTAGTTCACTTTTCTACTGTAATGTGTCCCCTATGTTTGGTGGACTGGTAACTCCGAATGGTTTCTTCCCCCTAACTCTAGTTCACTTCTCTACTGTAATGTGTCCCCTATGTTTGGTGGACTGGTAACTCCGAATGGTTTCTTCCCCCTAACTCTAGTTCACTTCTCTACTGTAATGTGTCCCCTATGTTTGGTGGACTGGTAACTCCGAATGGTTTCTTCCCCCTAACTCTAGTTCACTTCTCTGCTGGTAACTCCGAATGGTTTCTTCCCCCTAACTCTAGTTCACTTCTCTACTGTAATGTGTCCCCTATGTTTGATGGACTGGTAACTCCGAATGGTTTCTTCCCCCTAACTCTAGTTCACTTCTCTACTGTAATGTGTCCCCTATGTTTGGTGGACTGGTAACTCCGAATGGTTTCTTCCCCTAACTCTAGTTCACTTCTCTACTGTAATGTGTCCCCTATGTTTGTGGACTGGTAACTCCGAATGGTTTCTTCCCCCTAACTCTAGTTCACTTCTCTGCTGGTAACTCCGAATGGTTTCTTCCCCCTAACTCTAGTTCACTTCTCTACTGTAATGTGTCCCCATGTTTGGTGGACTGGTAACTCCGAATGGTTTCTTCCCCCTAACTCTAGTTCACTTCTCTGCTGGTAACTCCGAATGGTTTTTTTCCCCTAACTCTAGTTCACTTCTCTACTGTAATGTGTCCCCTATGTTTGGTGCACTGGTAACTCTGAATGGTTTCTTCCCCCTAACTCTAGTTCACTTCTCTACTGTAATGTGTCCCTATGTTTGGTGGACTGGTAACTCCGAATGGTTTCTTCCCCCTAACTCTAGTTCACTTCTCTACTGTAATGTGTCCCCTATGTTTGGTGGACTGGTAACTCTGAATGGTTTCTTCCCCCTAACTCTAGTTCACTTCTCTACTGTAATGTGTCCCCTATGTTTGGTGGACTGGTAACTCCGAATGGTTTCTTCCCCCTAACTCTAGTTCACTTCTCTACTGTAATGTGTCCCCTATGTTTGTGGACTGGTAACTCTGAATGGTTTCTTCCCCCTAACTCTAGTTCACTTCTCTACTGTAATGTGTCCCCTATGTTTGGTGGACTGGTAACTCCGAATGGTTTCTTCCCCCTAACTCTAGTTCACTTCTCTGCTGGTAACTCCGAATGGTTTCTTCCCCCTAACTCTAGTTCACTTCTCTACTGTAATGTGTCCCCTATGTTTGGTGGACTGGTAACTCTGAATGGTTTCTTCCCCCTAACTCTAGTTCACTTCTCTACTGTAATGTGTCCCCTATGTTTGGTGGACTGGTAACTCCGAATGGTTTCTTCCCCCTAACTCTAGTTCACTTCTCTACTGTAATGTGTCCCCTATGTTTGGTGGACTGGTAACTCTGAATGGTTTCTTCCCCCTAACTCTAGTTCACTTCTCTACTGTAATGTGTCCCTATGTTTGGTGGACTGGTAACTCCGAATGGTTTCTTCCCCCTAACTCTAGTTCACTTCTCTACTGTAATGTGTCCCCTATGTTTGGTGGACTGGTAACTCTGAATGGTTTCTTCCCCTAACTCTAGTTCACTTCTCTACTGTAATGTGTCCCCTATGTTTGGTGGACTGGTAACTCCGAATGGTTTCTTCCCCCTAACTCTAGTTCACTTCTCTACTGTAATGTGTCCCTATGTTTGGTGGACTGGTAACTCCGAATGGTTTCTTCCCCCTAACTCTAGTTCACTTCTCTGCTGTAATGTGTTCCCTGTGTTTGGTGGTCTAGCAACTCTGCTGGCATGTTGTTATGTCAGACCAGAGTTCCTTTTGAATTGTATTTACCTTCAATGAGTGTTTATTAATTATAGTTTGTTTTTGCTTTTTTTTTTAAACTTGTAAGTATATTTAATTTTTCGCCCGCTTATAGACACTTTCATTTAACTTTATTTGAATGACGAATTCACAGGTTCTTCTGATGTATGACGTAGAATTTGTCTTTTCAAAGGCAGTGTTGTACGATGAGGCAGCCAAAGCCTGTGTACACGCAATTATTATTATTATTTTTTTTTTTTTACTTATGTCAAACTACTGCCCACTTCAGTATAACTGTAGTTCCCTTTTGTGAACTAGCCACCGTGACAAGGTGGTCAGCATCGTGAATTGGCAACAGGGTGACGGTGGTTTAAAACCCCTGAAGACTCTGTATTGATATGGTTTGTGTAAGAGCGTCATTAATGTGACTATGTGCGTAGTGTGTTCACAGCTGCTAAGAAAAAAGGTAAGAATGAAGATGATATGGAGAAACAGCTGTAGACCAAAGCGGCTGCCTCTCACCAAAGCAGCCTCAGTCAGGTTCCGTCTGACACATAAATTCGTATCTTTTGTCACAGGGATAGTCCTGAAGTCTGGCACTGCTGAGGGTCAGGCGCACGCAGTTCTCATTAACGTCCCATCTGGTTCTCGAGGGACCCACATAGAGCTGTCCACTGGCAGGATGGTGCCGTCATGCCAGACAAACTTTCCCTCCTCCGCCAGATCGTCCGCCCCCAGCCACTTTCCACCTAACGTCCCACCTACAACACACACACACACACACACACACACACACACACACACACCACACACACACCACACACACACACACACACACACACACACACACACATATACACCACGTACACACACACACACACACACACACACACACCACACACACACACACAACACACACACACACACGCACACACACACGCACACACACATACACACACACACAACCACACACACACACACACACACACACACACACACACACACATATATATATATAATATATATATACATACACATATATCACACACATACACACACACACACACACCCCCACACACAACAACACAACACAAT
>CM031605.1:28900677-28908177 GCA_018398815.1 Conus ventricosus
CTGGAAATGAGATGTCGCCACTAGACACTAACATCAATGATGTTGTACATATCACCCACTGACAAGTGCGACACTGTCAATCAGCACATCAGAACTTATGAATATCCACTGGCATTAATCAAAAAGGAAAAAAACAACCACATAGGTATGAACCTGTAACAAGAAAAAATGGCGTCGCTGGAAAAAAAATTTCCGTGGATTTCTTGAGGTGGGAAGGAGGGGTGGGTGGGACGTAGAGAAAGACAGAAAAAAGGATGGCCGCACACAAATACAGAACTAACAGGCAATTACTTTCAGATATCGAAACCTTGGCACACAACCAACAGACCCGGAGAAGCCTGGTAAACTGTTCTTTAGTGTGGTGCCCCAGTGATTCCTCTTATAAAGTTAGAAGAAGAAGAAGAAGAAGAAGAAGCAGCTTCTCGCTCCATAATCACTTCATTCATGCTGGCCACTACTTTTGCTGCTGACAATTTTGGTGCACACTCAGAATGGCGGTATTTCGTTTCTGCCTTTCTCAAGGTGGATTCGTTGATGTTCTGGTTGACTGTGCCTTGGCTGCGTGGGTCTGGTTTGATTCATTCCCTCTTCTCCTTCTTCCGCATCTCTCTTGAAAATCTGTCCCCAAACTGGAAAGTAACTCAGAATACATCCTGTTCATGTCCTTCTTGGTGAGCCACTTCTCCCAAAATTGAGGGCCATAATTCTGTCTGTCAACTAATTTGTTTCTATATATCTAACCACCTGTGGCTAAATTGTTTCTATATATCTAACCACTGTGGCTAAATTGTTTCTATATATCTAAATACCTGTGGCTAAATTGTTTCTATATATCTAACCACCTGTGGCTAAATTGTTTCTATATATCTAACCACCTGTGGCTAAATTGTTTCTATATATCTAACCACCTGTGGCTAAATTGTTTCTATATATCTAACCACCTGTGGCTAAATTGTTTCTATATATCTAACCACCTGTGGCTAAATTGTTTCTATATATCTAACCACCTGTGGCTAAATTGTTTCTATAAATCTAACCACCTGTGGCTAAATTGTTTCTATATATCTAACCACCTGTGGCTAAATTGTTTCTATATATCTAACCACCTGTGGCTAAATTGTTTCTATATATCTAACCACCTGTGGCTAAATTGTTTCTATATATCTAACCACCTGTGGCTAAATTGTTTCTATATATCTAACCACCTGTGGCTAAATTGTTTCTATATATCTAACCACCTGTGGCTAAATTGAGTCAGGACACTCGGTGCAGTGGTGAGTCTTTTAGAAAAAAGTCTATAACTTTACTACACATGATCATAGAACGAAACATCAATGCATATGGAATCAAATGAAATAAAACATTCTCTCTTTCCTGAACTTCACAAAATCATTTATCTAAAACATCATTAACTAACCCGGGTATAAACAGATTTCTACTTTACCTGGCCAGGTGATCTTAACTATTCACGAATCACTGTCTTTTCTTTTCTTTTCTTTTTCTTTTCACTGTCACTTTCACAACACGACACAACTGCCGGCACTGGTGTTGGTCTGATGGCGCCTGGTCAGGTGAGACTGTTGGCGTTGGTCTGTGGTTCTGCTTGGCGAAGTGACGCTGCCAGGTATGAGGTCGAACCCCCGGTTAGGGTAGAACAGTGACTATCAACATCGATCTGTTCTCCTTTCTTTCTTCCTGCATTAATGCATTGCACTCTCTCTCTCTCTCTCTCTCTTCTAGTCTGCTCTTATCAAATGGACATGGTTGCTTTTCTTTTCTTTTTTCTTTTCTTTCTTTTCTTCTTCATAAATTAGCAACTCTCTCTCTCTCTCCACATCTCTCCTCAGTCCTTCCTCTGCAGACTATCTCATGCTAATCTCTCAACTTGGTTCCCTTCTCTCCTCCCCTCATCTCTCTCTCTCTCTGCCCTTCTCTCCTGCAGAGCTCCACTCAGAACCTCTCTCTCCCTCTCTCTCTCTCTTCGTTCTTCTTCTCGTTCTCTCCTCTCTTCATCTCTCTGCCTTTTCCCTCGTGCAGAGACTACACCTAAAACCTCCTCATCTCTCTGTCTCTGTTCGTTCTATCTGCCTGCCTTCCTGTGGGCGAGAGCCTACTCTCCCGAACGTCCCCCTCTCTCTCTCTCTGTTCGTCTTTTTCTCCTTCGCTCTCTCACTCACACATATTCCTTTATGCTCTAACCCCGTGTCCAAGGGCCAGTACCATTGGTCAGTATTTTTACACTTGATCCCGAAGTTGTCTCCCTCTAATTCCATTGGACGTTCAAATCATGACAGTCCCGTCTACACGCCTTACTCTCTGTGGTGGTTCAATTGGTCATTTAATTGATTAGCTAGATTTCACCCCCACCACACACTACCTTCCCCCCTTTCCTACTTAACTGGTGCCGTGTGGACACTGGTCACTCTAAAGTGGCTAGCTGAGTCTGGTGTGGCGCCACGATGTCTAAACTAACAATGACGCTGGTTCACAAATTGGCCGGATAAGGCGGGCCCCAGGTACTGAGGTCCGTCTGGGCAGACATCGAGGCGTCGGTCAAAGCCGCTTAGTCAGTCTGGGGGGGTCGGACCGTCTCGGGTGAAACCTCTCCACTAAGCTTAATTGGCCGGACCCGACCTATGGGCGGTCTTTTCTGACGCCTAGAATGTGTTGAGTTTGGACTTAGGTCCGAACAAATTGGCTGGCGACTCCCCAAGTTAGGTTGTTTCCTCCCCCAAGTTAGGTTGTTTCATTTTTTTGTCCGTGACAATTTCCCCCTTGCAAAAGACCATGCTCCGCATTGTCTCAAAACAACGGTACAAAAAGGACAACAACCGAATTTGCTGACACACAGCTACACGCGCAAAGTTTGGAAAATACTTTACAACCAACGGTTTATAAGTTATAAAATATACAATTAGTGAATACCACTCCAATGAGTTATCATTGACGTGCGCTCTTGCGTTATTTCAACTCATTCTATAACGACCTCTGTGCGCACTTATGCAATTCCCCTACCTGCGGATTTGCCATCTCTCCTTTTCACAATTCTTATGAAAAGCACAATTATAATATGAATCGCGATCCATGACACTTCACTGAGGAATCTCCATCCTCACTTATTGCAAATAATGCATCACTACACAAGCGACTGTATGCTCCAAGCATAACTACATCCACATGAACAAGTCTCACCCAAAGAAAATATGAACAAGTCCCCACACAAAAAAAAATATGAACCATAGCCAACTGGGAATGAACCCATATCCAATCAACATAACTGGAATCAACACATATTATCAACAATGCACCCCGGATATGACTGACTTCCTCTGAGTTGCAGCTTGCTAGACTACACGACTTAAATAGTCAGCTCCGACATTCTGTCGACCTGGGATGTACTGCACTCGGTACCTGTAGGGCTGCAATGCCATTGCCCAACGCAGCACTCTGCTGTTTTTCAACTGCGCCTCTGCAGGAATTTGAGTGGTTGATGATCCGTCTCTATCACGAACTCTTTCCATACAAGTATTTGTGGAACTTCTGCACGGCCCACACGACAGCTAAACACTCTTCTCTACAGTTGCGTACCCTTCTTCACACTTTGTCAACTTCCTGCTAGCATACCTCACAGGAACTCGACCCCTTCATGCTCCTGCAACAATACTGCACCTATCCCACCGCCTGATGCATCTGTCCGCAACAAAAATGGTTTGGACATATCTGGTAGCTTCAGGATGGGACGGGAACCTAGTCTTTCCAACACCGTCTGCAGTGCTTGCTCTGCCGCGTCTGACCACTCGACCACTGCCGGTTTCCCTGCCTTGACCAAATCACTGAGAGGACTCGTGATTCTGCGAAATTTGGAACAAACTCCCATAGAACCCAATAAAACCTAGCAGACTCCTGACTTCTGTTTCGGTCTTTGGTCTCTCTGAATTCATCATCTTCTCCACCTTTCCCCTTTCTGGCTGCTTTGTGTCGCCTCCGACAACAAAACCCTAGGAACTCCTACTGTCTAGCCCTTCATACATTTGACACATCCCTGTATGACTCTTCTGGAAGCTTAGACAACAAAATCTCCCCCTTCTTTGCTGGGTCTCTTCCACCTCATCAATGATTGCTGCTGCGCCTATGTGCTGAGTCTCACGCTGAATATTTTGCGGAAAAAATTTGCATGGAAAAAGTTTTGGTTTTCCATTCACATCAATTCGGTAATCCCGACCGACCTTTTCAGTGATGGTGAATGGTCCTTTCCAATGCATCAGCAGCTTGTTGTGACCCGTGGGAAGCAGTACCAGGACTTGATCTCCCGCCTTGAGGGATTGCTTCCTCACCTTCCTGTCATATTGCTTCTTCTGACCGACCTAGCCTCCTGCAAACCTTCCCTTGCAAACTTACATGTCTCGTACCTGTGCCCACCTTTGGAACAGGGCGAGATAGGGCCAATCAAATCAACAGCCACTCTCCTGAACGGTGTGTCAATTAAAGGGGGATGTTTAAGAGGCGCCTTCCTCTTCACCCCCTTGTGCTGACCTTTGACACACATCACATGACATGCAAAAAACGTTTTATGGCTGCCATTGCCCCTGCCAATGAAAATCATCAAAGACTCGGTCAGCCGTTTTACCGGTGCCGAGATGACTCGCCATGAGCGACTCGTGACCCACTGACATGACAGTGTCACGATAACATGCTGGTACCTCTAACTGAGTGGTCCCCTTACCTGTCTTCCCCTTGGTGACACTCGGTACAAACAGCCCGCCTTTCACAAGAAATTCTGTCTCACCTCCTCTAACCTCCTGTTTCTCTCCCACCTCTTGCAACTCCCAAGACTTCACGAGCGAAGGGTCTTGTTCCTGCGCTGCCCTAAACTCATCAGGCGACACATCTATGCCTGACTTCCTTCCTGGAACAACTAACGGTTTAACAACCTTTTCCTCCTTCTTGCTCCGTGTCTGAACTGCTGCCCCTGTAGCAGTCAACAACTCAGGATCCCCTGGATCCCTTGCACCTGGAATATTTCCAATGATCAAATCGTGAAGGGGTTTCTCCATCACCAACGCAGACAACTCGCCTGAGAAGTAAGGGGTACGTACTTCTATCTTAGCAACTGGAAACTCCCTCACAGTGCCATCGATAGAGTACAGGTCTGGATTTGCCCGTCAAATCCCCTTTATCGACCAGCGTTGTTCGTACTACCCGCATGAACAACCAGTGTCTCGTAACACTTTCACCCTCTGCTGGCCAATCCACCCTTCTTCCACTGGTAACGAACCACTCAGCCTAGTGCCCTCCATCCCTGACACTGACTGCTGTCCAGTGCTAGCCATATGCTGCACTCCACCCTCTTCAGACTGAATCCCTTTTGGTTCCACTGCAGGTCGTTTCCCCTGACGACCCTTATCCACCTCTTGCAAGGCTGCTGCCTTCTGGAACCTCATGCGACAATCCCTCGCCACATGTCCCTTCTTGTGACAAATGAAACACCTAATGTCCCTTTGCCCTTCCTTCTGCCCCACCACTGGGTTTGCAGACTTTGCAGAAAACTCTCCTAGTCTCCTTGCACTCTTCTCACCTGTGCCTAGCACCTGTTTCTCCTGCACCTTAGTGCCCAAACGTGCCTCTCTATACACCTCTGCGAACTTCAACAACTCTCTGCTGTCTCTGGCTGTCTCTCTTTCAAATGTATGGTTAACTCAGGGCCGCACCTGACAAATCTGTTCTTTCATAACTAGCTCTTTCAATTCAATGAACTCCTTCTTCGTACCACTCAACTCTAACCATTTTCAAAATAGTGATCTAGACGTGCACCAAACTGAGTGTACGTTTCCCCTGCTTGCAATCTAGCTGAACGAAATTTCTTCCTGAACCCTTCCTCTGTGAGGTCAAATCCCTTCATTAAGACTCCTTCACAGCACCAAAATCGGACTGTTGTTCTGCTGGTAACGCAGTGAAAATCTGCAATGCCTTACCCGTCAGTAACGCCGACAAAATGACTGCCCACTCTTCTGGAGGCCAACCCTGACTGGTCGCAAACGTTTCGAAACGACTGATGTATGCATCAATCGAATCGGTCCCTTCCGAGAATTTTGGTAACTTTGGGGGCGGGGGCATAGCTGCGCACAGAGTCACTGGAAAATGAACTACCATCATCGTGGTCTCCCTCTGTGTTCTTACTTTCTCTAATTCTAATTGAATCTTTAAATTTTCTGTTTCCTGCGTTGCCCTTATTCTTTCTGTCCCCCTGCGCTTCCTTTATTCTTTCTGTCTCCTGCTTCATTCTTTCTGTTTCCTCTTTCTCTACTGCGATACGGCGTCTTTCCGCGCGTTCATCTCTTTCCATCTTTTGTGGTTTTTAAAAGAATGCTCGCAACTCTTCTCCCGAATAGCCTAAATCACGAGCGACGCTCACAAGTTGTTCAATAGGGGTGTTCTTTTCTTCCGCCATTATATCTCCTTTTTTTTTTTTTTTTTTTTTTTGAACAAGATTTTTTTAACAACGACAGCCAAACTGGTGTTTACCGACACGAGTGACGTGATAGCACAATCCTATGAATGACAATATTAGCTTGGGACAACGTAGTTAGTTTTTATAAGACGCCCAGCGCCTGACCCAACTATGAGAGCGAATTATAGGCAATCTGTGCGAAATGAGTACTCTGGGGCTGAAATGCCAAGCCTAGTATTAACTATCTTGGAAGCAATGCCAAGCCTAGTATTTAACTATCTTGGGAACATACAGTAAGACAACCCCTTGTCTTAGGATTACAATACTTGAATCCCACCCAGCTTCCTCTCTGAGAAGTTGAACAATTATAATAAATGGGCCAGAATATCCTGGCAGGCTCGCCAATAAATTGTCAACCTCGGTGTTTAATGTCAGTGGGGGAAGGACTAGCGCACAGCCCAAACACACTCACAGCTTGCTTACGATCTCATTCATATATCATGCATTCGTCACATCAAACCACTGGCAAAGTCTATAACTTTACTACACATGTTCATAGAACGAAACATCAATGCATATGGAATCAAATGAAATAAAACATTCTCTCTTTCCTGAACTTCACAAAATCATTTATCTAAAACATCATTAACTAACCCGGGTATAAAACAGATTTCTACTTTACCTGGCCAGGTGATCTTAACTATTCACGATCACTGTCTTTTCTTTTCTTTTCTTTTTCTTTTCACTGTCACTTTCACAACACGACACAACTGCCGGCACTGGTGTTGGTCTGATGGCGCCTGGTCAGGTGAGACTGTTGGCGTTGGTCTGTGGTTCTGCTTGGCGAAGTGACGCTGCCAGGTATGAGGTCGAACCCCGGTTAGGGTAGAACAGTGACTATCAACATCGATCTGTTCTCCTTTCTTTCTTCCTGCATTAATGCATTGCACTCTCTCTCTCTCTCTCTCTCTTCTAGTCTGCTCTTATCAAATGGACATGGTTGCTTTTCTTTTCTTTTTTCTTTTCTTTCTTTTCTTCTTCATAAATTAGCA
>CM031605.1:28913177-28915677 GCA_018398815.1 Conus ventricosus
ACTCCACTTGTATTATCTTCACCTGCCTGACATGAGTTCACAGCCCTTGTCTGCTGTGTTTCTTTTGTTTGACGACTTGGTTACTCCACTTTGATTCTTTTCTTCTGTCTAACAACAGTTTACGTGTCTATTGTAAGGTGTGCTCTTCGTTTGGCGGACTGGTAACTCCGAATGGTTTCTTCCCCCTAACTCTAGTTCACTTCTCTACTGTAATGTGTCCCCTATGTTTGGTGGACTGGTAACTCCGAATGGTTTCTTCCCCCTAACTCTAGTTCACTTCTCTACTGTAATGTGTCCCCTCTGTTTGGTGGACTGGTAACTCCGAATGGTTTCTTCCCTAACTCTAGTTCACTTCCTACTGTAGTTCCTAGTTGGTGACGTAACTCGAATGTTTCTTCCCCTAACTCTAGTCACTTCTCTACTGTAATGTGTCCCCTCTGTTTGGTGGACTGGTAACTCCGAATGGTTTTTCCCCCTAACTCTAGTTCACTTCTCTACTGTAATGTGTCCCTTTTTTGGTGGACTTAAGATTAAAATATCTGTTGGTGATAGCGCGGTAGTCCTTATAAAAGACAAGAATATTTTGCGAGAAGGCTATAATAGTCTAAGCACATCCATAGGCTGCAAAACACCAATAAATTTAATTGGCATAACAGTAAAAGAGTATATAGAAAACTCGTACCCGCTTCATCTTAAGATATATACAGACGGATCTCTTTTAGATACCAAAGAAGCAGGTGCAGCATTTGCTTCCTTCTATAAAGGTGGAAAAATCTTACTACCTTGGAAAAAACAGATCCATTTTTTACAGCGAGCTAACTGCCATTTTAATGGCCCTGTATTATCTTCTTGATCTTTCTTACCCAACACTTCAGGCCCTCTTTGTGTCGATTCAAAATCGGTTTTATTGCCCTCAGCACATCAACAACAATAAGAAAAGATTTAATTACAGACATTCATCAATTAATACATTTTTTGGTTATAAAGGGGTACGAGTATCTCTTTCTGTTGGGTTTCTTCTCACTGTGGTATTCAGTTTAATGAGAGGGTCGACAGAGCAGCAAAGCGGGGAGCAAGAAAGACAGCGAGTCAGAATGTGTCAGTATTCCATTATCTGTCCATGAGGGATACAGTCTATTAGAAAATGCGTGCTGGAAACATTTTAGAAAAAACTAAAAAAGTTCTGGATGTTTTCTAGATACTCACTCACGCCAGCTAATAACATTGACACACTTAATTCATTTCATCAATGTAGCTTACCTTATTCACGGATTATAATTTCTTTGATTTATAAGATCAAATTGAATGCTTTTAAGACAAAGTTTTGTAAGAACATAACATGCCTTTGTGGCGGAAAAATTACAAATAATCACATCCTTTTTCAATGTGAGCACTTAAAAACCTTACCTACCATCCCTACCTAAATGTTCTCTGGATCAAGTTGTATCAGATTTATCACTGATGTGTAACATTGCAGTTTTCATTACATCAAAGTCCTATTTTTTTTCTGTTCTGTAAACTGGAGCCGAGTTGAGTGTTTTGATCAGTAGTTTTTTGTTCGCTACATAGTTGTCTATTTTATTGCTGCTGTTGCTGTTTTTCTTCAAAGCCTTTGAATATATTACTTAATACCTCTACCCCTCCCCCTTTCCCTCTAACATTGTCTAATATCACTTAACGTGGATAGACGTTAAATTGAAGAAGAACCAATATACTCAGAGGGAAAATATGTCATTAAGAAAATGTTCAAGGAAAATACATCCATAGGTTGCAAAACATCAATATACTCAGAGGAAAATAGTGTCATTAAGAAAATGTTCAAGGAAAATACTGGGGGCTAAGCAAAATTTGATGTGTGTTAAAAACTCACCCAATGCTGATAAAACATTCCAGTCATATCGATGGGTAATACACGATTTATCCTTCAAAAGTTAAACCTTACGACTCATGTTAAAAGCGAAATTCTGTCTGCTTTCTTTTATAAATACAGAAGTAGATGTTATTTCCCTTTCTTATCATATTGATTTGTGCTCATTTCATCCTTTACTTTGAATTTTGATTTTTCGGTAACATATATCATTTTTCGTTTTTGTTTGTTTCTTTGTTTGTTTCGTGTTTTTTAATATTCCTTTATTTCATGATATATTTCCTATCTTTCATGATATATTCCTATCTTTCATGATATATTCCTATCTTTCATGATATATTCCTATCTTTCATGATATATTCCTATCTTTCATGATATATTCCTATCTTTCATGATATATTCCTATCTTTCATGATATATTCCTTTATTTCATATATTCATAAATCCGTAGTGCTGAGTACTCAATGTTTCATGCACTTACTGCTAATCAACACACTCATGAAAACAGTTATCTCGAAACTTTCTTTTTTTATTTCATTTTGTTTCTTACAATTTCCTTGATGACACCCTTCCTTCCCCTCAACAGATTTGCTGTGTGGGTGTTTTTTTTATTTCTTTTCCTTTCTTCTTTTT
>CM031605.1:28920677-28925677 GCA_018398815.1 Conus ventricosus
CGAACACCATTGTACAGGGCACTGTGGAGGCTGGGCCTTCCAGGGCAGACTGAGAAACTCCTGATGGACAACCTGAAGGACTGAGCTGACCGTAACACCTCTAGCTGGTTGTGCGTGACTGAGGAAGGAGAGGTGTAGAGATTCCTGACCGTCCGAGGGTCAGTTATGCCCACGGTTGAGACACAGCGATGACCAGATCATCAGGTTCACCAACTATTGGTTGTTTGCTTTAGGCTTGATTATTATATGAATGGACACTTGCAGTGACATTGTAAACGTTTCTTACTGTTGCTTGGTACGAAAGATTTAAAACAGGTCAAGTCGTCCACAGACTTGGCGACCACCAGGTGACCGTGGTCCTGCTCCTCGCAGGTGTCTTTGGCTTCGCTGAAGGTTTTGCGGGGAATTGACATACTTCAGACAGCGTCGCACGTCAGTACATAGCCATCGACGCACGTCATGGCAGAACCTACACATATAGAGGAACGTTTGAATCGACAGGCACACAGGTCATCATCATCATCATCATCATCATCATCATCATCATCATCATCATCACATCATCATCATCATCGTCATCGTCATCATCATCGTCATCATCATCGGTCATCATCGTCATCATCATCGTCATCATCATCATCACCGTCGTTGTCGTCGTCGTCGTCGTCGTCGTCGTCGTCGTCGTCATCATCATCAACATCATCGTCGTCGTCGTCGTCGTCGTCGGTCGTCGTCGTCGTCGTCGTCGTCGTCGTCGTCGTCGTCGTCATCATCATCATCATCATCATCATCATCATCATCATCATCATCATCATCATCGTCGTCGTCGTCGTCGTCGTCGTCATCATATCGTCGTCGTCGTCGTCGTAGTCATCAGCATCGTCATTATTGTTATTATTGTTATTATTATCATTATCATTAACATTATTATCATTATTATTATCAGTATTGTTATTATCAGTGTTATCATTATAATTATTATCATATTTTTATCACTATTAAATATTCCTCTTTATCCTTTTCTTCTTCTTCGTCTTGGGAGTAGTAGTAGTAGACCTCCCAGAATGGAAGAGTCACCCAGAGATCATCAGCAAGAGTGGCATGAGACCAGATATAGTAGTCCACTCTAAGTCAACCAAGCAGCTGATCATGATCGAGCTCACGGTGCCATATGAGAACAGAATGGAGGCAGCTCAAATCTCAAGACTGAAAAAGTATGCTGATCTGGCAAACAGCCTGAGGAGAGAAGGCTATCAGGTCAAAGTCCTCACTGCAGAAATTGGAGCTAGGGGTTTGTAGGAACGTCTGCATACAGCCTCATGAAACAGCTCTCAGTTGCAGGGAAGGAAAAAACCAGAGCCCTGAAAGTAATGGCAGAAGCGGCAGAGAGGTGTTCAAGCTGGATCTGGTCAAGGAGGAACAAAAGTGAACTTCATAAGGCTTAATTTCCCTACAAATATCAGGTGTCCCTGTGGCTCAGTGTTAGAGCGCGAGTCATTAAGTGGAAAATGAGCATGTCCAGAGGGTCATGGGTTCGAATCCCACCATGGCTCGTCCCAAGATGGGGAAAAAAAGGGGCAGCAGAGGGACATCCGGAGTCATGAACGGGTGTGGCCAACCCCCCTAAGTGTCAGGAGATAAGGACCAAAACACTTGCTTGAAGGGGGCTTCTCTTCTGAGGACTCTCTGGTGCCACGCTCTCCACGAGTTTCTTTCTCAGTAGTAACAGCAGCAGTAGCAGTAGTAGCAGTAGTAGTGGCAGCAGCAGCAACGGTAATGGTTGTAGGAATACTAGTAATTGTAGTAGTCGTTGTAGCAGTAGTTGTAACATTATCATAATTATTTTCACAAGTATTAATATCACCGTTGTTGTCTGTATGCTTTCGTTGTTGTTGGTAAATCTGTTGTCGCTGGTTCATCTTGGATGCCCTTGGCCTTAGCAACAGTGTCAGTTGACGGTCCATGGTGTGTAGTCATTGCTATACCCCGCTCTGCAGCTCACCATGCATCAGTTCACATGTGACTCTCAATGTCACAATGCATCAGTTCACATGTGACTCTCAATGTCACCATGCATCAGTTCACATGTGGCTCTCAATGTCACCATGCATCAGTTCACATGTGACTCTCAATGTCACAATGCATCAGTTCACATGTGACTCACAATGTCATCATGCATCAGTTCACATGTGACTCTCAATGTCACCATGCATCAGTTCACATGTGACTCTCAATGTCACCATGCATCAGTTCACATGTGGTTCTCAATGTCACCATGCATCAGGTCACATGTGGCTCTCAATGTCACCATGCATCAGTTCACATGTGGCCCTCAATGTCACCATGCATTTCACATGTGGCCCTCAATGTCACCATGCATCAGTTCACATGTGGCCTCAATGTCACCATGCATCAATTCACATGTGGCCCTCAATGTCACCATGCATCAGTTCACATGTGGCCTCAATGTCACCATGCATCAGTTCACATGTGGCCCTCAATGTCACCATGCATCAGTTCACATGTGGCCCTCAATGTCACCATGCATCAGTTCACATGGGCCCTCAATGTCACCATGCATCAGTTCACATGTGACTCTCAATGTCACCATGCATCAGTTCACATGTGACTCTCAATGTCACCATGCATCAGTTCACATGTGACTCACAATGGCACCATGCATCAGTTCACATGTGGCTCTCAATGTCACCATGCATCAGTTCACATGTGACTCTCAACGCCACCATGCATCAGTTCACATGTGGCTCTCAATGTCACCATGCATCAGTTCACATGTGCTCTCAATGCACCATGCATCAGTTCACATGTGGTTCTCAATGTCACCATGCATCAGTTCACATGTGGCGCTCAGTGTCACCAGGCATCAGTTCACATGTGGCTTTCAATGTCATCATGCATCAGTTCACATGTGTCCCTCATGCATCAGTTCACATGTGGCTCTCAATGTCACCATGCATCAGTTCACATGTGGCTCTCAATGTCACCATGCATCAGTTCACATGTGGCCCCAATGTCACCATGCATCAGTTCACATGTGGCTCTCAATGTCACCATGCATCAGTTCACATGTGGCCCTCAGTGTCACCATGCATCAGTTCATATGTGGCCCTCATGTCACCATGCATCAATTCACATGTGGCTCTCATGGCTCTCAATGTTAGGATTCTATGGGAATTCCCTCCAGAGGAAATCACACAATGCCAAGAACTATGTTATTCTAATCAATGGGGTCTGTTCTGATTTAGCGTGCACAGGACGCCATCATTCGTCCAGAGAAAGAGGACTGAGTGACCGGTATTGAGGTTTGCTCTTTGCTTTGAGCTCTCGATAAAAATCAGAGAGAGAGAGAGAGAGAGAGAGAGAGAGAGAGAGAGAGAGAGAGGTTCGCTTGACAATAATACAACAGTCGTTATGACAAAAACAGCGACTGAGAAGGGTCAGATCGGTCTCTGTAAATAGATTATTTGCTTATCTTTACGAAAAATGTTAAGTTTCGATCACTTCCTCAGTCTCTATCTTAATCTACTCTTCTCTAATCACCCAAATAAATACTGAAGTGTACAGCTCTAATCTCTTATGAGCGCTTCACATTACCACGAATCCAATGTGGGTTTTGTTTTCAGTTGGTGTGACTTTTACTCACAGTTTTCAACAACTTCACTTTAAAAAAAAATTCAGTTCAACTTCTTTTTAAATTCAAGATCACGTCAACTTTTTTCACACTCGCTATGCAGTTCTGTATGCTGAGTCGCAGTGCTAATGATGGACATCACTCGTTTGCTTTAATGTTTGTGCATTTGATACAGTAATGTCTGGGTTTTTTTTTTGTGACCTGATGTATGGTGCGCTGACACAATCATTTTGTTATATCATTTAAGCGATAATGTAAGACATCCCGAATACAATGTTATTGTCCACATCGTTCTTGGCTTGATTGTTGAGTTTGACAATGAGATGGTGAACTAGATTCACCGTTGGAGACTCACAAAACCTCGCGAGACGTTATGAGATTTGAGACATTGAGTTTTGGAAAGTCAGTCGAGAACTAGAAGCCTTGCTGAAAGGCTGGACACTTCGATTTACGACTGGGCTCATTATTGTTGAAAGGCTGGACACGTCGATTTACGACTGGGCTCATTATCCAGCGACAAAATACAAACCAGACACCTTCGTTCATGTGGGTGTGGAACTCCCTGTGTGTGTATTCTGGTGAGAGCTCTTGCTGTGTCGTCAGCATACTTCCTAACGCCTCGGCACGAAATAATTTGTTTTGAAAAATAGGCAGTCTTGGTGTTACAGGCAGGCCTATTCACTCGAATTCATACACACCAACTGTTGAGGCGAGGTTATATGGTGAAAGGTTTATTTCAGTTTTAATTTCTGATTTTATTCTAAAAGTGGTAATGTCATACCATTGCACTGAAGTAACCAAGAAATGAAGTTGAACTCGAGTTCCATATTAATTGGAATAACAGCTGTACTGTGAATCCAGTACAAATTCGTTTAATTAAATGTATTGGCGAATTTGTCTGAAAAGAAAAGACAATCCCTTAAGTTTATAATTCATGTTGCAGATGGTTTTTGTAATCGATATTTAATCTATCCATATTTCCATACCATTCCTCTCACTACATTTCTCACATGTGCAATGTGAAAATGTTTGTGTTTTGTTTATTTTAGTTGGAAGCAATAACAGGATTTTTTTTTCCCAAAACATTAGAGTACATTTGTTTATTGTGTATTATTACAGAAAAGGAACCTTGCACAAGCTCTCAGTTTTTTTCTCACACATAGAGGATTCTATGTCACCAAAAACAGAGTTATTTACTCTCTCTTTCTCTGTCTCTGTCTCTGTCTGTCTGTCTGTCTATCTGTCTATCTGTCTGTCTGTCTGTCTGTCTCTCACACACACACACACACACACACACACACACACACACACACACACAACACGACACACACACACACACACACACACA
>CM031605.1:28930677-28945677 GCA_018398815.1 Conus ventricosus
TATTATTATTGTCATTATTATCATTAATACTATTATTATTATTATTGTATATGATGATGATGGTGATGGTGATAATGATAATGAAGACGACGACGACAACTATCAATATTATTACTATCATTACCAAAATTTGTACGTATCATTCTTTTTCTTCTTCTCCTTCTTCTTCTGTTCTTTTCCTTTATCGTCCTCTTGTATTATCATCATTATCATTACTGCTGTTATAACATTGTTATCATGAAAACGACCATCATCATCATTATTATCATCATCATCATTGTTACTATTAATTTTATCATACTATTATTATCATGGTAATCATCATCAACATCATCATTATTATGATGATTATTATTATTATCATTGTCCTCCTCCTCCTCCTCATTATTATTACTGTTATCATCATTGTTATTGTTATTATTTTTATTATCATCATTATCATTACCACTATCGTCGTCGTTGACGTTCTTGTTGTTGTTTTTGTTGTTATCATTGCTACTACTGTTACTATCAATATTATAATTACCATTATCATTATCAAAATCATTAATAATTTCATCTATGTCTCTCCCCCTACCTTCCTTCTTCAACCTCTTCTCTTACCAGTTCCATTCCGTAGTTTTAGTTGTTCACCCATGACAAAATTCTGCACCCAGATTGAGGAAATAAACGACTCTCTGTTCGTCCTTTGTTTTCATTGTTTTGAATGTTATTTGTCCCGCCTGAAGAAGACCCAGAAGGCCAAAACGCCTCTATAATCTATTTGTTCCTGGCGACCTAGTAGTTCTGTTCTGTCAGAAGCCCAGTAGACGGAACATATAAACAAATTGCCAAATCAGGAATCGTTTGATCATCTTTTCTCACTACTACTTCAACGTAAATGATCAGATCAGGTTTAGAACCTTGATATTACCGGTCAAATTGTCATTAATCTGTTTGTCATTTTGCTGCTTTTATACCAACTTTTCGGCGTGTCATTTCATTAAATGTAAAGAACGGTAGACAGTCATTGGTTAAGTTGTTTCAAAGAAATAAGAAATAAACATCTTTGAAAGAAAGTACAAATAACTAACCATCTGTTCATATTTTCCTCTCCTTTAGAAACAAGTTGCATCTTCTGCCATTTGTCTATATTACACAACGCATTTGTTTTTGTTTCAGCAAAGAAACTCAGCTGCTACCAACCTTTCCATCCGTAGTTTTCAGCCCCTGCCCTGTGCTCCCAACCCACTGTGGAATTGGCCAGCTGTTGATACATCCAACATTCTCCGGAGAGGACGTTCTGACTGGGGAGAAAGGTGAACATGGCGCATCCTTCTGTGCGATCACACTGACGAGCACAGTCCACGTCGGAGGCTGCAGTCTCCTTTGTATGTGTCTCTGTCGTCCCCACAAAGTCGTCGAAAGGAAGTTTCTGGAACAATTTTTGTTTCACATCTTGGGCAGCCGCTGGGCATATTCCAGTACAGCTTCGATGTGGGAGACGTGATGTCAAAATGCTGAACGCCAGAAGGATTGTGGGTAACTGCATTGCCCCAGTCACTTCAATGCCGCTGCTCACCTGAAAATTTGTGGGTTTTTTAAAAAGATGAAATCTTGCCAATTTTGTTTGTGTGTGCTCTTCTATTTATTGATCAACTTCCTTCCACAGATACTGTGAACGTCAAATAATGTTTTCTAAAAAGTTATGTGACCCAACCTTATATTAGATTTTTTCGGAAGTAAATGGATGATCATTAAACTTTCTTTTTCTATGCGTAAAATGTCTCCAAACTTTAACACATCATCTTTATCCTCATGACAGCAAATGTTACAATTTCTACTGACTTACGTCAAATTCTGCTGTGATAAAGCCGTTACAACGGAAATAAAACTGAGCTGAAGCCAACAATGTTTTCTGCTGTCTGTAAGTTGACAATCATGTACGCAGTTGCTCTTGTTGCAACTGACTGAATCACAGAGCAAAGAGAGCTGTACACAGAGGGCTGGTTGCTGACGTCATGTGTTGCCATTGGAGAAACAAGATTCAATGCAGTCACGCTGTGATGCTGTCTGCCTGACGTAGAATGGTGGTGCAGCGGTGGTCTGATGGATAAGGGTCTTCCTCAAACAATCCCATGTCAGCGCTGTGTTGTCCGTAATGGCGGCGTCTTTTTTCTTCCCTTGGATATTAAACGGCAATGCACTGGAAATTAGATGGTGGTCCATTAGACATTGAATTGTCATCCTCTAGACAGTAAATGGTGAACCACTGGACATAGACATTACATGGTGATCCACTGGACGTTAAATGGTGACCCATTGGACATTGCGTGGTAATCCACTGTACATTAAATGGTGATCCACTGGACACATTAAATGGTGACCCATTGGACATTAAGTGGTAATCCACTGTACATTAAATGGTGATCCACTCTACATTAAATGGTGATCCACTGGACACATTAAATGGTGATCCATTGGACATTCACATTAAATTGTGATCCACTGGACACATTAAATGCTGATCCACTGGACATTGACATCAAATGGTGATCCACCGGACATCAAATGGTGATCCTCCGGATATCAAATGGTGATTCACTGGACATCAAATGGTGATCCACCGGACATTAAATGGCGATCCTCCGGATATCAAATAATGACCACTGGACATCAAATGGTGATCCACCGGACATCAAATGGTGATCCTCCGGATATCAAATGGTGATCCACTGAACATTAAATGGTGATCCACTGGACATCAAATGGTGATCCACTGGACATCAAATGGTGATCCACTGGACATCAAATGGTGAATCCACTGGACATTAAATGGTGATCCACTGGACATTAAATGGTGATCCACTGGACATCAAATGGTGATCCACCGGACATCAAATGGTGATCCACTGGACATCAAATGGTGATCCACTGGACATCAAAATGGTGATCCACTGGACATTGAATGGTGATCCCGGAATCAAATGGTGATCCACTGGACATCAAATGGTGATCCCTGGATATGAATGGTGATCCACTGGACATCAAATGGTGATCCACTGGACATAAATGGTGATCCACTGGACATCAAATGGTGATCCACTCGGACATCAAATGGTGATCCCCTGGACATCAAATGATGATCCACTGGACATTTAAATGGTGATCCACTGGACTTTAAATGGTGATCCACTGGACATCAATGGTGATCCTGGACATTTAATGGTGATCCACCGGACATCAAATGGCGATCCACTGGACATCAAATGGTGATCCACTGGACATCAAATGGTGATCCACTGGACATCAAATGGTGATCCTCGACATCAATGTGATCACCGGACATTAAATGGTGATCCACCGGACATCAAATGGTGATCCACTGGACATCAATGGTGATCCACTAAACATCAAATGGTGATCCACCGCACATCAAATGGTGATCCCGACATATGGTGATCACTGGCAAATGGTGATCCACGGACATCAAATGGTGATCCACCGGACATCAAATGGTGATCCACTGGACATCAAATGGTGATCCTCATGACATCAAAAGGTGATCCACTGGACATTGAATGGTGATCCACTGGGCATCAAATGGTGATCCACTGGACATCAAATGGTGATCCACTGGACATCAAATGGTGATCCACTGGACATCAAAATGGTGATCCACTGGACATCAAATGGTGATCCACTGGACATCAAATGGTGATCCTCCGGATATCAAATGGTGATCCACTGGACATCAAATGGTGATCCACTGGACATCAAATGGTGATCCACTGGACATCAAATGGTGATCCCCCGGAAATCAAATGGTGATCCACCGGACATCAAATGGTGATCCACCGGACATAAAATGGTGATCCACTGAACATCAAATGGTGATCCTCCAGATATCAAATGGTGATCCACTGGACATCAAATGGTGATCCACTGGACATCAAATGGTGATCCACCGGACATCAAATGGTGATCCACTGGACATCAAATGGTGATCCACTGGACATTAAATGGTGATCCACTGGACATTAAATGGTGATCCACTGGACATTAAATGGTGATCCACTGGACATCAAATGGTGATCCACTGGACATTGACATCAAATGGTGATCCACCGGATATCAAATGATGATCCACTGGACTTTAAATGGTGATCCACTGGACATCAAATGGTGATCCACTGGACATGAAATGGTGATCCACTGGACATTGAATGGTGATCCACTGGACATCAAATGGTGATCCACTGGACATCAAATGGTTATCCACTGGACATCAAATGGTGATCCACCGGACATCAAATGGTGATCCACTGGACATCAAATGGTGATCCTCCGGACATTAAAGGGTGATCCACTGGACTTTAAATGGTGATCCACTGGACATCAAATGGTGATCTCCGGACATCAAATGGTGATCCACCGGACATTAAATGGCGATCCACCGGACATCAAATGGTGATCCACTGGACATCAAATGGTGATCAACTAAACATCAAATGGTGATCCTCCGCACATCAAATGGTGATCCTCTGGACATTAACTGGTGATCCACTGGACGTTAAATGGTGATCGACCGGACATCAAATGGTGATCCTCCGGACATGAAATCGTGATCCACTGGACATCAAATGGTGATCCACCGGACATCAAATGGTGATCCACTGGACTTCAAATGGTGATCCTCCTGACATCAAATGGTGATCCACTGGACATTGAATGGTGATCCACTGGACATCAAATGGTGATCCACTGGACATCAAATGGTGATCCACTGGACATTAAATGGTGATCCACTGGACATTGAATGGTGATCCACTGGACATCAAATGGTGATCCACTGGACATCAAATGGTGATCCTCCGGACATTAAATGGTGATCCTCTGGACACCAAATGGTGATTCACTGGACATTAAATGGTGATCCTCCGGACATTAAATGGTGATCCTCCGGATATCAAATGGTGATCCACCGGACATCAAATGGTGATCCACTGGACATAAATGTGATCCACTGGACATCAAATGGTGATCCACTGGACATCAAATGGTGATCCACGGACATCAAATGGTGATCCACTGGACTTCAAATGGTGATCCACTGGACATTAAATGGTGATCCACTGGACATCAAATGGTGATCCACTGGACATTGACATCAAATGGTGATCCACCGGATATCAAATGATGATCCACTGGACTTTAAATGGTGATCCACTGGACATCAAATGGTGATCCACTGCACATCAAATGGTGATCCACTGGACATTGAATGGTGATCCACTGGACATCAAATGGTGATCCACTGGACATCAAATCGTGATCTACTGGACATCAAATGGTGATCCACCGGACATCAAATGGTGATCCACTGGACATCAAATGGTGATCCTCCGGACATTAAATGGTGATCCACTGGACTTTAAATGGTGATCCACCGGACATCAAATGGTGATCCTCCGGACATCAAATGGTGATCTACCGGACATTAAATGGCGATCCACCGGACATCAAATGGTGATCCACTGGACATCAAATGGTGATCCACTAAACATCAAATGGTGATCCTCCGCACATCAAATGGTTATCCTCCGGACATTAAATGGTGATCCACTGGACGTTAAATGGTGATCCACCGGACATCAAATGGTGATCCTCCGGACATCAAATGGTGATCCACTGGACATCAAATGGTGATGTACCGGACATCAAATGGTGATCCACTGGACTTCAAATGGTGATCCTCCTGACTTCAAATGGTGATCCACTGGACATTGAATGGTGATCCACCGGACATCAAATGGTGATCCACTGGACATCAAATGGTGATCCACTGGACATTAAATGGTGATCCACTGGACATTGAATGGTGATCCACTGGACATCAAATGGTGATCCACTGGACATCAAATGGTGATCCTCCGGACATTAAATGGTGATCCCCTGGACATCAAATGGTGATTCACTGGACATTAAATGGTGATCCTCCGGACATCAAATGGTGATCCTCCGGATATTAAATGGTGATCCTCCGGATATCAAATGGTGATCCACCGACATCAAATGGTGATCCACTAGACATCAAATGGTGATCCACTGGACATCAAATGGTGATCCACTGGACATCAAATGGTGATCCACTGGACATTGAAAGGTGATCCACTGGACTTCAAATGGTGATCCACTGGACATCAAATGGTGATCCACTGGACATCAAATGGTGATCCACCGGACATCAAATGGTGATCCACCGGACATCAAATGGTGATCCACCGGACATTAAATGGTGATCCACCGGACATCAAATGGTGATCCACCGGACATCAAATTGTGATCCTCCGGACATCAAATGGTGATCCTCCGAACATTAAATGGTGATCCACTGGACTTTAAATGGTGATACTCCGGACATCAAATGGTGATCCACTGGACATTAAATGGTGATCCACCGGACATCAAATGGTGATCCACTGGACATCAAATGGTGATCCACTGCACCTTAAATGGTGATCCACTGGACCTTAAATGGTGATCCACTGGACAATAAATGGTGATTTACTGGACATCAAATGGTGGTCCACAGACATTAAATGTTGATCTGTATGCCATCTTTCAGAGGAATTGGTAAACTGAGATCCTGTGTGCAGTATGCATTTAGAGCAGGTTACAGAACACATGAGAACACAGGCAACATCTTCATGAAGGGCCAGTGACACTCCCTCTGTCCACAACACGGTGTTCATGACTCATATGTCCCAAGTGCACAACACAATGTGGATGATTCACATGTCACCCCAGGGTATATCTTGATGTTGATGACTCACATGTTCCATGTCCACAACTCATCTCCAAACACATATATACCCCATGTCCACTGCTCAACGTCCCTGAAACACATACACCGTATGTCCACAACCCAATGTCTATGACTCACATGTCCCCATGGTGCACAACTCAATGTGCAAGACTCGCATGTCCACCCGTCCATAACTTGAATGCCTCTGACAAATTTTTCCCCTGTCCACAAATGAATGCTCTGACCCACATGTCCACTTGTACAAAGCTGAATATCTCTGACAAACATTTCCCCCTATCCACAACTTAATGTCCCGGACAAACATTTTCCCCGTCCAGATTTTAAGGTTCCAGAGGCAAATGTCCACCTGTCCGCACTTCAGTGTCTCTGTAACAAATGTCCACATGTCCACACTTCAGTGTGTCTGTAACAAATGTCCACATGTCCACACTTCAGTGTGTCTGCAACAAATGTCCACCTGGCCGCACTTCAGTGTGTCTGTAACAAATGTCCACCTGTCCGCACTTCAGTGTGTCTGTAACAAATGTCCACCTGTCCGCACTTCAGTGTGTCTGTAACAAATGTCCACCTGTCCGCACTTCAGGTCTCTGTAACAAATGTCCACATGTCCGCACTTCAGTGTCTCTGTAACAAATGTCCACATGTCCACAGTTCAGTGTCTCTGTAACAAATGTCCACATGTCCGCACTTCAGTGTCTCTGTAACAAATGTCCACATGTCCACAGTTCAGTGTCTCTGTAACAAATGTCCACATGTCCGCACTTCAGTGTCTCTGTAACAAATGTCCACATGTCCACAGTTCAGTGTCTCTGTAACAAATGTCCACATGTCCGCACTTCAGTGTCTCTGTAACAAATGTCCACATGTCAACAGTTCAGTGCTCTGACGCATTTTTCTCCCAGTATACAATTTAATATCCCTGACGTGCAATTTCTCATCCAGCAATCCATGTCTCACACACACACACACACACACACACACACACACACACACACACACACACACACACACACACACACACACACACACACACAACACAACACACTTTTCCTGTCTACAGGTGTGTTCCTGGCACGTATTTCCCTCTGTCCACAACTGAATGGCCATGAGGCAAATTTCCCCCTGTCCACCGCTTAATGTCCCTGACACACATATTTCGCTGTCCACACCTCAGTGTCGCTGACGTATGCATTTACCTGCCCATGGCTAACTGTCCCTTGCGCACATTTCCCTCAGTCCACCACTCATTGTCAAAGCCTTTGTTCTTTCTGAACGTAACTATCAACCCATTCAGGATGACTCTCCAAAAAGTGCCAACATCAGGCGAATGTGTCACCTGTTGGCAGGACCATGACGCCGACAGCAGCTTTATGAGATTGCCATACACCTTTGCTACTCCCTGTTTCCTATATATAGTTTGACAGAAACCAAGTTAGATTCTAAGGAAGCTTCTCCAGGTGCTAATATCATCACCTAATAGTGAGCATCATCAGCACACGATCACACATTTCTGAATAATATGTCTACAGTCTCAATTTTGCTATAACTGCATTTTCATTTTTTCACACATTAATTAGAAACAAGAGAAACAAGATGGGTGTACCTATCTACTTTTTTGCTTCTGTTTCTGTGAATGCTTGAATTGGCTTTTAGTAACCAGACTGTAGAAATACTTATGATCCAAGATTCAAGATTCAAAATTTCATAAATCTGTGAAATCTACAAGGGTACGGAGGATTTCAGACAAAAGCATAAAAAACTTGATTCAATGTAGCATCTGCATCAAAGAAAGAAAGAATTGGTGCGTGAAAACATATCATGCAACATTGCAACATTTAATAAATTTACTTGATTTTAATAGCGACGAGGTTTTCGTGTGCAGAAAATGAATTACGATTTGAGAATACAGAATTTTACAAATATTCATAAGCTGACATTTTTTGTGGATATCAGATTATGTGGAACTATTCTTAACAAAATGAAACTCATTTCCAGCGGAATTCATGTCACATTTTTACAAAATCGGAGTTCACGTGGAACTGCATAAATTGTGCCTGTCTCAGTAGAGAGTAGTAACTGTTATATCTAACTTAAATGATGAAATCATTGGTGCATAAGATAACCCACCAATATATTTTCCCGTTTAAACTGTAATTTTTGTGTCTATAAATCGCGCTCTTATCACTTTGCTCTAATGGTTTCCGTCATGGGAGTGACATTCCAACATAAATCATTTTTGTTAAAATAATTGCGCTGTCAGATCATGTTCCAAATAAAAATTTAATGGATGTTACAGATTCACTTGGATTGAAAAAAATTCTTTCGTATATAAATGATATAACATGAAAATTTGTCAGAATCATCGGGTATAGGACAAGGGTGGTATCAGATTAATCTTTTGATTTTACACACACAAATTTCAAATGAAAGAAACAATACATAAAAGTAAACTTTTTGTCTGTTTGTGAACTTAGAAATAATCATGTATGATTTTTTTTAATGAACAGAGGAAAAACTCTTCGAATAGGCCAATACTACACTGTACACACGGAAAACCTTTAAACTGAATACTGATCGCTTATGAAATAATGTTGTTTTTATTCGTACGTCAGAAAACTTGAAAAGAAGCGTCTTAGATTTTTTTTTTTCTGCATACGCAGGCTGATACTCCTCGGACACTCCCTGTATAGCCAGGCAGTGGAGTTTTTTTAGATATTACACATTCACATTGTCCGTTCGTGAGTGTCATGTATCACTTTAATTGTCCTTCATTTTTCATTAGTTTAATACATTGAAACCCTTTCCTTTCACAATCAAGTTTTTGCATGTTAAATAAATGCACACCTTTTTTAATGTTATGTCTGACCTTTCACTTGCTATAAAACAATCGGTTACCTAGATTAATATTATCTATTCTGCATCAATATAAAAAGAATTTTCCGCGTATAATGATATTAATGTTAACATTATCTATTCTGCATCAATATAAAAAGAATTTTCCGCGTAAAATGATATTAATCTCAAATAATTCATCGGCTTGTGCTTTTCAGTTCGAAATGAAATTAAGTCATTATTCAGTTCAATCGTTGCCAATGTTAACATTTTTTTTCCTTGAAGAGAGGTCATAATTCTTCACAGAAGACAAAGGAATGTCGACAGACGTGTAAATGATGTCACACACGGAGCTTTTCTCGTCTACAAAAGTTACACATACTTTCTGCAAAGCCCATAATTAGTCTTTAAAACAGTGTTTGTCTCCAGTATTCTGTGACATATTCTTGTTTTGGAACCATTTTAATTTCATGTCCCTAACTCTGTGGATTTTCGTTGAAACATCTTCCTAATCATTTGTGTTGTCTCTTCCCACGTTAAAAAAATTGAATGTCGGATACTTCTAGTTTGCCCTTTAGAATTTCATAGCACACCTTGCATCTTTCGTTAACACTTAATAGAAGGCGTCTGGACATTGTACAAATGCCACTATATCGTTATGTCAGGGTTGGTTTTTACGTCATTTTCTAAGATGTAGTATTTAACGAATTTAATGCAGCTCGTATACATACAAAGAAGAGATTCTATCAAAGCGAGGTGACTGAACGCGGACACTGTAGCAAGTTCTAAAAAGTAAAGTCACCAGTTCCGCAAGCCAAACCAGAAAAACAGTTCACTGGACAAAACACGATGCACCTCGACCTCCCAGCCCCCTCCCCCCTCCCCGTCATTCACCGCCCCCCCCCCCCCCCCCCCCCAAGACCAAACACCACCCAAGACAACGAAAACAAACAACGAGCAACCACCCATCCTCTTACACTCGGAGCAAAACGAGCGCCGAACGAAAACGAGGCCGTCGGGAAGGGGACCATGAGAGCCAAAACTACAATGATGACAACACTAATAACGATGCTAACACTAGCAACAACAGTGACGATAGCGATGATGATGATGATGATGATGATGATGATGATGATGATGATGATGATGATGATGATGATGATGATGATGATGATAAAAAATATTCAAACAACAAGAGGAGAACACCGCCACCCCCGGTGACAACATGACGACAGCAGTTCTAGCACCAACAGTGCTAGGAGAAAGGAGATGGGCCAGAGGACGGCAGAACAACAGGGTCTTTGTTTCCCCTTACCACTGCTCAATGGCACGAGGACAGACAACAGTGAAGACAACAACAATGGCAAAACCAGCAACAATGGTTAGCAGCAAGGAACAGAAACGATCAATGGACAACAAACAAACCACTGGGCGGCGACCACAGTGACAGAAGCTACATGCAGCGATGCTGGCACCAACAAGATTTATCTTGATGTGATAAGGATTGACAGCAGGTAAATTCCAGTTTCACCGAAAACCGAAGCTATTCATACTTCCCTTCGGGTGACATGAATGAGGCATTTTCATTGCAATTTCCCCACGATATTAACATTTTCATGGCCCCATATTTTGCAACCATATGATAAAACGGCAACAATTTGGACAGAATCCAACGGTAAAATGCTTGCTTCTAGATATCTGCATGAAACAAAATATCGTTTTCTGTGCATGACTACACGCCATTTTATGTAAAAGCACCAGCAGAACCTGTCTGTTTATCTGTCTGTCTGTCTGTCTATCAGTCTGTCTGTCTGTCTGCATGCATGTATGTATGCTCTCTCTCCTCTCTCTCTCTCTCTCTCTCTCTCTCTCTCTCTCTCTCTCTCCTCTCTCTCTCTCCCCTCACCCCCACCCCCAGTACAGTAGTGTGCGCTGAATGTTCGATTTCTTGTGTTCATGTGATTTTGTTCTCTTTTTAGTTGCATTACGTGTATCATTCTTGTATTCATGTATTGCATGTATATACCACCCCCTTTAAGAGGGCATTGGCCTTTTTGAATAAACTATCCGCATCCGCATCCCCCAGTACAGTATTGTGAACTGGATTAACAATCCACTCTGCAAAGAAAGATTCCTGTGCGTCATCCTCTTTGACGCGAACTTTAAATGCCCATAAAGACAGTGAAAAGCATGCTAGGATATTAGGCATGCACATAAACATGCCCGCACGTTCGCACGCGCGCGCGCCTGCGCGCGTACACACACACACACACACACACACACACACACACACACACACACACACACACACACACACACACACACACACACACACACACACACACACACACACACACCCATACACACAAAGAAACAGAATTACTGGATCTTCGTTAAGCTTATCCAAAATTCTAAGAAACAATATTTTGACATTTATGATAGCTGCAAATAAAGACACATCTTCATTATAAAACAGAATTTAACTGACATCATAAAACGATCACGAAGCGAATTACCAAAACAGTATAAGTTGTCACCGAAGTATTCAGTAACTCCTATATCTAGCTGCATTCGATGCAAATCAGACAAAACATTGGCTGTGAGAAAACTACTGCTTCCCGTTTAGTCTTCAAACACTCTAAAACACCTGACATGCAACTAAACACCTGACATGCAACTAATCATTCATTTCGAGTGCATCTGCTTGTTCACGACGTCTACGTTTTCATTATTAGCCACAGAGCAAAAAAAGCAGTGCAGCCTAATAAAATAACCTCCCGCTTATAGCTTGCATTTCCCCGCGTAGCCACAGAGCAAAAAAGCAGTGCAGCCTAATAAAATAACCTCCCGCTTATAGCTTGCATTTCCCCGCGTAGCCACAGAGCAAAAAAGCAGTGCAGCCTAATAAAATAACCTCCCGCTTATAGCTTGCATTTCCCCGCGTAGCCACAGAGCAAAAAAGCAGTGCAGCCTAATAAATAACCTCCCGCTTATAGCTTGCATTTCCCCGCGTATCCACAGAGCAAAAAAAGCAGTGCAGCCTAATAAAATAACCTCCCGCTTATAGCTTGCATTTCCCCGCGTATCCACAGAGCAAAAAAAGCAGTGCAGCCTAATAAAATAACCTCCCGCTTATAGCTTGCATTTCCCCGCGTAGCCACAGAGCAAAAAAAGCAGTGCAGCCTAATAAAATAACCTCCCGCTTATAGCTTGCATTTCCCCGGTAGCCACAGAGCAAAAAAAGCAGTGCAGCCTAATAAAATAACCTCCCGCTTATAGCTTGCATTTCCCCGCGTATCCACAGAGCAAAAAAAGCAGTGCAGCCTAATAAAATAACCTCCCGCTTATTTGCTTGCATTTCCCCGCGTATCCACAGAGCAAAAAAAGCAGTGCAGCCTAATAAAATAACCTCCCGCTTATAGCTTGCATTTCCCCGCGTATCCACAGAGCAAAAAAGCAGTGCAGCCTAATAAAATAACCTCCCGCTTATAGCTTGCATTTCCCCGCGTAGCCACAGAGCAAAAAAAGCAGTGCAGCCTAATAAAATAACCTCCCGCTTATAGCTTGCATTTCCCCGCGTAGCCACAGAGCAAAAAAAGCAGTGCAGCCTAATAAAATAAAACCCCCCGCTTATAGCTTGCATTTCCCCGCGTAGCCACAGAGCAAAAAAAGCAGTGCAGCCTAATAAAATAACCACCCGCTTATAGCTTGCATTTCCCCGCGTAGCCACAGAGCAAAAAAAGCAGTGCAGCCTAATAAAATAACCTCCCGCTTATAGCTTGCATTTCCCCGCGTAGCCACAGAGCAAAAAAAGCAGTGCAGCCTAATAAAATAACCTCCCGCTTATAGCTTGCATTTCCCCGCGTAGCCACAGAGCAAAAAAGCAGTGCAGCCTAATAAAATAACCTCCCGCTTATAGCTTGCATTTCCCCGCGTAGCCACAGAGCAAAAAAAGCAGTGCAGCCTAATAAAATAACCTCCCGCTTATAGCTTGCATTTCCCCGCGTAGCCACAGAGCAAAAAAAGCAGTGCAGCCTAATAAAATAACCTCCCGCTTATAGCTTGCATTTACCCGCGTAGCCACAGAGCAAAAAAAGCAGTGCAGCCTAATAAAATAACCTCCCGCTTATAGCTTGCATTTCCCCGCGTAGCCACAGAGCAAAAAAAGCAGTGCAGCCTAATAAAATAACCTCCCGCTTATAGCTTGCATTTCCCCGCGTAGCCACAGAGCAAAAAAAGCAGTGCAGCCTAATAAAATAACCTCCCGCTTATAGCTTGCATTTCCCCGCGTATCTGGGCCTCCAACAGCTGTGTACAATAATTATGTGTATAGCACAAGGCAAAGTGGCACCTGCTCATCGATTGTCTACAGTGATGTGTATAGCACAAGGCAAAGTGGCACCTGCTCATCGATTGTCTACAGTGATGTGTATAGCACAAGGCAAAGTGGCACCTGCTCATCGATTGTCTACAGTGATGTGTATAGCACAAGGCAAAGTGGCACCTGCTCATCGATTGTCTACAGTGATGTGTATAGCACAAGGCAAAGTGGCACCTGCTCATCGATTGTCTACAGTGATGTGTATAGCACAAGGCAAAGTGGCACCTGCTCATCGATTGTCTACAGTGATGTGTATAGCACAAGGCAAAGTGGCACCTGCTCATCGATTGTCTACAGTGATGTGTATAGCACAAGGCAAAGTGGCACCTGCTCATCGATTGTCTACAGTGATGTGTATAGCACAAGGCAAAGTGGCACCTGCTCATCGATTGTCTACAGTGATGTGTATAGCACAAGGCAAGTGGCACCTGCTCATCGATTGTCTACAGTGATGTGTATAGCACAAGGCAAAGTGGCACCTGCTCATCGATTGTCTACAGTGATCATAGTGCCGAAGTCGAGAGACTTCACGGACTTGAACAATTTCAGAACCATTTGTCGCTCCTCTGTGTTTTCAAAGCCATTCGAAAGAAATATGTTTACAAATACTTGATGGAATATCTTGAGAGCAACGAATGTTTTCCATTCCTTTCAATTTGGTTTTCGCCATCAGTATTGATGTCAAACTGCCTTTGTGCGTCTCAGTGACATAAGCAGAATCACAGGTGCTGTTTTCCTTGATATTGTGAACGCATTCGATCTTACCGACAACAACATACTGAGAAAAAAAAAATTAACGCTATTTTGCTAGGACCAGATTACATTATACCCCCTTTACCATTTATCTAAAAGCAGAACATAATGTGTCTTTAGCAACAGCAACTTCTCATCAACATGGGAGTGTGAAATATAGAGAGCCCACCGTTCTGATTTAGGTCTACTTCTGCCCTTTTTATTTATCAATTTTCTCCCGCTATCA
>CM031605.1:28950677-28958177 GCA_018398815.1 Conus ventricosus
TTTGTGACGCTTGCACAAGGCGACAATTGTCTTCATACGACCAGATTTCGGAAAGCCAGTGTTCAGAAGCAAAAAATCTATTCCGATTAAAAATAGAAGTCGAAATAATTTTCTTTTCACAACTTTTTCCGCGTCCATCTTTCAGTTTCAGTTTGATCAAAGAGCTGTCACTCCATATACGCTACACCACATCTGCTAAATCTCGAGATCACACTGCCCGCGATATACAGCTGATGCACAAGCGAATTAATGACTAAGATGAGATAATTCAATTCAGAAGAGGGTCCCATGGCTACGACTTAGCAGAGCTCCGACCTTCAAAACCGAGAAACATTTACGCGCTTGAAATGAAGTACACACCTTTATGCGAGATTTCCCACTGTAGTATTCTCCAGAGAAACAGAACGGGCAGGGAGTGTGTCCGTGCCTCTTTCCTTCCTTACTATTCCCCACAGGGACAGAACAAGGGTTGTCCGTGCCTCTTTCCTTCCTTACTATTCCCCACAGGGACAGAACAAGGGTTGTCCGTGCCTCTTTCCTTCCTTACTATTCCCCACAGGGACAGAACAAGGGTTGTCCGTGCCTCTTTCCTTCCTTACTATTCCCCACAAGGACAGAACAAGGGTTGTCCGTGCCTCTTTCCTTCCTTATCTATTCCCCACAGGGACAGAACAAGGGTTGTCCGTGCCTCTTTCCTTCCTTACTATTCCCACAAGGACAGAACAAGGGTTGTCCGTGCCTCTTTCCTTCCTTACTATTCCCCACAGGGACAGAACAAGGGTTGTCCGTGCCTCTTTCCTTCCTTACTATTCCCCACAGGGACAGAACAAGGGTTGTCCGTGCCTCTTTCCCTCCTGCTCATTCCCCAGGCGGACAAAAGTAGGAGTGTGTCGGTGATTCTTTCCCTGCTCGTCATTCACTTCTTCTTCTTCTCCTTTCTTTTAGTGTCCAAAATCATCATGTTGATTATACTGACACTTTTGTGTGCATGACCATTTTTCATCCCGCCATTAAGGCAGCCATACTCCAACTTCGGGGAAGGTGCATACTATGTGTAACGTGTCATCCATACTAACGGCCAAACTGGCCTTCTCTTCCGAAAGTTGGTGATGGGATTTTACGTGTGTGCAAGATGTTGTGCATGCGTTCACATACGGAACCTCGGTTTATAGTCTCATTCGAAGGACTGTATTGGGAACGGAGTCAGAACCAATGTTAACTCCAAGGGAAAAATCCCCCTGTACCGAAACGGCCCGGCGGAGATGCGAACCCGCAACCCCAAGATTACGAGTCCGGCGCTCTACCAACTGAGCTATTCCTGCCCCATCCATCCTATGAGGTGTCATCGATGCCAAAGACCACTTGTTATCACACCGGGACAGCCACTGGTCGTCGGTCCTTTCACACAGTGAAAGTGAAAGGGTTTCAGAGACAGCTTATTCTCACACTGGAATGGTCATTCCTCCATTCGCGTTGCTTGTACAAAGCAACGGTGGGCGAGTGTTGAGGCCCTTTGTTGTGTGTGTGTGTGTGTGTGTGTGTGTGTGTGTGTGTGTGTGTGTGTGTGTGTGTGTGTGTGTGTGTGTGTTTTGTGTGTGTGTGTGTGTGTGAGTGTGTGTGTGTGTGTGTGTGTGTGTGTGTGTGTGTGTGTGTGTGTGTGTGTGTGTGCGTGCGTGCGTGTGTGTGCGCGGTGCGTGCGTGCGTGCGTGCGTGCGTGCGTTGTGTGTGTGTGTGTGTGTGTGTGTGTGTGTGTGTGTGTGTGTGTGTGTGTGTGTGGTGTGTGTGTGTGTGAGTGTGTGTGTGTGTGTGTGTGTGTGTGTGTGTGTGTGTGTGTGTGTGTGTGGTGTGTTGTGTGTGTGCACGTGCATGCGTGCGCGTGTGTGTGTGCGCGCGTGCGCGTGTGTGTGTGTATGTGCAGCTGGGGAGAGGGAGAAGTACGGGCACTATAATGAGGATGTCCACGCTTGTTTCCCCCCTCATTATTCCTCAAAGGCACAGAATGAGGGTGTCCACGTTTGTTTCCCTCCTCATTATTCCTCAAAGGAACAGAATGAGGGTATCCACGTTTGTTTCCCGCCTCATTATTCCTCAAAGGAACAAAATGAGGGTATCCACGCTTGTTTCCCTCTTCCTCATTATTCCTCAAAGGAACAGAATGAGGGTATCCACGTTTGTTTCCCTCCTCATTATTCCTCTAAGGAACAGAATGAGGGTATCCACGCTTGTTTCCCGACTCATTATTCCTAAAAGGAACAGAATGAGGGTGTCCACTCTTGTTTCCCTCCTCATTATTCCTCAAAGGAACAGAATGAGGGTATCCACGCTTGTTTCCCTCCTCATTATTCTTCAAAGGAACAGAATGAGGGTATCCACGCTTGTTTCCCGCCTCATTATTCCTCAAAGGAACAGAATGAGGGTATCCACGCTTCTTTCCCTCTACCTCATTACTCCTCATACGTGTCCACGCTTGTTTCCCTCCTCCTCATTTCTCATAGGGATAGAAGAATAAGGCGTGTCCACGTTTGTTACCCTCCTCCTCATTTCTCATAGGGATAGAAGAATAAGGCGTGTCCACGCTTGTTTCCCTCCTCATCATTCCTCACAGGAACAGAAGAATAAGGCGTGTCCACGCTTGTTACCCTCCTCATCATTCCTCATGACGGGCTTTGGTCAAATTCTAGGAGGGCGAACCCCTTCACCAAATCTCATGGTTTCTTTATACCTGATTGTGTCTGGTGCGAGTAACGTAGCTCTTCTCTTCTTTTTCCGACCAGTCCTTCTGTGAAACCTGGTGTAAATAAATTGTTAGATGCAGTCCGTGGAAACGTTGGCTCACTATGAAGTAGTATGCCGCATGGACAACCATTTCTCTATAGCCTTGTCAGTCTATCCGTTGTTCTCGTCTTTTTCGTTCAACCTTTTCTTTCAAAAAATAATAATGGAGAGGACGAAACAGGAAACTACCCGTGTGGTACCCAGAAACACGCTCCAAAGCCAGCATGCACAATGACATTCAAGCCGGTTGAAACAGTGTGTGTGTGTGTGTGTGTGTATGTGTGAGAAAATGAAAGGAGGGAGGATAAAAGAAATCGTACACATACACTTCTGGCAGCTACTTGTCCGCAATGGTGTTTCGGAAACAGGGGAAAGTACCATCAGACGCTTATTCACCCTCAGACACATAATTAGCAGCATTCACCACAGACATGGCAGCCCTCGTGAGGACTAATAAATATTGCAAGACCTTCCATTTGACAAGGACACCGCCTTTGGCAGCAGGCGTTTAATTGATCTTCCAAGAGCAATCAGCTCACTCTGAATCTTAGTGTTTGCTTTTCGAAAACACTTATACATTTCAAAGCAAGTGAATGATGTATTCATTGCAAAAAGCCTCAAAGCAAACTTGTTTCCACTTTCTGCGTTCCACGTTTCTGCGTTCCAGATTGCCCTCAGTTTTGATTTTATAAAATGATAAGAACATTTAAATGAAGTATATTTCGTTACTGGTATTTGTACAATTTATTTTTTGAAGTCAAGACTAACACGATGGGCTGTCAGAAAATGAGAAACAGGTAAGTGACAAATAGGAAGAAAGACATAAGCATATAGACTGACTGACTGAAACCAATTTATTGTCAGATTAACTCACGGTTGTACTGACATTTAAGAAAACATTATGAACAGAATATGAACGTTTTTCATTCAAAGCAAAGAAGCATAATTAACACACAAAAATACGTGCGCACACATACACGTACACACACACACACACACACACACACCACACACACACACACACACACACACACACACACACACACACACACACACACACACACACACGTATACACACACACACACACACACACACACACACAACACAACACACACACATACACACACACACACACACACACACACACACACACACACACACACACACACACACACACACACACACACACACACACACACACACACGCACAAACACACGCACTTACATAAATACACAAACACACACATCTCAAAACAAACACACCCATACCCTCACATATACTCAAACTTACACACTCGCACACACAGACATACACACGCCCACACACACACGCGCACACACACCCGCGCGCCCACACACACACACACACACACACACACACACACACACACACACACACACACCACACACACACACACACACACACACATTCATACTCGAGCACTCGTACACACATGCATCACTCTCACAAACACACTCTTTCACGCACACGTACACGCGCGCACGCACATACACACCCACGTTCACACACACACACACACACACACACACACACACACACACACACACACACACACACACACACACACACGCACACACACACACACAGAAAAAAAAATAATAAAAATAAAAATAGAATTCTGCCCATTATGTACAATCTTGTACCCCTTTGCACCCCCCCCCCCTCCCCCCTCCCCCAGCCAGGAGCGACGGGATCAAGAGAGATCGAAGCAGCAGAACGGACGACATGAACAGGTTGGAGCTGGTCTCGGTACCACTTGTGTCGCGAATAAACTGGCCGTACCTAACACCGAATTGGATGAACATAGTACACAACACAGGAGGAACACATCAAGTCGATTCGAGATGATGATGACACGTCGCATATTCAGGATACGCTTCGGTGTTTGCATTCCGATCTGTAGGAGTGTAACAGCAGGGGCCCAGAAATCCACCCGTCGGACATCTGGAGTCTGGAGCAAGCTATAGACAAAATTATCGCTGGTTTTTGACACGGGAATGGTTAAGGGTTATGCCGCTACTCTTACAGAGCGACAGGTGCAGAGACGATTCCGAGATCCGCACAGAAATCAAGCTTTTCGGAAGGTCGTGTTCCATCAAACGGATGACGTGGGTGTGCTGCTGTGTGAATCAGACGACGTCGTTCTAGAATATTCCTGCGATCGTGTTCGGAAGACGATTGCTTATTCTGTTTTGACAAGCAGGAAGAAAGACACATGTCATCGGAGGAATGTGTTAAATTGGCCTGCCTTCGGAAAAGAAGACGCAGCGGCAACACGAAGCATGCAGAGACCCAAGCATGTGCTCTATGGTGGCTGCACTCTGTCCACGGACTGATCCAGTTTTACCTGGGGTGACCGTCGTCTACAGAACTGACAGTGAATACCAGTGACATTTTTCTCGTTCTCGAATTCGTCATGTAAAGTGAGAGAAAAGGACATTGCTGTGGTTTCCATGTCAATTAAATCGAAATTGAGTCGCGTTTTGTTGTTGTCGATCGCGTCGATTTGCTTAATGGGTTTTACAGCCTAACATCATTAAACTTCGTTCGTTCGTTCGTTCGTCCAAACATCAAAGCAATATGGCTATAGACGAGATAATTTCTACATACACAAACATAAGCACACACACACACACACACACACACACACACACACACGCACACGCACACACACTAAGAGCCCATATATACTGGTATTCAGAAACACCAATTCTGTGTGATTACATGTATATCCAATACATGGTAATCAAGGATCATTAAAGTATGGAACTGGCTGACATATTACTCGTAAGAGTCGAACAGCTTATGAGTGTATATGGATTGGGGAAGGGGAGAAGAGGGAGGAAGAGAGTGGGTGGGGGGAATGAAAAAGCCTTGCTCTACGTGCAAATTTGACGCCGAACCATACTGATATGGTTTTTGCCTAGAATAAGATTTTAACATTTCAAAAATTTGCAAATTGGAGAGAAAAAAAAACAAAAAAAAACACCTGTTTGGGGGGAGGGAGGCAGTGACGAGGGGTGGGGCGGTGGAAGAGTTAAAAATATCTTCCAAGTGGATGAGATTTAATAAGATAAACAGCCAACATTGCCAGACTCCAACCGTTCTCATAACTGGGATTGAAAACATTAGACATAGTCAGCGGAAGCTTGAAGGACTTCATCTTATCATGAAGAGGCTGAAAGTGATTTTTTGTACTAGTACAGTCAAATAAAAAATGAGGGATATCGAGAGTCTGACCACATGCACAAGCAGGTGCCGGTTTTAAATACCTACATAACCAACCATTTACCCGCAGCCTATGTACAAGGTTACGATTTGGGATTGGCCCTGGAGGATTACAACATTTGCTTGTTGGTTTAGTCATATCCCATCTGTGCTTCCGAGCTGAATCTTCAAGGTACTGATTCTGTCTTATGTTCCAGATTGAACTTTTCAGAATGTGGATAGCTTCAGATGAAGAAAGATGGATATCACAATTCAAAACATCAGATTTATTTATTGCAGCTTCCTTTGCATAAAAGTCAGCTAAATCATTGCCACGAAAACTGGAGTGTCCTGGGACCCATAACAAAGTTACATTGATACCCCGGGTTATTAGCTGATGAATGAGAAATAAGATCTCACACACCAAGTCTGAACGACTAGATTTTGATCTAGTTGCAAAGCCAGACGACTGCAGGCGGAAATCTAAACAAATCTTAAATAAATGTTAGCGAACCGCCCAGAGAACGTGGACAAACGAGTCTTGTGACTCGTTTGTCCACGTTCTCTGGGCGGTTCGCTAACATTTATTTAAGATTTGACTAGATTTTGATTGACAATGTAGAGCCGTAAGCGCTGATTTTGAGTCCGATAGTATAAGTATTTGTCTATGTATAACAGGCATGTCAAGTATAAAATCTAGTGCTTTCAAAATGGCAAATAACTCTGCTGTAAATATAGAACATCCTTTCGTAATATGATATTTCTTTCTAATGCTAAGCGCTGGTATTACAAAGGAAGCCCCAACATCGGAAGAATCTAAAACAGAACCATCCGTGAAAATGTGTAGATAGGAATCGTATTTCCTATCTATCAAGTCTTTGGCATAAGATGATAGTAACAGAGGATTATCTTTTTTATTCAGATCTCCGTAAGTGTAAATGATTTCAGCCTGCTCTGACAACCACGAAGAGTATGAACAACATGGAACCTCGGCAATACCATCAAGAGACAGGTTACAGTTCTGAAATAATGGGGAAACATAATCACCTAGGGACATGTATACCGATTTGTTAAGGATCTCTCTTGAACCATACGTACTTCCATCCAGTTCAGTCATTACTGAATTTGGAATGGTTCTAGCTCTCACTGTAAAATTACAGGCGCAACTTAGCCTGTGTTCATTTAAGGGTAACACACCAGCCTCCTTGTACGTCAAATCAATTGAAGCCCATCGGGGAAGTCCTAATGCAATTTTAAAGGCTAACGAGTCAATAAGCATATAGAGTCAGATAGAGATACACACGCGGAGACGGACTGCTTCTTTGGCTGTTTCTCTAGGTGGCTAACCAATGCATCCACGAACGTTCTTATGTTCTATCTGTGATTTTTACCGGAATATTTCTTGTCCTCAGCTCTTGATCACATAAGTAGTGTAACTGTGAAGAAATGTGTCTGAGGAAGGTAATGGAGATCGAACATTTACATGGAACGTACC
>CM031605.1:28963177-29000677 GCA_018398815.1 Conus ventricosus
TTCCCACACCATTCCTCCTCAAAACGCCCATAGTGAATTCCTTTCACAGAGTCAAAACGCTTTTTAAAATCAATAAATGCACATACAGTTTAGAATTCTTTTGTAAAGACTTTGTATAATAGCAGAGGGTGAAAATATAGTCAATTGTACTAAAACCCTGCTGGGAAAAACCTGCCTGTCTTCAAGTTTTTTTTTCCTTCTTTGCCCACATGGATACCCTTTTTTTCGTTAAAATGTGTGTATAAACGTTACTTACAACACTTGTTAAGGCATGCCACGATAATTATCTGGCTGATTAACGTCTCCTTTCTTATATTTTGGGAACGATAATGGATCGTGCCCATTGTTTAGGGAAAATCCATGATCAAACAATTTTTTTGAAAAAGAACAGCCAGAAAATCGATAACAACAACATTTGCAAGTTTTCAACATTTCACCTATGATTTTGTCAGGGGCCCGAGCTTTTCCCAGACTTGAAATGACCAATAACTGGCAAAAACCCTTGTCCTGGAAATCGCTTCATTAAATATGCATCAGAAACACTAATGTTGTTCATCACTATTGACTTCGCATTTCTCATGATGTGGCATTATATCTAATTCATTAAAGAGTGAGAAGAATGTTCGTACCACTGATCTTATAGTATGGAATTGTAGATAACTGATTTGGGGTTTTACGGACCGACTGTCTGCCAGAATAGTTTAGAATCGTGTACTGACTGCTTTAATTTTATCAACCTTGCTTGATCATACTCTGTTTTCTTTTGGTTTAACAAATACTTATATTCCTTTCTTTCCTTAACGTACGCCTCTCTTTTTTGTTGACGTGCATTCTTTGCTCGCTTGAATTTCCATAGTAACCCCCTAACTGCTTTCTTTTTACGGTGACATTCATCATCAAACCAGTCACTCTTTGAGAAGGGGAGGGGAGAAAAGAGAGAGAGAGGGAGAGAGAGAGAGAGAGAGAAGAGAGAGAGAGAGATGTACATGTGTTGGAACAGATATATTTCCCCGGGTTCAAGGACGGCAGTCGCGAAGCCGAATCGTGAATTAGAGTTTGCGTATCTTTGGGGTGTCATTGATTCGAAAGGCCGTAATGATTGAAATCTTTTGAAGGATATGATGGAGAAGAAAGGGGCGGGGGGTGTGGGTGTGAGGAAAGTTTATAAATCCAAACATTAATTTGATAAAGAAAAATGATTTTGTTATAGACCAGTTATTTTTGTAGAAAGTATTCTGCTCTTTGAAGGAAATCGATACAGTGGCATTTTCTTTTCAAAATAGACATGGTGACCTCACGGCTAAGTTTTTTACTTTTTTACCTTCAATCAACATCCAGCCTTATCTACAGGTGTAAAAACGCTAAATCTTGATTAAAAAATTATGACCCAGACGGGAAAAACGTCTTCTTTCTTCCGTTCAAACTCATTCTTGGAAGAATATAAGGAACCTGAATGCAGTTTTTTAGTGTTATTCCAAAGTGTAAATTTCATTGTTTTTGAAAACACGATCCACACACACACACACCACACACACACACACACACACACAAAACAACACACACACTCACCACTCCTCCACACCACACACAAAACACACACACACACACACACACACACACACCCACCACACACACACACCCCTCACACGCACGCACACCCCACACACACACACACACACACACACACACACACACGCGCGCGCGCGCGCGCGCGCGCGCGCGCGCGCGCGCACTAGCACACACAAAACACGGGTGTAAAATGTAATCCCCAACAGGCACATGACAAAGGGGAGCGGTGTGAGTAAGAGATGGGGTTGGAGGTTAAAAACAGCTATTATTAATCATGAATACGTCTTCAAATCATAAATACGTCTTCAGACATAAATCCAAAATTGTCACACACAAACTCATTCAAATGCGATGAAACTACCGCCTCGATCAAACTTCAAAGTCACCTGTATGGGATAAACACATTGATCTTCATTATCACCAAATTCACCCCGCATAAGGGTATACAATTTGATTTCTTTTTCCCAAACCCAAATTCCCCGCGTGGGGTAGAAAGTTTGATTCTCCTATAATCTATATTCTTTTCATGGATTAAAAAACTTGATCTTTTTGAAAATCCAAATGTATGGAAAGGAACAATAGCCATGATTTCCACCAAAACCCTAACGCATTTATGTGGTGTAAATAGCTTGACAGTAATCAAAACCCAAACTCACACACATGAGGTAAAAACTTGAGCTTCTTCAAAATCAAAACTCACCCACATAGAGGTAAAAAAAAAGCATGACCTTCATTGAAATCCAGACTTATCAACACAGGGGTAAAAACCAGGATCTTCATCGAAATCCAGACTCACCCACTTAGGGGTATAAGGCTTGGTATTCATCAAAATACAAACTCAGCTACATAAGGGTAAAAAACTATGACCTTCATTCTATTCAATTCAGTCTTGCTCGTTCTTACATCCTTCCTCCACCCATATCCCACCTTATCCGTACTACCTTCTCACTTAATTCAAATTTGTGGCAAATTCAACCTCCCCTCGCCTACCCTAGCCAGTCCTTCCATGCACATTAATTACTCCGCACAACCCACCCTCCCCCCCACCCCTCGCACTTTCTTAGTTTAAATTGTGCGAGATAGAAGATGAGAAAGGTATTTCTTCCCTTGCACGACTCGCTTCCCTCCTCCCTCCGTCCACCCGTCGTGCATTCTCTCCACTGATGTGAGTCTAATGGGTGGTAATGCTAGGCTGATATTTCATAGTTTGTACTTCCTTTAGTTAAGAATCTAATAACCCATCGAAAAATGTTTTTTTAAATGAACATTTGTAATAACAAATCATTTTCCAAACACGCATACATTACAAACGAGTTACATATACACAATAGAGGATTGCAAAACAAAAAACAGCAAAGGCAATCGAACAATTAAACGTTCTTGTACACAAAGCAAAAGGGGGAACGGGGATTTCCCATCGATAAAATTGGCTGTAACCTGATATTGTGTTGACCCGGCCAGTTGACCGGTGTATGCTGATTCAAACCCAATTGCTATCAAAGGTTATATCCATATGTATCCATGTTACAGAAGTTCTGCACAGTAGTTACTTTGTTGAAGGAAAGAAGCTTAATGATGTAATCTGACAGCGTTACTTTCCTTAAAACCGCGTTCCCACTGTCGGAGTGAAAGTTGTGCGTGAAAGTTCTTAGTGATCGTGGATCACTCAGGAGTGAAGCGACAAAGGGCCCTTTCACTCCAAAATAGTGGGAATGCATTTGGGTGATCGGTGTGTGATCTATTTGGGGAACTGACCCAAGCATTTCCTGTGGGCCACGCTCGCCGCGCCTCGCCTCAGACTGTGGCTGGCAAGGCTCGCACGCAACCGAAAATTTTTCCCGCGGTATGCAAATTGGACACGATGAATGCAGTAGGTGCCACTTGTGTTTAAACATGTTTGAACACAAATCTCGACAACGGAGTGATCTGACCGTGCACAATCACTCAATGCTGGCTAGGAGTGAAAGGGTCTGGTAGTGGGAATGCTACCTGCATTCATCGAGAACTTTAACGAATTTAGGCCCAAAAACACGATCACTCCGTCATTTCACTCATAGTGGGAAGGGGGTTTAAGTGAAATGTTTTCAATTCGGGAAGTGAATGAGGATACAGCCACAAATTCTGGCTTGCGGTATTTCCTTTCTCTCCCTTCATTTAATGGCTGGAAATGGTAAGCGTTGATTATTGATAGCGTTTAAGTTTAATCAAGGAAAGAAAGAAAAAATCCGCGCACACTCACATGAAAACTCCAACTGTCAGAATGAAATGTCTGGCGGACCAGAAGAGGGGTTAGAAAGGTAATCCTTCCCAGTCCAACACACACCAAACCCCTCCTTCCCAGCCGCCGCCCGTACCCCCAGCTTCACTCAAATCTATTCTTCTCCCCACCCCTACACTTTTTGCTAATTTTAACATCCCATAAGCCGAAACTAGCGGAATGATACCACATATTCCACTCCCCCGCCCCTTCCAAGGTACGTTTTTGATCGGAAGGGGAGAGAACTGTCCGTTTAGTACTAACTGAAAGGTTGGCCCCGCTATGTGGCCATCCCGTTTAGTCACTATCGCGCCAAATCACCAGCCCGCAATGTTGCAGTCCATTGGTCCATCCCGCAGAGTTGGGGCATCCCGCAAGGGGCCCGTCGTCGCCCAGCGCCCCTTTCGTCTGGCATACCCGTCCTCTAATACTCAACTCACCCACTGATGTCAAACAGCCTGAACCATTAAAAAACCAACCACATGAAACTCAAACACTGAACAAAACAATAATGAAATGTCAAAAAATTTATTCAGATTATCAACAAAACCACGAGAGGATAAAACACCACTAAACATTAACAAATTTTCTTCAAATATCAACATTTTAATATAAGCACCAAAGAGCGTAAGAACACTAATACAAATCTACACTTTGTTCCAATGTACATAATTTGTGTTTTTTGTTGGGCTTTAAACATTTCAATAACACGCGCCTCTACCTAAGGACCATACATTGATTAAATCAAAATTCAAGCGCGGAAAAATATTCAATTTTATTATGATGTTTTCTCCTTACACCTTCATATTGGGGGGAAAAGAGTGCTATTGAATGCCTAAAACAAATTCTTCGTCATAAAAGGAGAGAGAGAGGAGAGAGAGAGAGAGAGAGAGAGAGAGAAGAGAGAGAGAGAGAGAGAGGACTGACACAGACACGACTGAGTGGAAAACTTTTTTTATTGTCCAATAGCTGTACAGCCCTCTCATCAGACAAGGGGGAACAATCATATATAAAATGAATGTTTATCATAAATGATCTCAATGAGTTTTATCAAACGACTATACCAAACACACGGCATGAAAGAAAATAATGCACGCACATGCAGGTGCATACACACGCGCGCCTCGCGCACAGCAAACTCACTACACACACGCGCACGCAGAAATAAAGAGAGGGGAAGAGAGAGAGAGAGAGAGGAGAGAAGAGAGAGAGAGAGAGAAGGAGAGAGAGAGAGAGAGAGAGAGGTGGGGGGGGGGGGGGGGGGGGGGGAAGAGTGCGAGAGAAAGAGAGAGAGCAGAGACAGAAAACAGAAGAATGCAATTCGCGAAGCTGGTAAACAGATGGTGGATCATCTTGACTCACTTGTTGGCTTTGTTCCATTAACACTTTCCTAATCTTCATTTGCTTATCTCTGCTAAAAATCTAGCCAGGGATTTCGTTACATATTCATTTGTTATTTGAAAGAATATATGTTACCGATCTCTGATCAGGAATTCCTTAAAGGAATTTAGAATATTACAGCGTTTGCTTTTTCATTAAAGCAGAGCATTTGAACAGTACATATTTCATCCCTGTTCCATTTCCACACGACGGCAAACAACGTTGTTTTTTATCTTCTTCTTTGAAACCACTATTTGACATTTTTTTTAGGCCGCTAACTCTTAAGTCCTTGAATCTGAAAAGACTAACCCCTATGCCATTTATCCAATACAAATGGATAAAATATTGTTCTGCTTGAAAAACATTTTTGAAATAATAAAACCACCTATATTTATCATTAGCTTCCAATTCTTCTGAATGCCAATGCTGTTTTAAAATATCAGGAGATAAGTTCTATCTTTGAATTCACTAATAAAACTACTCACACACTGCACCTTGGCTTAGCCTACAATACCAAATCCCTTCTACGCATAAAATTCTCATTAAATGACCAGATTTATGTTGTATAACAAGCATTTCATATGACTGTCTGCAAATTCTCGACATTGGTAGGTTAATAAGTTTAAGCAATATTTAATACACTACAGACATTCGAAATACAGAGGTATATCTTCCGGTATCGCCATAAACAAAGTAATAGAAGTGTGGAGGGAAGACCTAAAAAGTCTTTTTCATTGCAAAGGAATGCACTTTTTTTCAATTTTTCCTATCTTCTTCAGTCCCCTACACATCAGCTGCGTAGGTTTATATGGCTCAAATTGTGTGTCCAAATAGTTTTCCAAAACTATCTACAACCCCAGTGTTCAATTTTCTCAATGGATCTCATATGCCCATTACCCTTTCTTCCCTTTTCTAACAGACGTCTAATAAATGCTACCCATACTAATTTTGTGGTAAAAACCATTCCCAAATATTTGTAAGAATTTGTAACCATCACTTCTTTACCTCCATAAAACCATCATCTCCTGGCAGCCAAATGACCTCCCCTTTCTAAACACCATTACGTTTGTCTTTTTAAGATTAATACTTCAGATGTATTCTATCTGTTTCTCTTTTTAAGCTGTCAACTGGTTCTGAGAGACCTATTATTGTATTCGACACAAGTAATGGACATCGTCAGCAAACAAGAAAGAAAGATTTTTCGTCTTGCCCCAGGAATCAATTGTATTCCATGCTTTCCAGTCACAGACAATTCTACAGCTAATTCATTAAAGAAAAAGGAAAAACAATATGGGGCCACAGAAGGCAACCTTGTCTCACTCCCCTAGGACAATTGAAATAATCATAAATAACCAACATTTCCACGAACACCAGCCAACACAGAACCATAAATACTTCTTAAGGCCCTAAACATTTTGCCAGTTCACTACCATTTCCTCCTCAAAACTGCCATAGTGAATTCTGTTCACAGAGTCAAACGCTTTTTAAAATCAATAAATGCAACATACATTAGAATTCTTTTGTAAAGACTTTTTGTATAATAGCAGTAGAGTGTGAAAAAATGGTCAATTGTACTAACCCGGCTCGGAAACCTGCCTGCTCTTCAAGAAATTTTTCTTCGTCTTTTTTGCCAACATGGATATGCCATTTCGTTAAAATGGGTGTATAAACGTTACTTTACCAACACTTGTTCAGGCAATGCCACGATAATCATCTGCTGATTAAACGTCTCCTTTCTTATAGATTGTACGATAAAGATCGTGAACCAATTGTTTTTAAGGAAAATTCCATGATCAAACAATTTGTTGAAAAAGACAACCAGAAAATCGATATCAACAACATGTGCATTTTTCAACATACACACCAATGATTTTGTCAGGGCCTGAGCTTTTCCCAGTCTTGAAAGACCAATACTGGCAAAGGACCTCTTTCTGGAAATCGCTTAAACATTAAATGATGCATCAGAAACACTAATTTTTGTTCATCACTATTGACTTTGCATTCCTCCTGATGTGGCAATATATCTACTTCATTAAAGAGTGAGGAATAAATTGTACGTACCACTGATCTATACGTATGGAATTGTAATATCACTGATTTTGTGTTCACGGACCTGACTGTCTGCCAGAAAAGATTAGAATCAAGTCCTGACTGCTTAAATTAATCAACCTTGCTTGAATCATGAGCACTCTGTTTTCTTTTGTTTAACAAATACTTATATACCTTTCTTTCCTTAACGTACGCGCATCTCTTTTTTTGTTGAAGTGCATTCTTTGCTCGGCTTGAATTTTTTTCCATAGTAACCCCCTAACTGCTTTCCTTTTAACGGTGACATTCATCATCACACCAGTCACTCTTGAAAAGAAGGAGAGAGAGAGAGAGAGAGAGAGATAGAGAGAGAGAGAGAGAGAGAGAGAGAGAGAAGAGAGAGAGAGAAGAGATGTACATGAGTTGGAACAGATATATTTCGTATTCAAGACGGCATTGCCGCGCAGCCGAATCGTGAATTAGAGTTTGCGTATCATTTGCGGATGTCATTGATTCGAAGGCGTAAAATGATTTGAAATCTCTTGAAGGATATGATGGGAGAAGAAAAGGGTGTGGTGTGGGTTGAGACGTTATAATCCAAACATTAATTTGATAAAAGAAAAATGAATTTGTTATAGACCATTATTTTTGTAGAAAGAATTCGTGCTCTTTTGAAGGAAATGATTACAGTGGCATTTTATCTTTTCAAAATCGACCAAGGACCTCACGCTAAAGTTGTACTTTTTTACCTTCCATTATCACCATCCTGCCTTATCTACAGGTGTAAACACTCTAAGTTCATGAAATTAACAAAAAAAATTATGACCCAGACGGGAAAAACGACTTCTTCCTTTCAAACTCAATACTTGGAATGAAGTATATGAACCTGAATGCAGTTTAGTGTTATTCCAAAGTGTAAATACATTGTTTTATTGAAAACACACGATCCACACACTCACACACAACACACACCACACACACACACACACAACACGACACACTCACTCCACACCACACATCACACACACACACGACACACACACACACACAACACACACACACACAACACACCCACACACACACACACACACACACACAACAACTCACACACACACGCGCACACACACACACACACACCACAATCACACACACACACACACACACACACACACACACACACAACACCCACACACACAAAACACACCACGCTCGCGCGCGCGCCACTAGCATACACATACACGGGTGTAAAATTAATCCCCAACAGCAACATGACAAGTGAGCGGTGTGAGTAGAGAGTGGGTTGAGTTAAAACAGCTATTATTAATCATGAATACGTCTTCAAATCAAAAACGTCTTCAGACATAAATCCAAAATTGTCACACAAACTCATTCATAGCATGAAACTACCGCTCTCGTCAAACTTCAAAGTCACCTGGATATGGGATAACACATTGATCTTCATTACAACCAAATCACATCGCATAAGGCATGGCTGCGTAAGCTTTCCAGGAATGGGGGGGCAATGGATATTTCAAATCATTGAACTGTCCGACCATCACAATATGGCAATGTTTCGATTAGATAAAAAACCAGCATGCAATATTTATTCACACACACACAGACACACCCACAGACACACACACACACACACACTCACACACACACACCACACACACACACACACAACACACACACACCACAGTCTTTTGTACTCCGGTGGAAGATGTTATGGAACCAGCCACCAATCACTTTTGAAAAACATAAAAGGAACAAAAATCAGTTTAAGAAAAAACAGAAAAAGCATCTCATGGAGTTTAGCAATCAATATTTCTCAAATTCCTTTGAATAACTTTTCAGTGATTTTCGATGATGTATCCATGTGTATAAGTTTATGCCTAAGTACATGTTCTGTTTAGGCGTGTGTATGCTTTGTATACAATGATTGATTTGTACATAACTTAACTCTCTCTCTCTCTCTCTCTCACTCTCTCTCTCTCTCAATCTCAATCTCTCTCTCTCCTCTCACTCTCTCTCTCTCTCTTGTTATTTCCTTGATAAGATAATCTATAACAGGCTTGAATTCTTTTTTTTTTGTACTCCTTCACCCTCCACCCCCACGCCTCCATCCTACCAACCCCTCCTCCTATTTCCACTCCCACTCCCTCATCCCCCCTCAGATTCACCCCAACCACCTCCCTCGCCCTTTCCGCTGGTTTTCACTCTTTTGTATTACTCGTTTTCATTATTTTTATTATTCAAGTTTCTTTGTTTTGTTATGATGGCTTGAAGTAAAAAAGCAGTTTCTTCTCACTGCTATTCAATGTTCCATCTGGAAATAAAATTTGCCTTTTTTTGACTTTATGTACACACCCACACACACACACCACACACACACACTCACGAACACTTGAAATCATTTTGTAAGCTGGACTAAGAGTCCGCGAATGTGACAGGGGCGGACGAGCGAGACCAGCAAGTACCACCCTGATCACCAGGTTCCTCATCCCTTCCCCACCGACTACCGCAACACAAGATGCTTAAAAAGGAGAAAGAATTTTGGATATAATTTAGAATGCCAAGTTAAAGATTGAATTACCAAGAAAAGTGGTCTCAAACCATAATTCATTTATAATTTGAAAACAAAAAGGAAATTGCGCAAAAGAAAGAATTAGCCGGCTACCACTAAAAAAAACACAAACGAACCACGAACTGATGCTTACCCCAGCTAACCCTGGGTAGACCCAAGTGGCTGTTCAAGCGACTCTCTCTGCCCTCTGTCCTCGAGAGACCACATAGCAGTTGCGGACAAGAGATGATGTCCCTCCCCTACAGGCCGACTTAGGATGAAGAACCGACCGTACCTTCGACAAGTGTATAAACCAGAACCGAGCGGGCGCTCCCAGGGACATCTTCCGCTTTAGTGCAGAGAACAACCTGCCTAACGATGGCGGCCACTATGCCACGCTGCTTCACAGAAGTGAGAATACCACAAGACTAAAGGAATCTTGGCACGTCGGCAGTCAAAAAAAGACAGGTGAGAGGCCGATAGACAGAAAGTTCGAGAGAAAGGTACCAGCGACCTCTGAACCTGCATGATGAATTTGTCACGGGCATGGACTAAGAGAAGAGAGAGAAAGCAACACCTTAACCTGAGCCTAAAACTACATTAAGGTGCAACCGCACCACAAGCCCCATTAAGGACGGACAACGCAACCAACCAACAACGACCATAAATAAAATGATAAATTTTCCGCCACCCTAGATGGTTCAATCGAACGTAGGCCGCGTGAACAAACTCGTGACCAACCCCACCTTCTAAAAGCATCATTTGCTCTGATTACAGTGCTCCTTTGCACCTTGACGCATGTGCAAATTCACAACATGGGACCACGAAACCCAACCCTCTGAGATCGACAGCGTACGATAATCCAATACAAACATTCCCACGATAGAACTTACAATAGGAGATAAATTATTACTTCATTATCAACAACTAAGCCAACCATCCACCAATAAAGTAACACTCCGAACCAGTGTGATTCACTACCGTTAACATCACTGAGTGAAAAACTATCACTACACCGAACACAAGCCAAAAAAACAACAAACAAACAAACAACATAACTTTAGATGAGGGGAAAAGTGTCCCCTGACTGATTTCCCCCAATGGGTGACTACGGAGCACGCTGAGATAGTCAGCATCCGTATTGCTGAACCCTTATATGGCGAAAATGAAAGCATGACTCTGCAGTTCCACTGCATAACCCAAGATCGAACGACTGACTTGGCCGACCGGTCCAGGCACTGGAGAGGGAGATTATCGCTCTCCAGTACAACTTCTTCCGGTCCGCCGAACTTTTTCTGGGCACGCCAGTGCGCGTCCATATCCTGCCGAGAGCGAGCAGCAACAGTAGGGCATCGATAGTCCTAAGGCGGACGGCCTCTGGTATCGAGTCGCCTAGTCTAACCGCTACCAGAGTGTAGCGGTGACCGCGACCGGATGGTGGATTAAATGGGTCCCACCATGTCAACACCAACCTAGCTGAATGGCTCCCCAACCAGAGGCACTGGGACCCTAGGAACACGCTTTCAAAGCGACCCTTAGCGATTGTCCGTTGGCAGACAATCGACAACTGTGGCAGTACGCCTAAACCTGTGAGTTCATCCCATCCAGAAGAAATCCTGTCTTACCCGCATCGAGAGTCGCTTTAGCCCATAGACCTGCCATGGGTGAATCATGGTCCTGTGCCGAGAACAGACTCTCTCAAGCTTGGGGAAACGACTAGTTGCTTGGCTACCCATCTGCCTGAGTGAAAACCCTAAAGCGGATCCCCTTGTGGAGCTTAAAGCTCTCCCTTGGCATTCCGGGCAGACTGAGCCGGGACATCCACCATTTGTCGCAGGGCGCTGGAGACATCCAAATCCCTGGCCTTAAGACCGTACTATGGTAGCACGATCGACTCTCGTGCAAGACCTCGTCGAGATCGGCTGATAGAACGAGAACGCAATTCATGTTCCTGCTTCTTGCTTTGGCGCGCGTGAACTCCACACACGCCCTGTACGGCAGATTCCCGTAGACAAGACTGACTGCTCCGTCTGCGAAGGTGATGAATTCCTATGAGAAGGGAATAACAAAGGTCGCCTCCTCCACCGCGATGCCCATACTTCGCCACAGAAGTAGGGGGTGGAGATAGGGATGATACAGAAGGAACGGGTGGAGGTAAAACAGCCTCCAACCCCACACATCATAACTGCGCCCCGCGAGCCTCAGGGGAAACCAAATCCTTAATCTACAAAGAGCGTTGATGCTGCCGAATCCCTGATGGAGTCGACACAAGAAGAACCCACAACGGAAAGAAATACTGGCACTTCTGAACCACCAGAAGCTGGGATGGACCCCACGTTAGAGCCGATGCACGATGCCGCTGGAAAGACTACCCCATGACTATTAACCGGCCGGCTTTTAGGGCAATCTTCCTAATTGGGCCGGGACTGACCACAAAGAAAACACCGTCGGGTGCTGATGTCATCCGACGAACTGCCTGCCTTGCTCGACCCGCTAGCGTCGTCGCGCCTATTGCCCACTAAATCCTGTTGGGTCTTCGTCCTTCCTGGGCGATGCCCATAAGCCCTACGGGCTTCAAGCACACACCTCGAGGCGTATGAATCGCAGAGCCGTGAAAGCCTGTGGTGCTGTCTCGCCTATACGGATCCTCAACTCAGGGACACAGTGTATTTGGTGTGCGCTAGCTGCTCGATTAGAATCAGATCCTCACGCTCCAGCTCTACCAACTGACCCAGTACCCTAGCGTTTTGCGTCAGCCTATCCCAAACTGCAACGAAGGTCCTCATCGGTATTCTTTTCATGGACCTAAACTTCCTCCTGTACTATTCTGGGGTGAGTTGGAAACGCTTTTTACCAGAAAGCCAACAGCATGTCTGCATAAGACGCGCCTCATTAGAGTAAGCACACACTCCTTGCAGGCACCCGAAAATCCAGAAAAAAAAAGGTGCATGGCCTTTTGTTCCTCAGTACAATTGTATAACTCGAAACCTTGCAAAATGCTCTAAGAACATGTCAATGTCCTCACAAGTCTGAACTCTGGAAGCTTAACTTTGGGCCTCTAACTCTATCACTTGCCCTGTCCGATCTACTCCCTGATTACCATGCGGGAGGCCGCGAAAGAAGTTGTTCCATCTCTTCCCTGCCAGAGCATCCTACGGCAGCCTCCTCTCTAAACGCTGATCTAACTCTTCCTGAAAACTCATCCCGACGGAGGGCTTTCTGCCTAGCAGCCTCGTTCCCCTACGCAAGCTTCCTGTCGTAGCAGCCACTTCCCTACGCAGAGCTTCCTGTCTAGAGCCCTTCCCTACGCCGAGGTTCCCCTCCTCCCTACTCTGAGCAGGCCTCCTCTCTGCGCAGAGCAGCTCCTCTCTGCGCAGAGCCTCCATCTATCTAGCTCTTCCTCCGCATGGCTTCCTGCCTGGAAGCCTCTTCCTTACGCTGGGCTTCATCCACTCGCGCTGTCGCCCAAAAACATAAGACAAGGCAATATCCAGGGAGGATCACCACTCCCGACACGGAAGGATGACTCCGTTTTCGACCCGGCCCTTGGGTCCTCGACTTTCCCATGAGAAGTCCCCCGGGGCTTCTCCTTACGAGGGGAATGCAGGGAGAAGAGTAGGGCTTTGGTTCTCGACTCAAACAGAACCCATAGTATTGCATCAACTATACTCAGAACTCTTCCTAGCGGAAGTGCCATCGGGGTCTCCGCAGAAGATCCCCTAGCGAAGAATCGTGAAAGTACTCACTGGACTATCCTACAGCACTGAATAAGAGAAGTCACTGTAGTTCGAAGTACTGGTACTAATAGTAGGTACTAACATTTTGAAAACCCTTCTTCTTTGACGCATCGTCGCCATACTCAACGCAGCAGCCGGACGTTGCCATGACCACTATATCCGACGTTCTCCAATAAGGGGAAAGACAATTCCACTAGAGAGAAACAAAATACCGCACGGAAATATGTCACGTCACTTGGGACTGACTGAAAACAGCAAAATAAAAAAAAAACGTCAACGAACAATGTTCGCGCCTCCCACTACTGGCAACACCGCGCTCCACAGCACGAGCAACGCGGTGGGGCTCCACTGAAAAAACAAAAAAAAAAAAAAATTCCGCTGCTTCCCACTCTGGCAACACCGCGCTCCACAGCACTAGCAACAGTAGCGGTGGGGCTCCCCCGGAAAAAAAAAACCCAAACAAAATGGCAGAACGAAACCGGAGAGAGGAAAAAAGTGACACTAACTCCGATACACCTCACCTGACACCATACCCACCGGGGTACAAAAAAACTGCTAACATACAAAACAGATGACAGACAGAGTGTGCAAACAGAAAGAAAGTCTTACGGCCGTATCTGCGTAAGGCACCCGGCGGAAGGAGGAGGTCTGGTCGCGGTCCGTCTCCCCCTGGTCTACCTCGACCTCCCCAGTCCCACACCGATGTTCCTTCAGGCCATCCCACGACTCCCTACACGCTCTATCACCCAGCCAACCACCCACAATACCAAACATGACTAACTAACCAAACGTATACAGAACAGACAGAACTGGGACAGAACTCCGCGAAACGCGAGAGACAGTCAAGCCCTTCACATCCCGGAACGAGCCCCCACAATGAGGCAGCGGAGCCGACCCCTGAGTCTGCCCGTGCCAGGACTCGGTCTAGATGGAGTGAAGGAGGTGACTGACCTCACAACGTCCCCGCAAGAGACCACACAAAAAAGATTACAATACAAACACCCCATTTATTCGACACCAACACACATAGTCACAAATAAGTCTTCAACACACACGACATACACACAATTAAGAATTCCAACACACAACAACATGCACAATCACAATCAATCACTTCAACACACACGACATAACCCACAATTAAGCATTCCAACACATCACAACATGCACAATATCACATTCAAGCATTTCCAACACACACAACAACTATATTATATAAATAAGCTTTCCAGCACCCATCCCTTTCCGTGTCTCATGCAGTTCCCACAACTCCCCTGCCTCCCCGAGTGCACTGGGAGCACCCGACGCACCAGCTCCCCAAACCCGGGTAGTTTCTTTTGAACTGAGTTTCCTTTGATGCCGACACCACTGGACACACACAGACACATACATACCCAAATCGCAACGCCACAGGGCTAACCACTACAGGTCACATGGGCTGTATGAAATTGAAGGACAGGTGGAGAGCCGCATCCCGTGGGACGAGGCGTTGTCGCTGAGGAGTTCTGGACATGGATTAGGCACGTTCCCGAAGCAAAGTCCACGTGCATCTCCCCCATGCGCCTGCCCCAACCAGTGCGCGCCCCAACCTGTGGGCCAGCTCCGGTGAATCCCCTCGTGAGGAGGAAAACGGAACTGGTAGGAAAGTAGAAATGGTACTGGAACCCCGCAGTCCGTACGGTCTGACACATGCTGTTAAACTCCTAACAGCCACGCATGATGGGCGAGGGGAGGTTAGCCTGAATACATTCATAGCACCAGCTCAACACAGACTGAGCAAAACAACCGTAAACCAACTGAGAATGTTCGCTAAAGGTTTCTCATACGAACAGGTAAAGATTGACAATCACAGGCTAAACACATGGATAAAAATTGTAAATATTCATCCTTCCCTCAGATCACGTCAAACAATTTCCTTTCTTATGAACTGATACTAATACAGCAACCATCGCTTATAACTGCCACCACATTTGCAAATAATAAATTCGAAATGGCAACAATTATCACCACATTTTATGTAACAACATATCAAAATAACACATTTCTCCAACACACGCATCCCAAACGACTAATCATGCGAACTCACGCTCGCAAACATAAAACTCGATCTCCTTGCACACAAACAAAACAACGGTGGGGTGGCCGAAGAATAAGAGTCCGGGCGAATGTGACAGGGGCTGACGAGCGAGACAAAGCAAGTACCAACCCTGAATCACCAGGTTCTCACTCTCGCCTTCCCACCGACAACCGCATCACAAGATGCATAAAAGGAGAAAGAATTTATTAGAATATAAATTTAGAAATGGCCAAGTTAAAGATTGAATTAACCAGAGAAAAGGGTCATCAAAGCTTATTTCTTTTTATAATTTTGAAAACGAAAAAGGGGCAATTGCTTTCAAAGAGAGAAATACCGGCAAACAACAAAAAAACACAAACGAACCACGAAACTGAAGCTTAACCAGCTACCCGTGGTGTCCAAGTGGCGGTCCAGCGACTCTCCCTCTGCCCTCTGTCCAGTCAGAGGACCACAGAGCATATGCGGAAAAGAGTGATGTCCCTCCCCTACAGCCGACTGTAGGAAATGAATGACCGACCGTACCTTCGACGAAGTGGTTGAGATACCAAACCGCGCGGGCCGGCTCCCCGGGACATCTTCCGCTTGATTGAAGAGAAAACCTGCCTAAGCGATGGCGTCCAACAGAGCCACGTACGCGTCACAGATGAGAAAACCTCACGCCTAAGAGGAATCTTGCACGTGCGCAGTAGAAAAGACAGTGAGAGGCCGATAGACAGAAAGTCGAGAGAAAAGGTACAAGCCACCCGTGAACCTCAGGATGAATTTGCAACGGCCAGTGAAAATTAGAGAGAGAGAGAGAGGAAAGCCTACCTAACCTGAGCTGAACTACATTAAGTGTCAAACCGCACCACAAGCCACATTAAGGACGGACACGCGACAACAACAACGACCAATAAATAAATGAATAAAATCCTCCACCCTAATGTCAATCGACGTAGGCCACGTGACAAACTTCGTACACGTCCCATGCCAATGTCCGCACATATGTGTCTTTGATCTCTTAAGGAATTTCTGGAATCTTTCCGGCAGCTCCTTCACCCAAGAGAATTTCAATCTTCCTTGACAACTGAAGACTTTGTTGGTCACATCTGCGCTTTATATGCTCTTTGACGTTCTCTATGGCCTCATAGTATTGCTGTCTGTAATAAGCAGAAGGTCAGAGTGGCTGGGGACCCTGGGAGCTCTCATAAAGCCTTCATGGAGGCTGTGTCTGTCTCGGAATGCGGGGCTCATCACACACGTTTGCAGCCGTGGCTGAGACGTCGGCGAAAAACGTCTGGAAACTTTTATCCTGGCGCATACTTCAAGCGTTCTCAGACAGGGGTTTGCAGCGTTTGTTGCATCCACACAGGACGTTTTGTTTCCTTTGAACAGCTGTCCGCCAGCTCTTCAGTCACATTAAAGACATCCCGTGAAAGTGAGAGCCCAAGACAGGTGGAGAACTGCTGCATAAGTGCAAGAAGGCCGGATGCCCTCCTGGCATACCTCATCATGTCCTTGTGAGACTAGTTTAAGTGTTTCTTGCAAAGCCTCATAGTTCTCAATGAGAGATTCCAAAAGCTCTTGTTCGAACAGTCCACCTTGTTGGACACAGTGGTTTAAATGGACTGGCTGCACGAAGTTGATGTTTCATGTTGGATTGTTTCAAAAAGGATCTGTCGTTTTGGTGATCTGATCAACTGAATGACCTCTGTGGCAAAGTCAAGGGCATCTCTTATTACTTTGACCTTTCTGGAAGACTCTTGTAAGACAAGATTGACTGAGTGTGCCAAACAGTGTACGGACACTGCTGACGGGACCTCATCTTTGAACCGTTTTGCTACTCCTGAAACGTGACCCTGAAAATTACTGGCCCCGTCGTAGGCCTGACCCCAACACTTCTGCACTGGCAAGTCCAGCCTGATCAAGCAATCCTTTAGCGCATTAAAAATTGTCTCAGCACAGTAATGTCAACATGCACCAGTCCCACAGGCTCCTCTATGACTTCAAACTGCTCAGTTAACCCATCTTATGCAAATTACAGCCTGCTCCCTGTTTGCAACATCACGGGTTTCGTCAGCTGGTATCAAAAACCAATTCGCTTCTCTGATTTCAAGTACAACAGATCGCAAGACTTTATGTGCCATAATCCTGAGGATCTCGTTGACAATATCATGTGACAGATATTTTGAACCTGTGTTTGTTTTTTCCTTGCAGGCCCTCTCCAAAGCAGAACTTGAGCAGCTGTTGAAGTTGCCTTCCTGCTCGTCATGTCCCACGAGAGGCAGACCCTGACGCAGGAGAAACTGAAGGCTCTTTAGTTCGTTCATTAGGCCTTTGCAGGTGTTTCTTTTGTTCTGTTTCATGCTGACACGTCACTGGAGCACACACTGACGTTGTAGACTGCCTACAGTATACGTCATACACGGCTGCTCCATGTGAAGATGATTTTTTCCGTGCTTGAGAACTTTCCAGCGCTTTCTTTCCAGTTGTCAAAAGCGCTACATACAAACGCTGCATCAGGTTTGCAGCCTTGATGATTAGCCCTCATGCAGAAGAAACAACATACCTTGTTGTCTGTTTTGCATAGGAGAAGCCAAGGGTATTGCTGGGACCAAGATCTTTGGAAATAGTGGGGCCTTCCTGAACTTACCCAGGTCAGTTTGGAGAGGACTGTGTCGCTCTGTGGCTGAAAGGAGTTGACTGCGTCCTTGCAGCACACAGTAACTGACATTTGGTTTCTTACAGTAGCAGGTCGGTCAATGTCATCACGAGGAGACTGCGCAGGTCGGTTGACGTCGTCACGAGGAGACTGTACGTTGATTCACCTCTGTAGGAGATGAAAAAACACTTTCTTTCTTCCTCCTTTTCTTCATCATTTTCACTGTCCTGGTTTGATGAAGTGTTAGGCTCACAAAATGTTCCTCGCCTATTTGCCCTAAAAAGGACAGGTGAAGGATGATTCAATGTCTCCCGCCAAGATCTTATTCATCAGGTAGCATATCCTGGAGCTCTCTTGCTGACTTGTTACGATGTGTAAAGTCCCTACCAATCATTCTCGCCATAGCTTGCACTACAATAGCATCAGCATATATGCCATTCTTGGCAATGTTGGTCAGGTACTGGTCAGTAATGTGTGACCAAAGGGGTCAGCTGCAGAGAGGTTCCCGAGAAATGTGTTGACACTTTCCTGAGCGAGTTTGACAGGAAGTCTAACAAGTATGACGACAAGGTGATGCACACATCAAACATACTCTCTCTCCCCTCTCTCCTCCCCCTTCTCTCCCCTCTCTCTCTCTCCTCTCCTTCTCTCCTCTCCTCTCTCTCTCTCTCTCTCTCCTCTCTCTCTCACTCTCTCCTTCTCTCTCTCTCTCTCTGATTTTTTGGAGGTGCTCAATATTAGGGGGGGGCAGTATATAAGGCTGCCCCCCCCCCCCCAATAATTTTCTGGGGGGGCATGGCCCCCCTGCCCCCCCCCCTGCTTCCGCCGCCTGTGTAAGGGTATACAATTTGATTTCTTTCCAAACTCAAATTCTCCCGCGTGGGTAGAAAGTTTGATTCTCCTATAATCTAATATTCTTTTCATGGATTAAAAAGCTTGATCTTCTTGAAAATCCAAATGTATGGAAAGGAACAAAAGCCATGATTTCCACCAAAACCCTAACGCATTTATGTGGTGTAAATAGCTTGACAGTAATCAAAACCCAAACTCACACACATGAGGTAAAAACTTGAGCTTCTCAAAATCAAAACTCACCCACATAGAGGTAAAAAAAAGCATGACCTTGATTGAAATCCAGACTTATCAACACAGGGGTAAAAACCAGGATCTTCATCGAAATCCAGACTCACCCACTTAGGGGTATAAGGCTTGGTATTCATCAAAATACAAACTCAGCTACATAAGGGGGAAAACTATGACCTTCATTGAAATCCAGACTCTCCCACATAGGAGTAAAAAAAAACTTGACTTTCATTAAAATCCAGACTCACCCACATAGGGTAAAAAACTTGATATTCATCAAAGTCCGTACTCACCCACAAAGGGGTAAAAAGCTTCAGCTTCGTTGAAATCCAAAATCACCCACATGGGGTTAAAAATCTTGAGCTTTGTCGAAATCCAAACTCACCCAAATAGGGGTGAAAAGCATAATCTTCATTGAATTCCAACCTCACTCACACAGGGGTAAAAAGTTTGAGCTTCATCAAAATTCAAACTCGCCCACATGAGTAAAAATCTTGATCGTCATTAAAATTCAATCTCACCCGCTTAGAGATAAAAACTTGATATTCTCTAAGCCTTCTCTGAATACTTGGATGATTGTTCATCCAGACATGAGATCAAATCATCACAACGCAAACATTAATTGCTATATCTGACTGAAAATTCGTGTCTTTTATCATTACATAAGTTGCCATCTTCTGTATAAAGACAAGTTCTTTGTTTTAGGAAATAAACACGAACAAAAAAGAAAAAAACAAGAACAACGTTTAAGCTTTTTGCATTATGTAGTGTGAACACACTAATACTTTATTCAAAATAATTCTGTTATAGAAATATTGGTGTATGCACTTTAGACTATAAATAAACAAATACTCATGTTCTGTAAAAGGAGCATTGGCGTGTGCACATTCATGTGATTCAGAAATATGAGTGATCATCATAATATATACCATGCATTATATGCATGGGTGCATGCGCATCCAGATTGTCAAGAAGTTGTATTGAGATGATTATAAAGGCTCATTTCTATGTCAATCACCATACCACAGACTAAAGTTTTTGGGTACTTACGAGAAAAAAATGTAATGAATTAGTGATCCTTGAAAAGATCAACCTGAACATCTAAAGAAAAAGCTATGACCACATTGAAAAGGATTACAAACACATTCATGAGAAAGAAACGTTTGATATTAAAAAGTAAAACCCCGCATATAAAGGTGAAAGCGCTGAAAAAAAGACGCGCACACACAAGCAAACAAATAAACGACAAACAAACACATTCACATAATCGAAAGGTTACTGAACAGTCATTCTTAAAACAAGATGAAACAATGAATATTAGGATGAAGAAGAAGAAGAAGAAGAAAAAGAAAGCAGCCAGGGCCTATCACAACCCGCCAAATACCAGCTAGAACCAACAAGCTTGCCAGAACCATGATTGTGATAACTGCCCAATATCAATGCCAATGGAGTATTTACACCAGAAGCAATCATTCTTTCATTTATTTTTTGCATTTACCAGTGCACTCGTTTCTCTTTGTTCTTCACGTTTTCCATGGTTTATCTCATTTGTGTGTCTTGCTTGAAAGATTTATAAGCGAGAACATGCTCTTTCTTTGTATGTGCTCTCTCCGTTTGACAGTGTAATAAATTCACTTGTGCTATCTTCTTCTGCCTAATTTCAGCTTACTTCTCAATGAAAGTTTGCAAAAGAAATTTTGTTAGATCGTGTTATCATGACTGTCGTGATGTACTGGGCATATAGCGGCAGCAGCAGCTGCAGCAACAGCAACAGCCACAGCAACAGTAGTAGTAGCAGTAGTAATAGTAAAAGAGTAGTAGTAGTAGTAGTAGTAGTAGTAGTAGTAGTAGTAGTAGTAGTAGCAGTAGTAAGAGCCGTGACCAAACACCACCAGCAATAGCAGTACTAGAAATAGCAGTATCGTTGTAAACGAAAAATAATACTGATAACTGCGATAGGTATGATGCTACTTACGATTACTGCCACTGTTGTAATTTTCAAAAAAAATATTTTCGTATCACTGAGTGCTGTGACTCAGGTGAAATCCACTTTTTTCCCCCTTTCTTTTACCCCCCCCCCCCCCCCCCCCCCCCCCCCCCACTCCCATCTTCCCGCTCTCTCCTGCCCTCATCCTCCTTGTAAATAAAACCACACAAATTTGGAAACATGTTTAGTCTGTTTCTTTTTCGTTTCTTTTTTTCACGAAATGTATAGCAGGTATGGGTATAGAATTAATTATTCAGCAGTGTACCCTAAACAAGCCTACGTAATCACTTTGCATGCAACAAAGTATCAAGGTCGATTTCTCATTTAATTTGAACCATTTCTGTTCGTTTGAAGAGTTTCAAAGTCGATTCTGACAGGTTTAACATGGTTTACATTAAACACACACACACACACGCACACGCACGCACGCACACACGCACGCACACACACGCCACGCACAAACACACACACACACACACACATGCAAGCGCGCGAGCGCCGGCAGACAAAGACAGAGTCCACGAACTGGTCATGAGCGAACGCTGTGCCTGAAACGCACGTGAAAATAAGTGTCCGTGGGAGGTCGTCGCGTCGCGTGATTTTCCGTCGTCCAATCAGCGCTTGCTTTTGTGAACACACAACAAAATTTTTTCTTCAGTTCAACGGACGGCGCCATTTTGCAACACATGCAGGCAAGGACTGGAACGGTGAGTGAGCGCGCAATTGTTTTAATTTTATTTTACCGTGCTTTTTGAGGGAGACAGTATGCATAATCCGCCTGTTCATTCTTTTCGAAACCTAAGTTTTAGCCACCCACCCACTCTATTCAAACCACTTTCAATAACTGTCCTTTGAAAGAAAAATTTTCCACGCTTAAAATGAAAGGTTGCGAAAGAAAAGTTCTGATCAAATTCAGTCTGGTTTTTGAAGAAAAGGAAACACGGCGGAAGGAAATATTTGAAGGCGAATTAGTGTCGAAAGTAAGCGGCCACTTATTGTTTGCGGGAGGAAAGAAGAAAGAGGGTGACCCGAAAGTAATGTGTGAATCTGACCTCACAGACTCCTAGAAAACCAGTCAAATGCTTAACATGCTGAGTCAAATCTCTGGTCATCTCAAGCTGGCAGAATTAAACGCTGCCCCCTTTTTTTTTTTTTTTTTGCTTTACCGCACACACACCCTCTCCATTTAACAGTAAGAATGTTCAGGTTTCAATAATGAAATTGACGAGCGGTAATGTTTTTTTGTGGTGTATATTTTCAAACATGAATAACTTTTATCTTGTATCCAAATTCTCTTACGAACCAGGAGAGGGGGGGGGGGGGGGGGGGGGGGGTGGGGGGGGGGGGGGGGGGGGGGGGGGGGGGGGGGTGGGGAATTGCTCAGTTGGTAGAGCGCCGGTCTCCTGATCCTGAGGTTACGGGTTCGAATTATCGGAACAGAGGGATTTTCCCTCGGAGTTAACATTGTTATCTGACTCCATTCCCCAATCACCGACGCGGTCGGACGTGTCCTTGCGCGAGCCATCCGCCGTTCGACACTTATTCAAGTCTACATTGTGCCTTCATGTTCTATACCCAGTGATTTTGTGTTAAAGTGAAAAGAATCCAGGAGAGTTCTTTGTGCTATGAATAGTTGATTTTTTTTTTCATCTGGAAAAAGAACCTGTGTGACTGTAGTGTTTATTTAACTCCTGTGTGGCACAATGGACTGACTGGTGGTGAGGTGAGCGAGGCGCTGTGGGCTCTTCTTTCTATTTTTTTTGTTCCGATATGAACAATTAAAGTTACAGGTCACATTTTTTCTGAGTTAAAATGTGCATGGCAGAAAGATTCTTCTTCGAAGATGACTTCTATTTCTAGGTATTTTGGGGACTTCTACTATTCTGGGTATTTTGGGGGCAAAGGAGGTGAGAAACGGAAACCATCTTCGTCGTCTAGTGATAGTATTACCAGCCCGAGTGAAGACAGCAAAACAATGAGCAGAACAGACAAGAATTAGACAGCAGTGTGGAAGAAATGACAATTCAAGAATCACTGTGTGAAATCAAAGCGGCGTTAACAAAACTGGCGACGAAAGAAGACGGGGATTTCCCTCGGAGTTAACGTTGTTTCTGACTCCATTCCCCAATCGGTCCTTCGAATGAGACTATAGACCGAGGTTCCGTGTGTGAACGCACGCACAACATCTTGCACACACGTAAAATCCCATCACCAACTTTCGGAAGAGAAGGCCAGTTTGGCCGTTGGTATGGATGACACGTTACACATAGCATGCACCTTCCCCGAAGTTGGAGTATGGCTGCCTTAATGGCGGGATAAAAAACGGTCATACACCACAAGTGTCAGAATCTTCAACTCGATGAAGTAGACACTCAAAGAAAGAAAGAAGAGCGGTTAGAAGGGTTATCTCGGTCATTATCGGCCCTAGCTCATTCTATTCAATTCAGTCTTGCTCGTTCTAACATCCTTCCTCCACCCATATCGTCACCTTATCCGTACTACCTTCTCACTTAATTCAAATTTGTGGCAAATTCAACCTCCCCTCGCCTACCCTAGCCAATCCTTCCATGCACATTAATTACTCCGCACAACCCACCCTCTCCCCACCCCTCGCACTTTCTTAGTTTGAGCGAAATAGAAGATGAGAAAGGTACTTCTTCCTCTTCCCCACCCCTCGCACATTCTTAATTTAGTTGTGCGAGTTTAAGATGAGAAAGGTACTTCTTCCTCTCCCCACCCCTCGCACTTTCTTAGTTTAGTTGTGGGAGATAGATGAGAAAGGTACTTCTTCCCTTGCACGACTCTCCTCCCTCCGTCCACCCGTCGTACATTCTCTCCACTGATGTAAGTCTAATCGGTGGTAATGCTAGGCTGATATTTCATAGTTTGTACTTTAGTTAAGAATCTAATAACCCATCGATAGTGTTTTTTTAAATGAACATTTTTAATAAATCATTTTTTCCAAACACGCATACATTACAAACGAGTTACATATATCACAATAGAGGATTGCAAAACAAAAAACAACAGCAAAGGCAATCGAACAATTAAACGTCCTTGTACACAAAGCAAAAGGGGAACGGGGCTTCCCATCGATAAAATTGGCTGTAACCTGATATTGTGTTGACCCGCCAGTTGACCGTGTATGCTGATTCAAACCCAATTGCTATCAAAGGTTATATCCATATGTATCCATGTTACAGAAGTTCTGCAAAGTACTTTGTTGAAGGAAAGAAGCTTAATGATGTAATCTGACAGCGTTACTTTCCCTAAGTGAAATGTTTTCAATTCGGAAGTGAATGAGGATACAGCCACAAATTCTGGCTTGCGGTATTTCCTTTTCTCTCCCTTCATTAATGGCTGGAAATGGTAAGCGTTGATTATTGATAGCGTTTAAGTTTAATCAAGGAAAGAAAGAAAGAAAAAACCCCGCGCACACTCACATGAAAACTCCAACTGTCAGAATGAAATGTCTGGCGGACCAGAAGAGGGGTTAGAAAGGTAATCCTTCCCAGTCCAACGCACACCAAACCCCTCCTTCCCAGCCGCCGCCCGTACCCCCAGCTTCACTCAAATCTATTCTTCTCCCCACCCCTACACTTTTTTGCTAATTTAGCATCCCATAAGCCGAAACTAGCGGAATGATACCACATATTCCACTCCCGCCCCTTCCAAGGTACGGTTTTTGATCGGAAGGGAGAGAACTGTCCGTTTAAGTACTATGAAAGGTTGGCCCCGCTATGTGGCCATCCCTTTTAGTCACTATCGCGCCAAATCACCAGCCCGCAAGTTGCAGTCCCGTTGTGTCACATCCCGCAGAGTCGCCGTCCCGCTGTGTGTCCCCCGCTAGTCGCCCCTCTTCCCCCCCCCCCCCCCCCCCCCCCCCCCCCTCTCTGAAAACGCACATACACATTCTGTCTCCCTCTCTCTCTCTGTCTGTCTCTCTCTTTTCTCTCCCCTCTTTTTTCTCTCTCTCTCTCTTTTCCTCTCAAACGCACACGCACGCACAGAGAGAACGGACAGACACACAGACAGAGACCGAGATCGCACGCATACTTTCTACATACCATTTCGCAATCTGGTTTCCCTCGTGTTTGCGTGTAATCGCTTTTCCCTCTCTCTCCCCTTTTCCTCTCTCACTCTCTCCCCTCTCTCTCTCTCTCAAGAAAAAAAAAAGGAGGAAAAATCTTCAAAAAAACAAACTACTTCGATCTAATATTAAGCAAAATTAAAACCCTTATGGAGGCCAAAGTAGACCGTTTAAGGATAGTTTTGACAGGGGTGTTCTGTCAAGAGATTTGCCATCTGGAAACATTTAAAGATGACCCATTCAAAGTTAGTACGTGTTTGACCTCTCTTGCTTCATGTTCGGATTTGCAAACATTGGCTCATGATTGGGGAGACACGAAAGGAAACCTGAGATTTCTTTTTCTGTCTTCCACTTACCTACGTATAATTAATCTAATCGATCGATTTATGTCTATTGTTATTGTTATTCTTATGACTATTCCTATTTTTAAATTATTATTGCTGTTGCTCATTTATTCATTGTACCTTCTTATTTCCGGGATTCTTCCCATCACTGAATGCCCGGAGGTGGTTTGTTGTTTTATGAGCAACTAACCAGAAAAAGGCCAATGAGTCAACGAGACAACATCGACACCACATAGGCGTAACATTTGGGTTTTTGTTCCAAATAGACCTTGAGGTCCCCCATGGCTATTGGTGAAGATTTTGTTTTTAAAGAGTTTAACGCTCTCAAATCGCCTACCCCTCCCCCCTCCATCCACTTTTTTCGAGAGATTACGCAGTTTTTTGTCGTGAGGATAGGATTGCTGCGTGCACTTTCCTCACTGCGTATTTGATCAGTATTTAAGACTGAAAACTAGAGGGATATAGATAATAAGAATAGAGGGCCCCTAAAACTTGGAGGGGGGGGGGGGGGGGGGGGGGGGGGGGGGGGGACAGAGAGAGAGTTGGTGTGCAGATTGATAAAATGATTCAGGAAAGACTGGCAACATCTATCTATAATTGTTACCCAAATCATGCGTTTCGGTCTTGAAAGTTGAAAAATGATTCAGGAAAGACTGGCAACATCTGTCTATAAATTGTTAGCCAAATCATGCGTTCAGTTTTGAAACGATTTGTGTGAAGGAAATCGGTACTGCGCCATAAATTGTCATGTCATAAATGGGAAGGTTCAGAAAACGTAACCATGTGTATTGCATAAAGCGACTTATACATGGCGCGTATGCAGTAGTTGCAACGGTAAATGTACAGCAATGATGGCAAAAGACTTATGTCGTTGGAATTCAAATAGAGTGCCCCACAGAAAAAAAAGTGTTAATAACGCGTTGTGAAAGCAGAGTTTAATTTAAAGAAAAAAAATGTCATTTTGGATTTGTAAATTTGGGCCGTATGACATGTTTTTTCCCCATCTCGATTCTTAAATTTCCCTCCCTCTCTCTCCTCTCTTCCCTCTCTTTTCTCTTCTCTCTCCTCCCCCTCTCCCTTCCCTTTCTCACCTCTCTCCCCTCTCTTCTCTCTCCCTCCCTCCCTCCCCCTCCCCTCCCCCCCCGTTTTAAAGGTTTCCCATTGCATAGATTGAACAACGGTGTATCTTACCTTCGAGTAAAATCACTCCCTTGGAAAAAGAAACTGTAAAAAGGGGCGTTTCATTTGCAGTGTACGTCAACTGGTGGCCCTTGAGCAATATTCTACCCTGACGATTTGAATTTACGTTTCCAAGTGACCAGCAATGCGGTCGCATCCCTTCTCTGCACCTGATAACAAAGAAATATAAGAGAATGCATCAATTGATCTATCCTGTACAACCATCTAAGTCGAAAATCGTCGGGAATTTCCAGTTTCGTGGGGCGTGTAGATCTTCCTTGGACTAAAAACCCTCCGTGTACAAAAGACAATTTGCTGTTTAAAGGTTTTTTTTTCGCATTTTGTTTTGACCCTGTTCATAATTAAAAAGTAAAAAGTCCCCATTTGAAAGCAGATTTACCACCATTTGTATTTGAAACACCACCGTTTAAATTTCCCCATTAGTCTGTTTCCACATTTTTTCCCGTCTTTTCTTTCAATGTCTTTGTGTTTTATGTTTCTATTTTCCCCTGTTTGACGTCTCATCTTTCCCTACCTCTTCCGGGGCTATTCCCACGCTGCTCATGCCAGCCACCTCATACACGACACGGTGTCTCGTGATGTTGCAGTGCCTGCAGTGGCAGCCTATACTTCCTTTCGTGGTATGACCAAGGATGACGATGGCGCGCATCCAGTTCTGAGGGCTTTTAAACCCAAAGGGGGACACTCGCATACAGGTGGAAGATTTCTGTTCTGAAACGGACTCTAGGTCAAAGCTCGGCAAAACAAAGTGAAATTTTTTGACAGATGTATATGCAGATGTTTACAAACAGAATAAAAACATGCCAGCAGAATACTCCACAATGTGTCATCTTCAGATTGATACAGAATGATGCATAAGACAATCTTGCCAGGATAGGAATTATTTTGTGCATTGTTGATGTCTGATTAATACGTGTGAAGAAAACATTAGTAAAACATCTAATGGGCCGTTTTTCTATTGTATATCGAATGTACGTTACTTACGCTTTAAGTGCGTTCTTTTTTTTTTCATTTTTACCTTGCCTTAAACAACAAAACGCAGCTATTTGTGAAGATCGGATGTTAAAACAAAACATGGTTTACATCAACAGGGCCGAAGAACCCAGCATCAGGGCCGCGGAAAATGGGGACCAGGGCAACGAACTCGGGGAATGCAGCTAATCTTCTATTTACCTTCTCGTTCTTTTTCATTCTCCTTTATTTCTTCCAGTGTAAGTGCCTGTTGTTTTTCACAGTCGAGTGGACTGTCGTGGGCATATATTGTGCATGCAAAAGTTTAGTACCTGTATCGGTGTGTTGCTTCAGGTTATTCTATCATTGTCGTCATAAAGCGCCTGTCTTCGATTAGAAATCAAGCTCTAAGTGCTTTGTGCAGTCCACAACTCGCATTTACACAAGGGGCTTCCTGCCTGGGTGGAGCTGAATGAAGAGCCGCCTGCTGATGCAATCATTTGTTTTCCATCATTCAGGTGAACATCAGTCACTCAAAGTTTTTACAAGGCTGAGTGTCTTTTTATCCCACGGAGTTTTCATGTTACACTTTTTTTTGAGGTTTATGTCTGCCCACCCCTACCCCTCCCCGGGCGTCATGTCACTGTCTAATAGGCTTAGTGACTCTTTTCCATCACGGGTTTCCTGCCCTGTTTTTATATGCGTTTTTTTGTTCACTCTCTAAAACCCCCACCCCTGGTTTGTGCCCTTCGGATACTTGGTGAGCCTGTACCCCGCACACTCACCCCCTCCCCCCTTCTCCCCGCGAGTTTAGTGCCCCCTCCCCGTAAGGTTTGTGTCCCCTTTACCCCCTGTGTTTTGTGTCCTCCTGTAAGGTATAGTTTTCTCTTTTACCTCCCCCAAAGGGGTTTTGTGTCCTATTTCAAAAGGGTTCTGTTTCTCTATTCCCCTTCACAAGACTTCATGTCCTCATTCTACAGAAATTCCGCACCTCTCCCCCCGCCCCAGCACATAGGGGTTCGTGTCCTCTTTCTATAAGGTTCAGTGTCTATTCCTCCAGCCCTCCCCAACCCTCCCTCAGTTTCATGTCATTTTTCTGTAAGAATCGAGGTCTCCCCCCCCCCCGGGCGCTTGTTACTCCCATTTATATAAGGTTCGGTGTAACCTTATCCCCGCCACAATGGTTTCGTTTGCTCCAGTAGGGTTCAGTTCTGTTGTCTCTTTTCGCCCATTTAGGTTTTCGTGTTCATTCTGCAAGATTCGTGTCTCTTTTCCCCCACCCTACCCCACTTCTACAGGATTTTATGTCTTTGTAAAAGCTTTGGTTTCTCCTATTCCCTGCAACTTGGTTTCGTTTCTTCCATCTATAAAGCACGGTATATCTTCCTCTTCGCCTCCACAGGGTTGCTTGTCTTTCCATAAGGTTTGTGTAGCTGCTCGTCTCTCTCGCCCCCACTCTCGGCTTTTTTTTCTGTGAGGATCGGCAAATCCACCCCCTTCTCCCCCCTTGTCCTCTTTCTCTAACGTTCACTGTCTCTTTTCCCCACCCCAACCCCTAATGTCCTCATGTCCTCTATAAGGTTCAGTGTCTCTCAATACCCCCCCCCCCCCCCGCGCCCCCAGGATGTCTTGTCCTCTAAGGTTCGTCGTCTCAGTTTGCAGCCACAGAGTTTTGTGTCCTCTTCTACAAAGTTCGTGTCTCATATCCCCCACTCCACAGTGTTTCGGGGTTGTTTTTTTCTACAAAGATAGTTCTCAAAACACGCACCCAGCCCCAACTCCTCCGCCCCTGCCCCCGGTCCTCAAGATCTTGGCTCCTCTTTGTACTTTGTCCTGTATCCCTTTTCTCCCCACAGAATTTCCTGTCCTCTTTCTATGCCCTCGCCCCTTTCCCTCCCTCCCCCCCCCCCCCCCCCCCCGGAAAAAAAAGAAAAAGGTATTGTGTTCTCTATCGCATTACTTTTTCTGTACCGTTCGGTGCCTCTTCTCCCGTCACATGGTTTTGTGTCCTCTTTCGGTGTGTCTTTTTCGCTTTCAAAGTTTCGTGTTCTCTTCATATAAGATTCTGTGCCTCATTCCCCCCCACCTTCCAATGTTTCCTGTCCTTGTTTTTAGACTTGGTGTCTCTTCTCTACAAATGGTTTCGTGTCCTCTTTTTGTTTTTTAAAGGTACGGTGTCTCTATGCTCGTCACAGGTTCTCATGTCCTGCTTCTCTAAAATTCTCTCCCCCCAGGGTTTTGTGTTTTCTTGGTAAAAGTTCGGCGTCTCTTTGTTTACCAAACAAGGTTTTGTATTCTCTTTAAGTTCAGCGTCACACACCGCCCTCAAAAGGGTTGTGTGTCCTCTTTCTGTCAGGTTCGGTGCCTTTTCCTCTCCCATATAGTCTTGTGTAGTCTTCTATAAGCTTCAGCAGGGGTTTTTGTTCTCTTTCTGCAAGATACTGTGTTTCTTCCCATCACACACACCCTCCACCCCCCCCCCCCCCCCCACCCCCAATACACACACAGAGGGTTCTCTTTGTCAATGAAAGGGTTTCGTGTCCTGACTTTAGGTTCCGTGTCGGTCCTTCCTTGCACCCCTCCCCCTTTTGTGTCCTCTAAGTTTTGGTGTCTCCCCCCCCCCCCCTTTTTTTTTTTTTTTTTTTTAATAGAAGGGTTGGCGTCTTCTTTGCCTCCCCGTTCCGCCCCGCGCCCACCTTCGTTTTGTGTCATTTTAGGTTTAGTACAACTCGCTCCCCCTCGGCTTTGTTGTACTTCTATAAGGTTTAGTGTATCCCCACCCTACTCCCACCCCAAGTGTTCATCTCTAGTGTCTCCCACTCTGTCCCCTATTCTTTAGTGTTTGCTTTCTGTAGGGCTTAGCATCTCCGCCTCTCAGGTTTTGTGTCCTGTCAGGCGTAATGTCCCTCCCCCGGCCAACGCTTTCCTGTCCTGGAATTGCTAGTGTCTTTTTCCCCCTGTATGCTTTAGTGTCCTTCCATTAGGCTTAGTGTCTTTTTCTACTCCAAAGGGTTTTGTGTCCCCATGCTATACAGTTCAGTGTTTCTTCCACCCCACCCGCTTCCAGGTTTTGTGTCATCTTTCAGTAAAGGTCGGTGCACCTTTACACCCAACTCGATTAAATGGCCTCTTCTATAAGGTTCGATACGGGGGGGGGCTTCATGTTCTCTTTCTGTAAGGTTCGGCGTCTCTTCCACCCCCTAGTGCTTCGTGTCTTTCTACATGATTCAGTGTCCTTCTCCCTCCCCACACCCCCACTTTTCTCCCCACATCGTTTCTCTTTTATGGGTTCGATGACCCCCCCCCCCCAACCCCACCCCTAGGGTTTTGTATCCTCTTTCTACAGTTCAGTGTCTCTCGCCCCTCTCCCTGCCCCCCCCCCCCCCCTTCATGATTTCATGTCCTCTTTCTACAATATTCGGTGTTTCTTTAACCCACAGCAGGGTTTTCTTGTACTCTCTGTATTGTTCGTTGCTATTTTCCACTATCATAGGGTTTCTTGCCCTCTTTGTAGAAGGTTGGGAGTCTTGTTTTCTTCCCACAGGGTTTTGTGTCCTTTGAGTGTTTGCCGCTCCCTCTAGCCTATCCCTGGGTTTCGTGTCCTCATTCGATGTCTCCCATACCCCCCACCCCCTCCCCACAGGGGTGTCCTGTCACTTTATAAGGTTGGTGTCCCTCCCAGACTTCTGTGTCCTGTTCCCATATGGCGTAGTGTCTTCCCCCACCCACAGCTCCCAGGTTTTGATGATCTTAAAAGACTTGGATTCCCCCCCCCCCCCCCACCCCATCCCTAAACGCACACAGGTTTTTGTCTTTGTGCTTGTGTCTCTCCACACCCGCTTCCCCTCTCCATTATTGTCTGCCGTCTACAAGGCTTAGTAACCCCCCCGGGCTTTGTGTCTTTTTAGAATGTCTGGTGTTTACCCTCCTCCCATTCCCCATTCCTCCACTTAAGTTGTGTGCTCTCTTTCAGTTAGGTTCTCTGTCTCTTTTCTTTACAGCGTTCATGTCATCTCTCCTTAAGGCTCTCTGATCATCTTGCAGCTTGGTGTCTTTCTACAAAGTGCTTCGTTTCTACCCACCCCCCCCCCCCCCCCCCCCCTCCCAATGTCCTCTTTCCACCTTCCACATCCTCAGGTTTCGTGTCCTCTTTCAGTGAGTTCGGTGAAGCTTTACATCCAACAGTGTTATATGTCCCTCTTTGAATAAGATTCGGTGCCCCCCCCCCCCCCTCCAGCTTTTTGTGTCTTTCTGTATGGTTCAGTGTCTCTTCATCTCCTCCTCCCTATAGGCTTCATTTTCTCTTTCTGTAATGTTCAGTTATCTTCCCCTTCCACCTGCCCCCGCCCTCCCCACACCCCAGTGTTCGGTGTTTCTTTACGCACCTAATGGTTTCTTGTACTCTTCCTGTGTCTTCAATGTCTCTTTTGCTTCTCGTAGGGTTTCCTGTCCTCTCAAAGATTTGGTGTCTCCACCCCCACCTCCTGCCTTAAGGCTCCCTCCGAGTTCACATGTTTTCTTGATGTAAGGTTCGATATCTCTTCACCCCACCCCACCCCCATGGTTTGTCCTCGTTCCCCCTTTTTGTGTGCAAGATTCAGTGCCTGCCCCCCCCCCCCCATCCCCTCCCAGCCCTCATCGTTTTCTCTCCACATGCAGGTTTTCATGTTCTCTTTCTGTAAGACTCGGTGTCTGTTTTTACCTCCACAGCGTTTTGTCTTTTACTTACAAGGTCTGGCGTCTCTTCCCCCTCCCCTCCTGCCCCTTGCCCCAAGCGTTTTGGGTCCTCTATACACAAGGTTCGATGTCCTCCCCCACGATCCCAACGTACACACTGAGATTTCGTGTACACTTTCTAACAGGTTTTTTTGTGTGCGTGTCTCATCCCCCCCCCCCCCCCCCCCCCCCCCATCTTCGCTTTTCTCTCCAGTTGGGTTTCATGATCTCTTTACACAAGGTTCAGTGTTTCTTACCCTCCACAGGGTTTTGCGTCCTATTGAACGTTTTGTGTCCCCACCTTTTCCCGTACTCTCGGTATTGATGTTTTAATCCCAGGCAGTTTTGTGTCCCCTTTCTGTAAGATTTGGCGTCTCTTTCCTGCCACAGGGTTTCGTGCCCTCTTTTTATAAGGTTCAGTGTTCCCCGCCCCACTCCATGGTTTTTGTGTCCTCAAAGAATAAGCTTCATTTTCTGATTTCCCCCTTCATACCTCCTCACCAACGTTTAGGCTCATATTTCTACATACACGGGATTTCTTCTCCTTTTACCATCAGCGTTTCGTGTCCTTAATGTAAGGTTCGGTGTTCCCTCCCTCCCCCCCCCCCCCCCCCCCCCCCAAAAAAAAATAAAATTTTGAGTCAACTTTCTGTAAGCTGTTTTCCTCGCTCCCCCCCCCCCCCCCCGCCTCCTTTCCCAGGTTTTGTGTCCTCTTTCAAAGTTCGGAATTTTCTGTTCTCCTCCACCACCACCCTTCTCTTGCCCTCCCTCCTCCCATGGCTTCATGTCTGTCTGTAATGTTCATGTCTCTTTCCCACCTTAGGTTTACTTGTACTCTTTCTGTTTGGTTCGTTGGTCCCCCGCCCCCTGCCTCTCCTCCCCACTCTCTCTCTCTCTCTCCTCTCTCTCTCTCTCTCCTCTCTCTCCTCTCTCTCTCTCTCTCTCAAAGAAGTGGTGTCCTCTCTTCAGCCCGCACAAATTTCATTTCCTCTTCGTATAAGTTTCAATATCGCCCCCCCCCCCCCCCCCACCACCACACCCCCATGATTTTGTGTCCTTTGCAAGTTTCGGTGTCTCTTTTCCCCCACGTACCGTATTGTGTCCTCTTTCTGCGAAGTTCGGCACCTCCGCTCCCCTCCTCCCCCCACTCGCAGGGTTTTGTATTCTCTTTCTAGAATGTTTGGCGTCTCTAACCTCCTCCCCCCCTCCCCCAGCAGGGTTTCGGGTCCTCTAACTCCAAAATTTGAGTCCGTTCACCATCCCATCCCACCCCCGTTTTGAAGCTTTCTACCAGGTTTGATGTCTTTTCTCTCCACAGGTTTCATTTCCATTGCCTTTAAGGTTTTGTGTATCACCACCCCCCCCCCCCCCCCCCCACACACACACACACATTAGCGCGCTCTCTCCCTCCTGGGTTTCATATCCACTTTTGATAAGAATCGATGTCTCTGTACGCCCCAGGCGTCCCCTTTTCTTTAAGGTTCGGCGGCGCTTTTTTCCTGCCAGAGGATCAAATGCTCCCCTTTGATAAGGTTTCGTGCCTCCTCCCCCCCCCCCCCCCCCCCCCCCCCCCTCCTCCGCAAAGAGTTTTCTTTCCTCTTTTTATGGGTTTTATGTCTCTTTCCCCAACATGGTTTTGTGTCGTCTTTATAAAAGGTTCGGTAACTCTCCCGCTCCCCTCCTCTCCCCCCAGGCCTTCGTGCCCTCTTTCTATAACTTAAAGCGTCTCTTTTCCACCCCATCCCCTCTTCCCTTGGTTTCATGCTAACTTTGTACAAGGTTTGGTGTATCCCCATGTTTCTGGTTTACGTGCCCTCTTTCCATCAAGTTTAGTGTCCCTTCCCCCTCCATTGTCATGTGTCTTTTTCCATAAAATTCAGTGTTGCTCTACGCCCTACCCTTCCCAAGGGTTTCGTGCTCTTTTTCTGTGAATCGGTGCCTTTTTCCGCGCCTTTGTGTTATGTCCTCCTCACAAAGTTTTCTGTCTTTTTTTCCCGTCAAAGGTTTCCTTGTCCTCTATTTAGAAAGTTCTGTTTCTCTTTTCCCATCACTGGGTTCGTGTCCTCTTTCTGTAATAATTGGTGTCCCTTCACCCCTACCCCATCCATCACCCCTTCTCACAGTTTTTTTTTTTTTTGTCCTCTTTCTACAAAAACCTCGGTGTCTCTTTACCCTACCATTGGCTTTCTTGTACTACACTTTCTGTGTAGCTCGTTCTTTCTTTCCCCCCTCGCGGGTTTCGTATTGCATTTCTGCAAGATTTGGAGTCCTTCCACATGCCCCCTCCCTTCCCCCCGGCCTCCAGCTTTCTCTTTCTATATGGTTCGATGTCTCCTCGAACCGCCTTCATGGTTTCGCTTCCGTGTTGCATAAGTTTGGCATCTCTTTTCCACCCACACCATTTTGTGTTCTCTTTCAACAAGGTTCGTGTCTCTTCCCCCTCCCCACCCCCTTTTTTCAAACACATACACACACACATGGCTGTGACTTCCACAAATTCGCAGATGACACTGAACTCTCTAAGAGCGCAACCACCAGCGATTTTCAAGGTGCTCAATCAGATATTACCGCATGTTTTAGGGACGTAAAAGTCTGGATGACCAGCAACAAACTCGAGCTGAATAGTGACAAAACCGAGATCATGGCTGTTGGTACCTCCTCTCGTGTCAAGATGGTTAAAGCTGAGTCGGCAGAAATTTGGGTGTTTTACCATTCAAAGAGTGGGTGAAATATTTAGTGTCAGCATTGATCAAACGCTCTCTATGCAGAACCAAATATCGAATGTTTGTCGTGCATGCTTCTTGGAACTGCGACGTATTGCTTCTATCCGTCTTACCTCTCCACACAGGCAACAATCAGACTCATCTCCGCCATGGTAATGTCCCGAGTAGACTACTGTAACTCTGTGTTAGCAGGACTTCCTTCAGAACAGCTTGCACGATTACAACGGTGCAGAACTGTGCAGCTCGGCTTGTGCTCAAAAAGCGTAAAAACGAGCATATTACACCTTTGTTGCGTGAACTCCACTGGCTTCCCATCAAATATCGATGGCAGTTCAAAATTGCAGTCTTTGCCTATCGTTACTTTGATGGGACACTCCCACAGTATCTTTCTGCTTCTCTGTCCACCTATCAAACTTCTCGTCTCTTCGATCATCTCAAAAACTTCTGAAAATTCCTAGGCGCTCGTTGAAGACAGTCGGGAGAGAGCATTTAGCTTTAGTGCGCCCACTCTTTGGAATTCTCTTCCTGACAGCTTACGAGACCTGCCTACATTATCTAAATTCAAGTCAGAGTTAAAAACATACTTCTTTAGGAAAGCCTTCTTCAACCATTAATGCTGTGTATTATTCTGACCTGACTTTATATGTACTGCATGCAAAACTGTATTGTTTACGCTTGAACCGATGAACTTGATAAGTGCGCCTGTGTCGGTAGGTGGTGTGTGTGTGTGTGTGTGTGTGAACACATGTTAGTGCGAGTGTTTGAGTGTTGAGCGCAATGAGTTGATCCCAAGAATTGCGCTATATAAAATCTATACATTATTATTACACACACGCACGCACACACACACACGCACGCACACACACACACACACACACACACACACACACACACACACACACACACACACACGCGCACACACACACACACACACACACACACACACACACACACACACCTACCTGTATGCCCAGCAAGCCCTATGGTGCAGCGAGATGGCATTGAATACACCCAATTAATAGCCAATTCCTTGTAAGGACGACTCGCGCAAACGCGCACTCAAACACACCTGCACACACGTGCGCATACGCGCGCGCAGACACGTATATATACACACACACACACACACACACACAAACCAAGGCCTATGACGCAGTCGACTCGCAAATACCCTGTGACATTCTCGCACACGCGCACATGCACACACATACACCCACAAGGAAAATAAAACCCACGCACCCCACACTCCTACACACACACACACACACACACCCCGTGCCAATGGTGCAGTCAGATGGTATTAAATACGCCTAATGACTTGTCGGTGCCACGCACGCACGCGCACACACACACACACCACACGCACACACACGTACTATAAACACGCACTCGGAGTGTATAGCGTACGCGTAATGTCTTGTCAGTGCATTGCTTCACAGCCCCCCCCCCCCCCCCCCCCCCCCCCCCCGCACACGCACACGCACACACACACACACTCGCACTCGCACACAAGCACACACCATACATGTAGACGCGCGCGCGCGCGCGCACGCATGCACGCACACTTACCAAACAAGCCAATGGCGCGGTCAGATGGTATTAAATACGCCTAAGACTCGTGAATGCCTTGTTACACGAACACACACGCATGCACGCGCACACACACACACGCGCGCACACGCACATACTAAACAAGGCCAATGCGCAGTCAGATGGTATTAAATACGCCTAATGACTCGTGAAAGCCTTGTTACACACATGCACGCACGCGCGCGCACACGCACACGCACACACACACACACACAACACACACACACACACACGCGCACACACACACACTAAACAAGGCCACTGGCGCAGTCAGATGGTATTAAATACGCCTAATGACTCGTGAATGCCTTGTTAAACATAGACACATACACACACGCGCGCGCACAACACTCGCATACACACACACGCATGCGTGCACACTGCCAAACAAAGCCAATGGCGCAGTCAGATGGTAATAATACGCCTAAAACTCGTGAATGCCTTGTTACAACGAACACGCGCATGTACGCGCCGCGCGCACACACACATACACGCACACACTCTCTCTCTCTCTCTCCTCTCTCTCTCTCTCTCTCTCTCTCTCCTCTCTCTAAACAAAGC
>CM031605.1:29008177-29080594 GCA_018398815.1 Conus ventricosus
GTCTCCTCACCACCCCACCCCACCCCCGACGGTTTGGTGTTCTCTTTCTGTAACAGTTGGTGGGCTTTTTTTGTTTTGTTGGGGTTTTTGTGCTCCGCTTCGCAACAGGACTTGGATCCCTCTTTCTATAATGTTAGGTATCACGTTTTCCGACTACAAGGGTATTTCTCGACTTTCAACAAGGTTCTGGGCCTCTACTCCCCTCCCCCCCCCCCCCCCATCCCCCAGGGTTTAGTGTCCTTTTCTTCTGGGTTGGGTGTCTCTTTTCTCCTTCACAGGGTTTCGTATCCTATGTCTATGGGGGTTCAGTGCTTCCATCCCCTCCCCTACTAGTGTTTTGTTTCCACTTTCAGTACTGAATGGTGTCTTCTCCCTTCTGTCCTCCACACAAGATTAAAAAAAAAAAATTTAATTCTATTTCTGCAGGTACTTTTTTTCTAAGGTTTGGTGTCACCCCCCCCCCCCCCCCCCCCCCCCCTCCCCCATTACACACACAGGATTTAGTTTGTTCTTTAAGTTTTGTTTTCGTGTCCTCGTATCAGGTTTGATGCCTTCCATCTCCCCACCCACTCCATGAGGTTTAGTGTTTGCTTCCCCCCCCCCCCCCCCCCCAGCTTTCGTGTTTTTTCTATAACGTTCATTCCCCCCCCCCCCCCCTTTTTGCCCCTTCCGCATGGTTTCGTGTCTTTAAGCTGCCTCCCTCCCTCCATAGGTTCCGCGTCTTTCAGCACTCCCACAGGGCTTGGTGTCCTATTTCTGTAAAGTTCGGTGTCTCCTTCACCCCCTCCCCGCCCCAGAGCTTTGAGTTCTTTTTCTCAGAGGTTCACTGCCTCTTTCACCTTTCAAAGGGCTTCGTGTTCAAACACTGTAAGGTTCGGCGTCCTCTCTCACCTTTCAAAGGGCTTCGTGTTCAAACACTAAATTTAGGTGTCTCGTTCGCGTCCCACACTTCGTGTCTTATTTCTACAAGGTGTGGTGTCTGCTTACCAAGGTTGATGTCTTTTCCCCCTTCCTCCCCACCTCCAGGGTTTCCTATCCTCTTCCTGTAAGGTTCAGCGTCTCTCCTTACCCCCCTCCTCCTCCTATAATGTCCGGGGTGTCTTGCCCCACGCCCTTCTGACCCCTCACGGGCTTGTGTCCTTTCTATGAAGTCCAGTGTCTCTTGCACTCGCTACACCATCCCGACAGATTTTATGTCGTCTTTCCTTAAGATTCGGTGTCCCATCCCCAGGTTTGGTCCCAACCCCTCTCCGCTCTCTGTGTCCTCATTCTCTAACGTTCGATGTTTCTTCCACCCCAACCCCTCTCCGCTCTCTGTGTCCTCTTTCTCTAACGTTCGATGTTTCTTCCACCCCCCCCCCCCCCAACCCCTCTCCGCTCTCTGTGTCCTCTTTCTCTAACGTTTGATGTTTCTTCCACCCCCCCCCCCCCCCCCCCCAACCCCTCTCCGCTCTCTGTGTCCTCTTTCTATAACGTTCGATGTTTCTTCCACCCCCACCCCACCCCCAACCCCTCTCTGTGTCGTCTTTTTATAATGCTCGGTGCATCTTGCCCTTCACCACAACCACCATCCCCCTCGCAGAGTGGTGTGCCCTCTTCTCGTAAGGTTCGGTGTCTATCCTCCCCCCCCCCCCCCCCCCCTCACAGAACTTCCTTGTTCTGTCAGATTTGGTGTTTTGTATTCTATAAGAATCGGTGTCTCTACCCCCCATCTCCCACCACACCCGACACTGATTTGTGTCCTTTTTTCTTACGAGTCTCACACTCAGCCCCCAGGTTTCAAGACCTCTTTCTACAAAGTTTCAGTGTCGGTTCACTCCAGAATTTCGTGTTCTACAATGGTCGGTGTCTGTTGTGCCACCATAAACTTGTGTCTTTTTTTCTTCTGAGTTCCCCCCCCCCCCCCCCCCCCCACCTCCCTCCGCCCTCCGGAGGTTTCGTGTCTTTCTGTACTGAGTTTCGTATCTTCTTTCTACAAGGTTCGGTGTAAACCCCCTCTCCCGCCTCCCCCCCCCCCCCTCCCCCTCCTCTTGGGTTTCCAGATCACTTTATATAAAAGTTCGATGTACCCCTCGCCCACCCATCCTCCCAGGGTTTCGTGACCTCTTTCTTTACGGTTTCGTGTTTGTTTACCCACAAAGTATTTCGTGTCCTCTTTCTGAAGTTGCAGTTTATCTTCCCTTACCCCACCAGATTTCGTGTCTTCTATCTATGAGTTTCTGTGTGCCGCACGCACCACCCCCTTTCCCCCCCTTGTCCGGGGTTTTGTCGTGTATCGAAAAAATGGAGTCTCGCTGCCCCCACCCCACAGGGTTTTATATTCTCTATCCGTTAGGTTCGGATTTCGTATTTTTTTTCCCTATAAGGTTCGAATTCTGCCCCCGCTCCCCCCCTCCCCCAAAACCTTCGTCCACCTCGAGGTTTGAGTCCTCTTTCTGCAAAGATTCGATCCCCCCCCCCCCCCCCCCTTCGCCGACCGAAGTTTTGTTTCCTTTTTCTACGAGGTTCGTTGTGCCCCCCCCCCCCCCCCCCCCCCCAAATACATACACACCCTACCCCCCCACCCACACTCCAACTCCCGCCGGGATTCCCATGATAGGTTCGGTTATCTCTCCCCCTTCCTCCCCTCCCCCTCCCCTCCCTACCAAGCCAGGATTTCGTGTTTTTCTGCGAGGCTCGGTGTCTCTCCGGCCACCCTCCCCCGCCTCCGGGTTTTCAGTCTTTTGTACAAAGTTCGGTATTTTTCGATTCCTTTTCTTATAAGGTTTGATCTATTCCTTTGCCACGCCCTCCCCCCCCCCCTCCCCCCCCCCCCCCCCCACACACACACAGGATTTTGAGTCCTCTTTCTTTAAGATTCGTTGTCACTCCTTCCGCCCCTGCATCTCCGGGTTTCAAGCCCACTTTCTACAAGTCTTCGTAGCTCAATCCCCGCTACTTCCCCCAACCCTCCCCCCTTCTTGGTTTCATGTCAACTTTTACAAGGTTCGCGGTCTTCTCCACCCCCCTTTCAGAGTTGACTGTTCTCTTTCTAGACGGTTCGCTATCTCTTTCCTCTGACAATGTTTCGTGTCCTCGTCATAATAATGTGCGATGTCTTCCCTACCCTTCTCTTTTCATAGAAATTGCCTTTTACCATTTGCACGGATTGGTGTCGTCGTTGTGTGGCTTTTTTGTCTTGTCTGCGATTTATTGTCCTACGTTTATATGGTTTATTATTTTGTTTGTTTGTTGAATCGAATGTTCTTTCTCGTACAGTTCTTCTTCCAAGGGTATTGTGTCTTTGTTGCACACAGTTTAGTGTCTTCCTTCCGTGTGGGCTTTAGTGTCCTTTGTATTGTTTAGTGTCTTTTTTTCGTAGGGCTCTGGATCCTCCTTTAGTGTAAGTAAATGTCTTGTTTGTTTTTTTTTACAGTTTATAACTATCCGTTGTTACAGTTTATTGCCCTCTCTCACTAAGTTTGAACGTTTTCTCCCTCATGGTGCCGAGTCTTCTGTCATCACACGCCATGTCTTTTTTGTAGGGCTAGTGCCCCACTTGAGTACGGTCTAGTTCAATCTTCTTTGAAATCTTTTAGTTCTCGTTTTTCAAATGGCTGTTCTGTGTGAGTTCATGGGTTCAGTTCATGCGATTTAGAATGTTATTCTTTTCCACTGTTTGATTCTTTGTTTTTAATAGGTTTTAGTGTTGAGAAGGTGGTGTATGCGCGCGCGCGCGTGCGTGCGCATGTGCTTCCCATCTGCTGCAGAGAGAAGAACCGGACAGCTGTGCGAAGACAGTGCTGGCGATGGCTGAGTCAGAAAAGGGATTTCCGAAGGAAGCCTGGATCGGGGTAATTTTTCAACATCGAAGTCACGTCAGTTTGACGAACACGGCAGAAATACTGTGTAGAAACGCATGGGTGATACAATGGAATTTTGATTGACCCTAAGCATTTGCTTTTCACTGTTTTTCTTTTTTCTGTGCAGGCTTTTGCCATCCTATATTTCATCAAATGAACCTTTTATTTTGGTAAAGAAGGTGACAAAGTTGTAATGGACAGTGATGTTGTGCTTATCTCTCGCCCACCTTCCCATTGCGCCCCCTCCTCCAAACACATACACGCGCACATGCATGCGCAAATCTCTCTCTCTCTCTCTCTCTCTCTCTCTCTCTTTCTCTCTCTTGCCCCCTCTCTCTCTCTCATACGCACACTCACACATACTCATACGCACTCGCTCTCTTTCACTTTAACATATACGCGCACACATACACACACACACACACACGCACGCACACACCGTTTTCTGATGGAACAATTCTGCACGAGCGTTCTTACCCGAAGAGTGTCATGGCAAAATGCTGCAGTCCCCAGGCACTTATCGATACTTCATCTGTGTCAAGTCGGGAGTACCTCAGGGCTCCGCTTTGGGTCGAGTCTTTTCCTGGCCTACATAAACGACTTGCTCGATAATCTCACCTCACAGACACGTCTCTTCGCAGATGACACAGCTGTCTACCGGCAAGTAACAAGCCAAGACCAAGGTGATCTACAGCAGGACCTTCATAAGCTTGAAAAATGGGAACGGAGTTGGGACATGACTTTCCATCCTGCCAAATGTACAACTCTGCCAGTCATCAGCCCCAAACGAAAGAACAAACTTAGTGTCCCAAGCTACCATCTACACGGCCAGATCTTGACAAATGTCACTTCAACGAAATACCCAGGGTTATCTCTCAAGATCTAAGTTGGGACCTACACATAAAAAACATCATTAGTAAAGCAAACAAGTCCCTAGGTTTCCTGAGGCGCAACCTGAAGATCAGTGCTCGCAACATCAAAGAGACTGACAAAGCACTGGTGCGCCCAGTTCTGGAATATGCGTGCACAGTCTGGAACCCATATACAAAAGACCACATCACTGCCATCAAGGCAGTGCAAAAAACAGCAGTCCGTTTTGTCAAACTACCGACATGCAAGTGTTCAACAAATGATCAGTGAGTTGGGCTGGACATCATTGCAAAACCTGAGAAAGGTTGCACGGTTCGCCATGCTCTACAAGATCAGACAGGACTTAGTATATGTGGAGTTTGGAGAGGCTTTGTCTGATGGAAAATCTAAACTCAGAGCTGCAACCTCACGTGACAGAAGACTGCATTCCCATCAGCTAAACCACTTCCAGTGTGTACGAGACTATAGACTGAACTCGTTCCTGCCACGTACCATCAAGGAGTGGAACAACTTGACAGAGGCTGCTGTGTCATCAGAGACTCTTGACCTGTTCAGGTCAAGAGATAGCAGCCTCCTGCAGTAAATAGGGGTTTTTTGGGTTTTTTTTTTTTAGGCGTCAACCTCCCAAAAGTGCCAGAATAATCAACCTGATGATTGTGGACACTCGACGGATGAAGATGGAAGATGAACGTCTTAAGCTCAGCACACGGAGAGGGAGCTGGAATTCAGGCCGTTCTAAGAGCAGGGCATGAAAGGTCTTGTAATTTCACGTGTTTTTTTCGTGATGATACAGATGATCTTCTGCAGCTCTATTCTGGTCCGTTTTGTTCATAGCGACCTTTTCTTTTGATGTTTAAAATGGAACACGTGCACGTTTTGATATGATATAGAAGTTGGAAAACTACTTTTAATGTTGTCAACCAAACTATTGTCTTATGGCCAGAGAACAAAAGAAAATCTTACAAAAATCAGAACAGTTTTGCTCAACTGAGTGAGGGGATAACATTCATGTATACAGAAAGTCAGGTGTTAAAAGGAAATACTAACGTTTCTGTCGACAGGAGCAAGAACTCACTGGCTGGGAGAGGGTGACCAGGACACGTGAATGCAGCGGATCTAGCTTCACCAGTGTATCGTCCAAAGCGGTGTTCACAGCACCTGATTCTTTGGAGGGGGTTGTCTTTTTTATATGGGAAATGAAATGAGGCAGGGAACAGCAAACGACAAACAGTAAACAAGTGGGGTATGTTTTGCTCCCATAAGGAAACCTAACGCAGAGTAACTTTTATTCAAGACTGGCACAGCCTTTTAAACTTGAATAAAGTCAGACAAAATACACAAAGACGAACGATCTAATAGTGGGGGAAAAACAAGCGCAGGCCAACAACTGAACTGTCTGGCAAAAGATTTGGACTTGAGGGGAGGGGAGAGGGGAGTTTGAAGATGGAGAAACTGGAAAAATGAAATTAAAAAAAAAAAAAAATGTTACAGATATGAAAACTCTTCACTAGCTGCATAAGGGAACCATCGCAATCCCTTTTGAAGGCAGATATATTTGTATTGGCTGCTCCGAGGCCTTTCGCCCGCTGGATCGGGACTCATGATGATCACGAGTCAACATGTGGATCCTTGCATAGGTACTAATGTCCGTCTTAAATAGGGTGTCGTCCGTCAAATAGTAAGCAGTGATCTCCGTTTATAGGATTTAGTATAATCCAGTTTAGCGTTCTTTCGTCGTTGTTTTTGAGGGAATAGTGTCTTGTCAAATGATTTTGTCCTTATTTCACAGGGTTAACATTCTCTTTTCGACGCGTGTCCTGTTTTCATAGGGTTTAGTGTCCTTTCAAAGAGTTTTATGTCCCTTTTATACAGTATAGTGTCCTGTTTTTCCAGGGTTAGTGTAAATCTTCTGAAGGATCAAGTGTCTTCTTTCCTCGGAATAAGTATCCATTCATATGTGTTGTCTTTTTACAGGACTGAAGTGTGAAGCTCCAAGCAGAAGGGACGTCCTCGAATCAACACAGCTATGACGTCAGTGCCAGAACTCCGCGAACGCTTTGTGAACCACATCCGCGATGCCACCTACCAGTCCACCTCGGACACTTACGGGAAGAGAGCGAGGAAGAACGAGGACTGGTTCGAAGTAGGAATCGTGGAGATGGAGCCTGCCATTGCTGCTAAGCGAGCCGCACTCGATGACAAGAGAGAGCCCTCGGAGAAGACGCTGGCGGCACTTCGAAAAGCTGGCATCAACGTGCAGCAGATCGCCCGTGAATGCGTCAATGAGTACTGGCTGAACCAGTGCCAGGGCATCCAGATCTCCACTGACTGCGGCAACATCCGCGCCATGTGCGAGGGCATGAAGAAAGCGTTCAGCCCTAGTGCCATCAAGATTGTTCGAGGGATGTCATCATTGACTGCAGCAAACGGATGGACGGATGAGCCGAGCACCACCAGAAGCTGTACTCCAGGGAAAACTCGGGTACCCACGCAGCCTTCGAGGACACCCCCCCCCCCCCCCCCCCCCCCCGCCCGCCATGGAGGAGCTCGACGCCCCACCACCATTGAGGAACTCCGCAAGGCCATCAACTCAGCCTGAGGTAAGGCTCCAGATAGCGACGACATTCCGCCAGAAGTAATCAAAGCCGGCAAGGAGAGTTATCTCCTCAGTCACCCCCATGAGCTTCTGCTGCGGTGTTGGGAGGAAGCGACGTAGCCCAGGAAATGCACGTGCAAGCATTATCACGCTGTACAAGAACAAAGGAAATCGCAGCTATTGCAATAAATATCCTCAGCATTGTTGGCAAAGCCTTCTCCCGCATCGTCCTCGACAGGCTGCGGCTACTCGCCGAACAAGTGTACCCAAAGGCACAGTGCGGCTTCAGAGCTGTGAGGTCAATGATCGGAATGATGTTCTCCCTGAAGTAGCTGCAAGAGAAGTGCCGCGAGCAGTGACGACCCTTGTACATCACCTTCATCGACCTGACCAAGGCGTTCGACTTGGTCAGTAAGTCGGGCCTCTTCATCCTCCTACAGCGGATTGGATGTCCACCCAAGCTCCTGAAGACGATCACGTCATTCCAGGACAACATGAATGGCACTGTCCAATACGATGGCTCATCTTCGGACCCTTTCCCAATTGTGGTGTCAAGCAAGGGTGTATCCTCGCTCCGACACCCTTGGGCGTTGTCTTTTCCCTTGTGCTGCGCTACGCCTTCCGACAGTCTGAAGACGGCATCTTCCTCCACACTAGGAGTGACGGAAGCCTCTTAACCTGGCACGCTTCCGAGCAAAGACGAAGAGCAACTCCCTGAAGATTATACAGAGTTAGAAAAACGGAACACTATACTGTATAAAGGACACTAAACTCTATGAAAGGATACTAAACCCTGCGAAAGTCGGACACCGCATCGAAAAGGCAGAATGCATGAAGATGCTCTTCGCAGACGACGCCGGCCTTACTGCCCACACCGAGGAGGCGCTACAATGGCTCACCAGCTTCGCTAATGACCGAGTTCGGCCTCTATCAGCTTGAAGAAAACGAACATCATGGGCCAACAGCAGCACTTCCAAGATCTCCATCGAAGTGGTCGACGACTTAACTTACCTGGGCTCCACCATTTCCAACAACCTCTCTGGACGCTTAGCTGAACATGCGGATCGGCAAAGTAGCAACAGCGATGGCCCATCTAGTGAAGAGAGAGTGGTAAACACAATGCTGTGTCAAACAACAAGATGAAAGTGTACCAAGCCTACGTGCTGAGCGCACTCTACGGAAGCAAAGCATTGACCCTGTACTCTCCACAAGAACGCAGACTGAACGCCTTCCACCTGCGCTGCCTCAGAAGACTCCTGGGCATTAGTTGGCAGGACCACATCACTAACAAGGACGTCCTGGCCCAGGCAAGGATGCCTAGCGTACTCGCCATGCTGACTCGAGATGCCTGCGCTGGCATGGCCACGTCAGCCGCCATGGACGACGGTCCCATCCTAAGGGACATGCTGTGCGGCGAGCTGGCTACGGGCTCCAGATGCATAGGACGACCAGCCCTACGCTACAAGGCTGTATGCAAGCACGACCTTAGGGCAGGCTGCCTCGACCGAGCAGACCTGGAGACAGTAGCTTCAAACTGGTTCAGCTAGCGCGGTCCACCATCAAGCAAGCACAACAGAGGCCCAATGGGAAGGACGGAGGCGTCGCAGACGACAAAGAATTGCGTCAGCACCCACACGACACTCATGACCGAGACTCAACCTGCAGCAGCTGCAACAATCTTCCGCTCGGGGATGGGCTCTTCAGCCTACTCATGACCGAGACTCAACCTGCAGCAGCTGCAACAGTCTTCCGCTCGGGGATGGGGCTCTTCAGCCTCAGCAGGCGCTGCAACTCCACAACTGACTGATCCACGGCACAACACTATTGTCTCCCGAGACGGACGGATGCCATCATCATCGAGTGTGATAAGGTATAAGGCCGTCTTCTCATATTGGTAGGTGTCCCTTTCTTTGAGGATTTATGGTCGTCTTTTATAGGATTTTTGTACTGTTTTAATGTGTCCCATCTATAGAGCTTTTAACAACTTATGTCAAAAGCTTTACTTCACTCTTCTTCCAAAGGTTTAGCATCCCCCGTTCGCATAGTTGAACGTTATTTTCAAGAGTACTACAGACCTTTTTCGTAAGGTTAATATGACTTGTCAAGGGGATTAGGTCTAAGTCTTTATTCACAGGATTTAGAGTATTCTTCTTGAGATGAAATGTCTTTCTCTGGCTTTTAGTATCCTCTTTAGTTTCGCTGTTTATGAACTAAAGGCATTGGTGTCTTCTTTGCACGATATATTTTCTTCTTGTGGTTTAGTGAACTCATCTTCCGAATTTAATTTAAGACTTTTCTTTCGGCAGGCCATTCAAGGGTGACCGCTGTTCGAGAATAAGTATCAGTCTACCAGAGAACCATTGTGCTACGTCTTCCAGGACAATTGCCATCCTCGCCAAGAACATTGAAGTCTTGGGAAAGGATTCACAAGACAACACTGTGCTATAAAGACAAGTGACGATGATGTAAGTGCAAATTCTGTACTTCGAAGCAGTTCTTAAGCTAGTATTTAACTGGTAAGTGTCGTCCTTGCAAGGCAGATAATAGACCAATAGGTAGGTAGGTAGGTGTAGTTAAACTACTTTGCTTGATTTCAGGACTTTGTATGTTTTTTGCTCTTTTTTTTCAAATGGAATCTTGTAGCGCAATCTCTCCCTTTTTTATGCGTTGTGGGGTGGATCTCCAACTCTCCCTCTCCCCTCCCTCCCTCCTTCATCCCTCCTTTCTCTCTCCACCATCTCTCCGTGCCTTACCGCCTTTTTCCTACCCCATCTTTACCGATTTTACCGACTGATCTGTTACAGGGGACTCAGCTGTCAAAGTAACTTGGTGCCGAGGAAAATATTCTCTTTTTTTTTAATCCACGGAATATATTTGACCTCAAACGCGTATTCTTGAACAACAGGAACAAGGAAAAGGGGACAAAAGTTGGGAGGAAATTATGATATTGATTTTAGCAACAGTGCAGAAATACAGGGTCGAACTTTAATCAAGGACCACCCCGAAAAAAGGCCCTTTTTAAATTGGCCAAAAATACAAGCAATGTATTTTTTCGAAGAATTCGACAGGGAAAGGTTTAAGGGGTTAACAGTATTCCACAAAGCTTGCGAAAGCTGTCTTATTGTCACGTGCGGCATGCAAAGGGGGGGTTGAAAGTTGCAGATTGTTGTCAAAATTGCTTGTTTTTTAAGCAAGTGTGAACACTGCTTCAAACGGTTTTGCACTGAAATTCCAAATGCACGTGCAAAAACCAATGCATTGCAGAGTATTTTACTGACTGGAATGCCCCTAAAAGCAGCCTAACGTGCATAATTCTTCATAACACAAAAATGCCTCCAAGACGCAAGCTGTCTGATTTTGACCGGACCCGGGCGATTGCATGGCTGCAGGATCGAGTTGGCGTTCGAGAAGTGGCCAGAAGACTACAAGTGTCCCACTCCGTCATCATTCGGCTGAGAGAACGTTTTCAAGCCACTGGAACTGTCAAAGAGAGACCCCGTCCAGGCCAGCCAAAGAAGACCACTGCAAGAGATGACAGGTTCATCCGCAGACATGCTCTTCGGACCAGGACCACCACCTCCAACACCATCAGGCGTCGGCTCCAAGCTGCCACTAACACAGCAGCGTGTGAGATGACCATACGGCGGCGCCTCAATGCTGCCAACCTTCGAGCAAGGCGCCCAGTCCGGAAACCAAAACTGACTGCGGCCCACCGGGCACGTCGCCTGGCCTGGTGCACAGCTCATCGAACATGGACTCTGGCTCAGTGGCGGATGGTGCTTTTCACCGATGAGTCCAAGTTCCAGTTGAAGCCACGAGATGGACGCATTCGGGTGTGGCGGCGTCCCAGGGAGCAGCTGGCAGATGACGTCATCCAGGAGGTCGTCGCTTTTGGTGGTGGCTCCGTCATGGTATGGGGGGGGGCATCAGCAGTCACCACAAGACTCCCATGTACCATGTGGATGGCAACCTGAATGGCCAACGCTACCTGCAGGAGATTTACGGCCTTTGGTTGTCCCAGCACTCCAGCAGATTGGGGCTCAGGCTGTGTTCATGGACGATAATGCCACCCCACATCGTTGTCGAGCCGTGAACACTTTTGTGGTGCAAGCTGGCATCACCAGGATGCCATGGCCGGCAAACAGCCCGGACATGAACCCTATTGAAACATCTGGGGCGAGCTTAGGAGGAGAGTTCAAGAAATACCCTGTTCCGGCAAATCGACGGGAGCTGCTGCACTACCTGCAGCAGGAGTGGGCAAACCTCCCCCAGGCACTCATTACAAGAACAGTCAACACCATGAGGCAGTGCTGTGTGGATTGTGTGGCAGTACGAGGGGGGCACACTCGGTTTTGATCAGACTGTAAAGAAACGCTCTTTTTGTGAATGTCATTTTGGGGGGTAGTCTCATTCAGGCTCCCCTGTCTAATCAGAAAGAATGATTTTTTCGATGAAAGTGACAAAATGTTGTTCACTGATAATGAAATTAAACATTTATAAAGTTTCTGTCGTTTGTCGGTTTTTCTTTCTATGTTTTGTGAGACTGTATAAGTGGTCCTTAATTAAAGTTCGACCCTGTAGGATTTTCATTGGGGGTAGGAGATGGAGAAATGAGGCGTGATGACCATGCGAAAGGGGGATGCAAAAACGGAGGAAAGAAGATGGCGTATAAACATTCTTAATTGACTCGCTCGCTCGCTCGCTCACACACACACACACGCACACACACATACACACGTCCATAAACACCACCACCCCCTCCACTCTACAGACACGTGCACTCTATTCTTTTTTTTCGCAAGCGTAGAGATTTTGTGTACATACGGATAGGTAAACAGTAATATTTGTGAAAAGGAAAGAATCGCACAAAGTTTAAAAATCAAATTACTTTTGTAAATTTTGTATTTGAGAAGTATTTGCACAAGAATTCTGTTAAAAAATATTTGTTTACATCAACAGGGGCAAAGAACTCCAGCATCAACGGCTGTGGAAAACGGAGACCAGGACGAGTGAGCTCGGGGAATTCTTATTACTGCTGGGAGAGTAGGGGCACGGTGGTCTTGTACTGAAATCTTTTCCTCCTTTTTTTCTCATTCCTTCTCCCGCATATTTTCAGTACAGCCACCCCCTCCCCTCCCCAAGCTCTTTCATACTTATATTGTGTTTTGTAGACCTGGATTTTGTTTTTAAACAAGAGTTCAGTACCAGGTTCGTAGGAGGGTTCACCGTGTGCTTTCAGATGGTCTGTCTGCTTTTCCTGAGGATTCCGTGTCTTCATTTACAATGTTTCTTGTATTTTTTTTCAGTTGTTTTGTCTCCTTCATTAAAAGGGCTTAGTGTCATCTTAATCGGGATTTATTGTCTTCTAAATTCACAAAATAGTGTTTTCTCTCCCCGGGTTTTGTGCGTCTTTCTAACATAATACATTAGTGTCGGTCGTTCATATGCGCAGTAGAGTTCCTCATGTTTCTTATGTCAGTGTTCTGTGGTACAAGGGCACAAAACGGGGGATACCAGAGGAAATATTTTCTAGAAGAGCATGAATTGTTGACTCAACTACATAGCAGGTCTCCTACTTACCCAGGGATCTCCCTCCGGGGGGTTGCGACCTTGTCGTGGTCGGAGGGTTTGCGTGGTCCAGTGATCCCTTAGGCTTTGCTGGCGGGGGCATCATACTTGGCGATAGGCTGTTTTTTTCACACTGCTTCTAGGCCTGAGAGGTGCAGATGCTGTTTGGCCAAGCGTAACGTGGTAAGGAGTTGATGCCCCTGGTAGGGCTTCCCCTGTCAGATAGGCTAAGGGTGAGGATCCTGACTAAGAGTAACCCACCTTTCTCCTTTTCTGGTTTTCTGCCTCCCTATTTGGCCCTTTTTCTATCTTCGTCTCCCCTTCAAGTCTTCTTTTCCACCTGCCATTTCTCTCTGTGGTCTCCTATCAGATCCGCCGCGTTTGCCGAGGCGGTGGCGACTGTGGTCGGAGGGGAAATGAGATCCAGGTGATTGAGAGGGCCAGCGCTCTCAACACATCACTTTGCTCGGACCTCTCCTAGACAGCGAGTACACTTGGCCACGGTGTACTAATTCGCTTCCCCTCTTGGGCTTGGGTCAAGACGGACAGTTCCCCTACTGGCCAAGTTAACCCCTGCAGTGGCACAGCTCTCGTCCCCGGGAGTTGAGCATGATCAGGGGGGATAGGGTTGGTAGTTTCTGTTGTCGTATACTCTCCCGAAGCCTGTAAGGGGTCAAGACATTGGTTTCTTTGCCACTGGCCTCCTTAGTGGACTCCAAGGCTGGGTGGTAAGGGATAGATGAAATAAAATACAAATACATCATGCTATTCAAAAACAATCCCCCCACAAAAGAGGAAGGGCTGCATCCCCAATTTCAGGGAATTTTGATTCAGATAGTGATTCCGGATATGGTGGTACGAAAGAGGACAGGATTCTGTTCTGGCTTCCTGCTCGTGATTGGAAGGGACGAGCAGAAAGACCCCTTTCAGCTCTGAGCCCTTTGGCCATACAGAAGGGCTTTCAAGCTTTTAGCAGGTGACCCTCGTCCATCAAGAGTTGAGAATGGTTCATTCTTATTCAGTGTAAATCACCAAAACAATCTGAAACAGCTGCTGAAGGCAAAGAAACCTGAGGAACAGGGAGATCAGGGTAACTCCCAACAAACGTTAAACTCATCAAAAGGCTGATTTCGCTGCAGGAATTATCTGGTGTTCAGAGCAGTAATTAAAGACGGAGCTGGCCATCCCAGGGTGTGACGGAGGTGCGCAGGGTGACAGTAAAGAAAGGTTTCATAGAGAGTGGCCACCACACCTCTTTCTGACTACTTCTGCCAATCCCTGAGCTGCCCCGGTCATCAAGTTGGTTACTTGAATGTTCATGTCAGTTATATTTCCGTCCCCGCTAAGGTGCTTTCAGGTGGCCAGAAGTTTTGGCATGTCTGGGAACCGCTGTTTTCAGGGCAAGAGGTATCGGTGAGTTGCAGCAGAACCCATGATGCCGTGTCAAGATCCGGCACATTGAGCTAACTCGGTGGCAACCAACCTCCTCTTCACGACACTGCCCTCTTTGGATTCAGGAATCCGCTATTCAAAGAATCAAAACTGAAAAAGATCTCCTTTTTTCGAAGCCCGCAAGCGATGTTTGTGACAGTCAGTCGCCGACAGCTCATTCAATATGCTTCGCCCGTAAAGAAAGTTCTACAGTTTCACCTCGTCAGTTCTGCTGTCAGACTGAATAACTTTACGTTTTCGAACACATTGCCAGTACGATCTTCAGTTCGGGTAGCAATCCACCACCTTCCCAACCAAAGTGACTGCCCTGGTGGAGCAAAAAAATCCGCCACCCCTCAGACAGCCCAGCAGTCTACAACATCTGCTGCTGGCAGATTTTTTTTAAAAAAAACCCGAGCAATACCCTCCTCGAACTCCTCTGTCCATGCCCGTGCGGGCAAGGGAGTTCAACCCAGTTTGTGGAGATGGAGGAGATAAGAAGAAAACCTCCACCGTCTCCCCAAACCCGCAGCCCACCCTTCTCACCTGTTGGCAAGTCTGCCATCGCAGGTCTGAAGACCAACACAGTCCAGTACATACCATCAAATAAAATTACAACTTTTAGCACCAGACGTTGAAGAGAAGATGACCTGATTCACTCTCCTTATTTCGCCCTCTGCACCATGGATAAAACAATATTCCCTTTGGAATATCCGTGGACTAAATTCCAACTATGAGAGCTTGCAGACTCTTGTGCCAATCTATAAAACCTTCCGTCGTGGCAGTTCAGGAAACTCAAAATTCAAAGCCAGAAGACTTTACTCTTCTGGCTTTAATATTCTTTCAAATCCTGCACAACCATCCACGTTTGGGATGGTCGTGCGGTGTTGCCCTTCTCATACACAAAACTCTACTGTATAATCCTGACGCTCGTCCTACCTCCACTGCCAGCTGAAGCTTGCGAGAGTCACACTCCACAAGATCTGTGACAATCTGTTTCACTTTATTTACCTCCTTCATTCCCTGTTGTCGCAGGACCTTGTTCAGTCTGATAGAGGAACTCCCTCGACCTTTTTTGCATGTGGGTGACTTTAACGGTCACAAACCCTCTTTGGGGAGTACCAGCTTTCGTTCATCCAGAGGTCTGCTATTGAGTTGTCCTTTCGGGATTTGGATTTGTGGTTGTCTGGAACGACGGATCTGCAAACTTACCTCCATTCTTCCATGGGAAGGGACATGTTCACTTTCTGTTTAGAATTTGTCGTTTGTGACCCTCGCTGGTCCTGGAAATGAGTGGTCTGTCCCATGACGATCTGCACGAAGTGACTCATTTCGCCTGTCCCTTCTACAACCTTGTAATAACTGAACACGTCTCTGACTCTCAGCATTTAAATTATAAGAAAAGCACAACTGGATCCTATTTGCAGTCCACTATTTCCAAGAGTTCCAGACACTGAATTTCTTCAGAGTCCCTGACCCAGCAGAATCACTGACTAATTACTATATTCTAACTGTGCTAAAGCCTGTATTCCCTTGTCTTTCCACAAACATCAAATGCCAAAACACCCTGGTTTGATTCCAGAATGCCAAACAATTCAAAAGTAGAAAACGGGCTCAGCGTCAGGTATACCAACGACCCTTCGGGTTCCCAACGCTCGAGCCCATCAAACTCCGTGCTAAATCAAGACACACTTTTAAAATCAGTAAAAACGTCGGTCCTGGAGAAGCTTCTGCTCCGGCTGACATCAAAAACTCTAAGAAAAAAGTGTGGAACATCATTAGAAAATCAAAGGGAAGAACACCTGTCCCACTGTGAACCATCTCAAGATTTCAGATTCTTTAATACCAGAGCAGAAAAGCAGTTTGCAAATCTGCTTGCTTCAACCATTGGAAAAGAATTCCCCCTTCTAATAAATCAGTACACGTTTGTCAAACACATCGCCCTAAAAGAAAAATCTCCCTGCAACTTTTCATCCAACAACATGGAAACTAATACAATCTCCTTTTACATAAAACAGCTGAAATCAGCCTTAACCTCACATGCAGCAGCGATTCCTCTCCAGGTATAGATGACATACATTATCAACATATTGAAACACGTCCGCAAGAAAGGTCCTGAAAAAAAACATTCCCCCCCACCCCCTATTACAGGTATACAACCCACGTGTGACTGACAGGTTGCTTTCCACCCTCTTGCGGACAGCCCTCTTATTCCCATCCCAAGACCTGAAAAGATCATTCTAATCCATCTAACTACGTCCAATAGCTGACCAGCTGTGTCTGTAAACTGAGGAGAAAAATGGAGCAAAGCTAGGCTCATGTGGAAACTCGAACGATTGGCCTTTGCGAAAGAACTAGTTTTTGTGGTTTATCCCGCAAACATCGTAGTACAGTTGACCATTTGATTCGTCTGGAATCTACACTAGGAACGCTTTTTAAACAGACAGCATTGCAGTGGCAATTTTCTTTGACTTGGAGAAGGCCAACGATACACCTGGAATTCGGGATACTTCATGATCGTCCCACGATCTGGGTTTTTCGAGTCATCTTCCTCTTTTTTATTCAAAATTTTTTGGCAGAACGACAGTTTCAAGTCCGGTTGGCACCTACTCTCTCTGATGTCCACGAGCAGGGAGTTGGGTGTTTTTCCCCAGGGGAGCATACTGTCTCCTGCCCACATTAGTATTAAAATCCACAACATTGTGAAATCAGTTCAGCTTGTTCAGACTGCGTCATTGTTTTGGATGATTTTGCTGTCTACGCAACTGAATCTGTACCCGAGTGACCAGCGCAGGTCCAGCATTGCGAAGAAAAAATCCATCAGGAGGCGGATGAAAACGGTTTCACCCTTTTCGCTACAAAAAACCCGAGTGTAATTCACTTCCATAATTCCGTCAGTTATTTCCAAGATCCTGTAACTTCACGTCGGAAATCTCCCATTCCAGCTGTTCAAGAGCCAAATTCTGGGGTCATTTTTGACCAAAAGACTTAACTTCCTCAGCCCCATATTAAAAATCTCAAAACTGCTTGCCAAAAGGCACAGAGAAAAATTCTGCGGGTCGTAGCACATCACACGACGACTGGGGCCTGATTAAAAAACATTTTGGCACCTCTACAGACCCGGTCCGTTCTATCTGGACACGGTTTGTTGCTGTGTACGGCTACCGCAAGATTCTACTACCTCAAACTCTTGGATCCCTATCACCATCAAGGGCTTCGTCTCTGTCCTTGAGCTTCCGCACCACCCCTGTTACAGCCTGTAACGCCGAGGCTGGTGAACCTTACACTGTCCAATCGCATGCTGAAACAGTCTTTGAATTATTACATCGCGACGTCTCAGAACCGCAGAATCCTGCCTATGGACTGTGTTAATGACCCTCCGTTCCACAGTAAGTTTGAACAAACCCGAATGAATCCGCCGTTTGGGCTTCGTATTGCAGCCTCACGTGCGGAAAGCAGGTATAGACCTGGGATATTTCCCGATTTTTCAAGTTTCGAATCAACCTCCATGACCTTTTCACACCAGAAGATTCGATTTGATCTCGCAGCTTTCCGTAAGGAGTCTACCAGCTCTCTGGCGTTACAGGGCTTTGTATGCGAGCTCTGTTCCAATTCCCATCCTAATCAAAAATTTTCACTGACGGTTCCAAGTCTGAGGATGGAGGGGGGTCCCGGCAGCCTACAGCCCTGGGTCTCCTTCACAGATATTGTTGGAACATATACATTCAATGCTTCTGTCTATACTGCTGAACTTACTGCTCTAATACTGCTTTGAAGATATCTCCCATTCTTCGAGGAGGACTTTCTGTTCTGTTCGGATTCGCTGTCAGATTTGAGGCCATAGCTGCCCGCAACCTTCAGCACCAGAACTGTTACTTTTTTTTTAACTTTTTAGCAAGTTGAAGGTGGAGGGTTACAACATTACTCTTGCTTGGGTTCCTGGCCATGTTGGCATCGCGGAACAAATGGTTGATCGTTTTAGCCAAGAACGCCAAGAGAGAAACTGTCCAACATTTATATCCCCTGCTCAGATGTAAAACCCCAAAAATTTAACGAAAATGTAAGAGACCTCTGGCAGGAGGATTGGAACACACAACGAATAACAACTCTTTCAGATCCGTCCAAACCTTTAAAGACTTCCTCCCATCTACGTCGGGGGGTCGTAAAGAGGAAACGGTTCTGTCCGGGCTGCACACCGGCCATACGTATTTTACCCATTCTTACCTTTAAAGAGTGGAGGAAGCTCCGGGGTTGCATTCCAGTCATGGCACCACTCACAATGAAACATGTTCTTTTAAAGAGTGTTGGGACTTGCAACGATGTGAGACACAAACATTTTACAGGGGAGTCCATGAAGATCCTGTTCAGGGATGTCCCGCCTGACGTGATCCTTGGTTTTTGAGAGAAATTAACATTTTCATCTGATTTGAGATTTTACGGAAGAAGGATTTTTAACAAAGTTTCTGGTTCGTTTGTAGACGATGTCATTTAACGAGATGTTGAAAAGGTTTTTTTTTTTTTTTTTTTTTTAAATGACTGGTGAGTTAAATTTTAACCGTGGTGACAGCCCTGATGGGGCCCTCTGCGGTGGGCTGGGCTATAGGCAACATTATCTTATCTTACCCAGGGATCGGGAATATGGACGCATGTTTTCAGATCATCAGGGGCTGAGCTGTAGAGCTGTTAAGGAAGCTTTAGAGCTCTTCCTGGAATATTCCGTAGTGCGCACCTGGTACCTTTCCCATCTGATGTCCTTGAATCACTGAACATCTGTCAGTGGCCTGGTAATCAGCGTGAACATATGGATCCTTTATGTCTGTAGTGTTTTCACTCCATAGATACAGTATCTTGCGTCCGAGGGTTTAGTGTTCCCCTTTCTTACAGCTGTGGGCTTATTCCATTCCATGATTTTTTGATTGGGTTTTTTGTGTTTCCCTCTATATAGGACTTGTAATCCTTTTTTTTTGTCGAAAGTTAGTGTCGGCTTCTTTTTCAGAGAAAAATGTTACCTTTTCATATTGTTTAGTGTAAGCGTCTTTGAAAATGCTAGTCTTTGTTCTGTAGGCTAATTTGTCCTTAAGTCTCATTTTCATTCTTCTCTTTCCCAGGGTTTTTTTATCTTTATTTAAGACAACACTTTGCTGATCCTGAAATCCAAATAGGAAATCTCCAATTCCATTTGAAAGGAGGCCAAAAGCTCAACTGCATAAGTTACACTTTAAAAAATTCTCGCCGAAAAGCTCTGAACATTCTGCGGGTCGTAGTACACACTGACTGATAACAAAACTTTGCTGCACCTCTACTGAGCCCTTTGGGGTTCTAAACTAATCATGAATGTGTTGTGTACGGCTCTGCGAAGCCCTCTTATCTGAAACTCGTGGATGCATTCATCATCAAGGGCTTCAAATCTGTCTTGGAGCATTATGCACCACCCCTAGTACACCTGTATGCAAGGGGAGGTTAACCCTCATATCCGACCACAGGGTGAAACTAACCTTAAATTATATCGATTAGCTGAACCCCAAATCCCTGCTTGTCACTGTGTTTTTTAATCCTCGGTTCAAAGTAAATTTGAAGAAAATCTGATATTCTCCATTTTTATTTCGTATGCGGCCCCATGCACAGAATGCAGGTCTTGATCTAGGAAATTCTGACTTCTCCAAAATTTCCGAAAACCCCAGGGTTTTTTTCACCCCAAAAATCCCTTTGATTTTGCCGCTTTTTCCAAAGAACCACCCCCTGGCATACAAGGCACGTTTTCCGTTTCGTACAAAATACCATCCTCTGGGAAATATTACTAACGTTATTTTTCGAAAATAGTTCTTGGCGGGCCTTTTTTGCCAAGCGTTTTTTCTCAATTTTTTCAAAGAAAATTTCCGTAGATACGCGTTCGTTGCTGAACTTACAGCTTTTTTCTAGACGAAATTATTTCCAATCTACATACGGGGGCTTTCTGATTTAGGGATTCGCTGCTTTTTTGGGATGCAATAGCGGGCCGTTTTCCCAACCCTGAATTTAAATTTTTTTTTTTAAAAACTTTCTCCCTTTGAAAGCGGAAGGCACAACATGCTAGCTTGCTTTCCCGTCATGTCGTATTGGGGGGGAAAATAAATGGCGGACTGAATGACGCAAGAAAAAAAAGTCCAACTACCCATCCCCTACTCAATTTAAAACCGAAGGTTAAGGTTATACAAGACCGGGCAGGAGGACGGGAAATCACGGACGGATAAAAAAAATTTTTTTACCCGCCCAAACCGAGTCCTTCATTTACCCTGGTGGTCGCAAAGAAGAAACAGTTTTCATCCCGCTGCACGGGCCGTCGTTTTTAACTCATTCGTTTCTTTTAAAGAGTGAAAAAGCTCTTGGTAAATTCCAGCTGTAACCACGGAAACATTTTTTTATGTTTTTGGGACTTGCATGATGCCAGACATAAGCTTTTACAGACATTATAAAACCTGTTCAAGAAGTTCCTCCTGATGTGATCTTTGAATTCTTGACAGAGATCAACTTTTTTAAATCGATCGAAATTTTTTACAGAAAAATTTGTTTTTAAAAATTTCCGGTAGTTTTTAAAAGGGTGTATTCGAAGGTTGTGTGAATGATTTCAGCGCGGTGACACCCTAAATTTGGCCCTTGCGATCGGCGGGCTGTAAGCAGCTTTCCCTTTATTTTTTCAAGGGGTTTGGCATTTCTTTTTTGTTTTGTTTTTTCCTAAAACCCCGGGGGTTTTTTTCTTTCCCGGGGTCTTTTCGTTCATGGGTTCACAGTCCTTTTAAAGGGGGTTCGGTGCCTCCAACAACGTTTAATATATTTTTAAGTATCGTTTTTTTTCTTCATTAAAGGGTTTTAGATATTTCTTTCCTTGTTTTTAACTGTCGCCTTCATTCACAATTTTTTTTGGTTTCTGCCTGGTGAGTTTTTTTTCTTGGATTCGTTTCTTTTTTTTCATATGGCCAAGAAGTTTCCTAGCGGTGTTCTGTGGACAAGGTACAGAACGGGGGGGTTTTTAAAGTACTAGGGGTCCCACGGTCCGAACCACAGGAGAGTAGCAGGCCCCCAAACCCACACTCCCCACAACACAAGGCCCCTGACATACACCAAAGAAAATATTTATTGCACATTACAACCACTCACACTGCACCACAAGTGGGGGGGAACCTGGTAAAGAGAGGGGACAGAGAGAACACAGGAAAAGGGAAGAAAGAAGAGCGAGTACAGAAGTTTAACTACTAATAGGGGCAAAAATAAAATAAAAAAAAAATTTTTTTTAAGTCCCCCCGTCCCGGGACCCCCCAAATTACCCCTCATTTTCCCTTAGAAAGAAAAGAAATAGAGACAATCAAAATAGGTACATCACAGGGCCGAATTTTGGAAAGGAAGAAAAAAAAAAAAAGAAAAAAAAAAAAAAGCAGAGGAACAGGGGGGCCTGGACCACTCCACCACTCGCACTTCCGCCATCACTCATTTTGGGTTGTCCAAGCCAATGGTTTTGATGGAAGGGGGAATTCCAGGTCATGGAGGTCACAGCCCCCCCTGCCGCGTGGGGGGTCACAGCACCCCCCTCCCCCCCACACTTCCCCGCACCGACCAAAGGGAGGAAGTAGGCCGGATTTCCCGGGGAAATCAGCCAGACCGCAACCCCCGGGAGAAAAAACCCCAACAAAAAAACAAGCCCTGGGCTTGGTCGACCTGCGGGGAATACTTTCCCAGTTTGGTCAGTGTCAGAGTATGGTCATTGGTCGAGACCAAAGAAAAGAAGAGTGTACGGGGAGAAAGAGGGGGAAAGCACAAAAAAAGAAGAAAAGCAGAAAATGGGGCCCGTCCAATAAGAAAGATAGGCGTCCATCGAAAATAAAATACTGAAGGGAAAAAAGGCTTGGGATTGGGCAATATTCACACCGATACAGGCCCAATTCAATAATTAAAAATTTTGCAAACCTGTTAATTTGCCCGAGTCAACTTCCTTACATTTACCATTGATTTTAATCCAAACTAACATAGGATAGGAACTTTTTTAAAAAAAATTTTTAATTGAATCGACCCGGGGATTGAAAAACCCCCGGCGACTTTCCCCTTTTAAAAAAAAAAAACCAAATTTCAAACTACACCCTAGGCTTTTCTATTTTTAAAATAAATGGATTATGCTATAATGAACACTCACCCCAAACATCACACAAATTTTATGCTTAAAAGAAAGAACGAAACATGGGGGGAAAAACAACTGGGAAAGGGGTGGACGAGTGCCCACACCCCACCCCCGTAAATTTTGCCCTCAACCAAAACCACCGCGGTTCACCTCACAGTCAAAATTTACTCTCCAAAAAACTTAGGCCTTTACCTCCACCAAAAAACAATATATTGGAAAATTACGGGAAAATACGACGGCCCATTAAATTTTTATTGAAAACTTTTTCTTTTTTCTCTATGGGTGAGCCAAAAACCGCCGGCAATACCTCGCACTCCGAGATTTTTAGCGGGGAAACTAAAACAACCCCCGCCCCAAAACAGACAAAAACCGCAGAACACGCAAAACTTTAGGAGAAACTAACATTGAAAGAATTACGACCTCCCTTAGAATTTGAAAAAAGGATTTTCTTTAATTAACCGTGGGGGAAAAAATGCGAAAACCATTTCAAGGGAAAAAAACGTCACTTACCAACAGGGTTGTGAAAAGCAGCCGCTGACCCTGCTCACTGAAGAACCAGGCTCCAACACCAGGCTCCCAACTCTCCCGACAGGGAAAAAAATGGGCGGAACCACAGCCCCACCCTGGCAAGGAAAAAGGCTCCCAATCGCCAACCACCAAAACCCCCTATGCCCCAACCAATGAAGGAAAGCACTCCAGGGTGAGGTGAAGATTTCAAGAAGAAATCAAACACAATGAAACGAACCCGAAAACGCTCCAGGAAAGGAGACTTCGACTCGAGGGTGGACTTTCGAAAGTGCCCCGAGAACACCGCGACAAAAAGCAGCCGATTCTAGGGTAGTAAAAAACGAGAAAACCCAGAAAAAATAGGCATGGTGTCAAACCGACACAGAGGCCTCGTGGAAACCCTGGACAGTTCAGGTAAGGGAGGATAAGAAAACAGATTATAAAGGGGGGGGGAAAGGAAAGGGGTACATGAAACAAATAAAGAAAAAAAGGTCCAAAAAATTCTAGGGGTTTTTGTGCGGATGGGAAAAAAAAAACGAACAGGGAAAAACTCCCCACCTGAATTTACCCCTTACAAAAACCCGTTGTGCGGTGCCAGAAGGGAAAATTTTTGGAAAGGCTGAAAGGCACTCAAGCTCTGGAGTAGGGCTCGTGAATCAAGGGGGCGGAACGTGGGGCACTGTTCAGATCGTTTTGGTTTTTAGCTACAGGCTCTTGAGGAAGTCTTTAATCCCGCCTGAAATTCCCTATGCGACCTGGTACCCGATCTGAGTGTCCCCTTTTTCCACAAAACCCACAGGAACATCAGCTCGTAAACCTTTAAGGTTTTAATTTCTGCTACTCTTAGAGACTGGTGGTCACCTTTTTAAAAGGGCAAATGTTCTCGACCTCCCCTGAAGCATTTGGCATCCTCTCCTTTTGTTTCTTTCAGGGGTTTAGTGTTCTTTTTAATGGTTTGTACTGGTCTAGGTGGGGTTTCCCCCTTTTTTGAATTTGTTTTCACACCCAATAAACTTCTTCTTTTCAAAGGTTTTTGGGGTTCTTTCTTACATTATGGACTTTTATCGGGTTTTTTCCTTTTTTTGAAACTTTTTTGTGGCCCCCTCCACAGCGCTTGTCGAACGCTGCCGGTGTTACAAAAATGTAGGGAAGGGGAAAGGTGGCTCCCCGAAAAAGAAATTTAAACCGTGTTTTAAACAACTTTGGGGGCGCGCTTTTGCGTAAACACTTGAAACTCAGGATAGCTCTTCAAGAAACAAAAATTCAAAACCAGAAGACCTTCACCCCCTGGGTTTAATGTTCTTTCGAAACCGCACAGCCCCACTTTAGATTAACACGGCGTTTCCCCTTTTTACCAAGAAGCTTGCTGGTTCTTGTTTGCTCTAACACCCACTTTAGCGTGCGCAAGAGTCGCTCCAATGAAATGGTTTGTTTTTCTCGTATATCTATCACTTCTGTCTCGGGTTTTTCGCCCGGGCCCGCGGTCTGATTGAAGAACTTCCTCGCCCTTGACTTAAAAGCCAAAATCCCCTTTGGGTTTTTGTGTCTTCATCCAGAGGTCTGCTTCTTGAAGATGTCTTTTCAGAGTTGGACTTCTGTTGTCTGAATGATGGGTATCCAACTTACCTCCATTCTTCAACAGCTACACTTGTGACCCCTCGTTGGTCCTGGACTATGAGTAGTCTGTACATGACGATCTGCATAGATGTGACAATTTTTCCCGTTACATTGAAATCCCATAAAAACCGAAAAACGCCTCTGTTCTGGAACACCTTATTCATTAGAATCTTGGAATCTTTTTGCTTCAAATATTTCAAAAGAGCTCCAGGAAACTGATATTCTTCAAAGTCAAGACCCAGCAGAATCTCTAACTAATACTTTCATTAAGTCCGCAAAAACCTGTATTCCGATGTCTAGCAATAAACTCCCCTAAAACACCTTGGTTTAATTCTGACTGCCAACAATCTCAAGAGAACACAAACGGGCTAAGTGTCAGGTATTCCAAAACCCTTCGACTCCCAATGCTCGAGCCCATCAAAACTCCAGCCAAAACGAGACACACTTTTAAAGACAGTGAACGTCAGTCTTTGAGAAACTTCTACTCCAGGCTGACGTCTAAAGCATCCAAGAAAAGAGTGGAACATCAAGAAAATAAAAGGGCAGAACACCGACCGTACCAACCTTTCAATAGCTCTGACGAGCTGTCTCTGCAAGCTAATGGAAAAGATGGTCAACTCCCGTCTGATATGGAAGCTGGAAACCGATGGCCTTTTAGCCAATGAACAGTGTAGGTTCCAGAAGTACCACGCGACCGTTGACCATTTAGCCCTTTTGGAAACCACCATCCGCAACGCATTCATTAGTAAGCATATGGTTGCTATCTTTTATCTGAAAAAGCGCATGATACCACTTGGAAATCTGGAATTCGTATGGATCTTCATACACTTGGTTTTTGTTATCTGCCTTTATATTCAAAACTTTCTACCTGATGGGCAGTTCCAAAAGTCCCATTGGCACCACGCTGTCTGACGTCCATGGTCAGGCATTGGGTGTACCTCAAGGGAGCATTCTTTCTCCTCTGTTCAGTATCAGAATAAACGATATCGTGAATTCAGTAAACCGGGTTTCCGAATCCACTTGTCTGTTGACGACTTTGCACTATACGCAGTTGGATCTTCTTATGCCACCATACAGCTTCGACTCCACTTTGTGTGGATATAAACCCCCTTCCCACTATGAGCGAAATGACGGAGTGATCGTGTTTTTGGGCCTAAATTCGTTAAAGTTCTCGATGAATGCAGGTAGCATTCCCACTACCAGACCCTTTCACTCCTAGCCAGCTTTGAGTGATTGTGCATGTTCAGATCACTCCGTGGCGAGATTTGTGTTCAAACATGTTTAAACACAAGTGGCACCTACTGCATTCATCGTGTCCAATTTGCATACCGCGGGAAAATTTTCGGTTGCGTGCGAGCCTTGCCAGCCACAGTCTGAGGCGAGGCGAGGCCGCGCGGGGCGATAGTAGTCCAATATGAGTGACTTGGCATTTTTTGGATTGAAATGGTCTCAACACGCAATAACTCCGGAGTCATCGGGTTTTGTTGACTTGTTTCGATTTTTATGAAATAAAGTGGTCTAGGTCCGTGTGTATGTTTGTGTGTTTGTATGTGTGTCGAAAAGTATCTATGTGTGTATGTTGATTGTTTTTTCTTTGTTTGCAGTGTGATATGTATGTGAGTGTGTGTCGTATGTGTTTGCTTGTGTTGGTGTTGGGTGTGTGTCGAGTGTGTTGATTGTGTGTTGCCACATGATTCTGGAGGCATGTTTTTTGACTCTGGTGTGATTGACACGGTATGTTTTTGGCTATAAAAGCGGGTGTCCCAGCAAGCCAGTTCAGTTAGTTACAACTTGTTTGCTGCTGGAATTCACGATGTATGCTGCTCTGGTTGCGTGGCACACAAGGCATGTACACCACCAAGATCAAGGCCAAGGCCAAGACCAAGATCAAGAACAAGGCCCTCGAGTCCACCGGAGACAACAAGCAAGAAGGCGTTTCTGGGTCCGACCCTACCTGTTGGAGGAGAGGAGGAGGGGTCTGGGACACTACTACACCCTCCTGGATGCTGAGATGCATGATCGTGACATTGAACTCTTCAGGAACTACACACGCATGCCTCCTCAAGTCTTCTTTGAGATTCTTGATCTCATCACCCCAGCCCTGACAAAGCAAGACACGACTTTCAGGCTGGCCCTGGAGCCTGGACTCAAGCTGGCAGTGACCCTGCGTTTCCTGGCAGTAGGTGATAACTGCAGGTCACTGAACTATGCCTTTGCAGTGGGCATGTCCTTGATCTGTCGTTTCCTGCCTGAAGTTTGCGATGCCATTGTGGATGCTCTGAGACCTGAAGCCTTTCGAAGGGGCTCGATGCTGACGGATGGAAGGCCAAGGCAGCCCAGTTCTGGGAGAGGTGGAACATGCCCCATTGCATTGGAGCCATTGATGGAAAGCACGTGTCCATTCGCAAGCCCTACAACTCGGGCAGCGAGTACTACAATTACAAGGGCTTCTTCTCCATCCCATTCCTGGCGCTTGTTGATGCAGAATACCGCTTCCTGTGGATTGAGTCTGGAGCCAAAGGCTGCATGGGGGATGCCCAAATCTTTGGAGATTGCCCCTTCAGACAGCGTCTGGATGATGACGAGATGAATCTTCCTCCTCCAAGCCCCCTCACTGATGACCCAGAGGACGACGTTCTGGTACCATACTTCATGGTGGCAGATGATGCATTCCCAAGCAAGACCTATTGCGTCAAGCCCTACTCCAGGAGGAATCTGAACCCAAGGAGTTGATATTCAACTACCGTCTTTCCAGAGCACGCAGGGTAGTGGAGAATGCATTTGGTTTCCTGGCAACCAGATTCCGCTGCCTCCTCAAGGTGGAGTTGGGGCCTAGAACTGTACGCAGTGTGATCAACCTCACTGTTGTACTGCACAACATCATGTTGTCAAGGGTCCCACCAAAACGTCATGTCTTTGACAGGGAGGACAACAACCACGTAGTCATCGGGGGCAAGTGGAGGGACCACATCATCTGGCCTGAAGTCCCCCAGCCTGGTCCTCGACGTGCAACCAATGAAGCACTCCAGGTGAGAATCAATCTCACAAACTTCTTTGGCAGTCCTCAAGGCATCGTGCCATGGCAGTGGGACAGAGCACAGTCCGGAACCCACAGCCAGAGCCTCCTGCGCCCGTTCGACCTTGGTCTGACACTGATGAGTCTGATTGATCGTGGTGTGTCAAGCATCCTGTCTACATATAGGTCCTCTTCAGGACCACGAACACTGTAATAATAATCAACTCTCTCTCTCTATCTCTGTCTGTGCCCCCTCCCCCAAACAATTAACCCATTGCTTCAATCCATGCACTTCAGTAGGCTCACTCTCCCTCTCTCTCTCTCTCTCTCTCTTTTTTTTTTTTTAAAGACCTCAGTTGCATGCAGGGTTGCTACTAAGCCACATGGTTATTTTCCATATGTTTATTTTTGACGATTAAAGTTTGTGACTGAGCGTCTCTTCTTCATTGGTCTGGTGTCTGTATGTGTTTGTAAATGTAAAAATGGACAAAAATTGAACTTTAATATCATGGTTCATTTACATATCTGTCTGCGTTTCTGTTTGACCTTCCGAGGTTTGTGCATTGCTTGCATGCTATGGAGTGCCAAATATAAAAAAACTTGATGGCATTTAGTGATAGAAACACTCTCTCTCTCTCTCTCTCTCTCTCCTCTCTCTCTCTCTCTCTCTCTCTCTCTCTCTCTCTCTTGCTTGTGTGTGTGTATTTTGAAAAGCAGTGGAGCAGTGGAGTCTTGCTGCTACTGGAAGAATCCTGCATGTATCTGGAAGTCAACATCCCCCAAGCCGCTGATGTTGAGAACTGGCCAGCCAATTCAGGTGTGGAGGAGCGAGTGGCCTGTCCTGGAGGGCAGACACTTCACCTCCCGTTGGAGCGTCACTGGGCATGGGCACGGTCAAGGCTGCATCAGGCCATGAAGAGCAGCCAGGTTTGGTTTGTGCTTGTGTTGGAGGAGTGGCATAACTTGGAGGAATGATGGTCGGTAGATAGCTTTGGGAAGCATGGAAGGCATCCACATATTTCTGCACTACACCCAACACTTCTGTCTCCATCTTATGTCGCATCTCTCCAAACATCGCAGACGTCCTCCACTGCAAATACCCCCAGAACTGGACCTGGTGGTTGTTGCCTCTTGCCTCACTTCTTCGAACTGCATCAATGAGCTCAGAGCAGCAGTCATGACGTAGTGGAGCAGCCATGGTCTTGGACTTTGGCAGAGGACTTTTGCTCCTCCTGGCTACAGGAGTGCTGGTGCACTGAGGCACTGGGGCTGTAGGTGCAGGTGCTGACTTTGCCACCATTCGACGCTTCACAGGTGGTGGTGGAATACCATCATCATCCTCATCAGGATCATCAGCCTGATCTTCGGAGGAGTCCACCTCAGCTTGTGTCCCCTCCATCCCCATCTCCCTGGAGTTCCCAAACACGGTCTGACAGTAGGGCATCAAAAAACCCATGTGTGTCAGGATCCACTGTTGGTTCTCAGTGAGGTTGGGAGGAGGGGCACCGCTCTTGGTGAACATCTTCCGGATCTGTTCAACTGCCGCTTGGAGCGGTACCAGTTCCAAATATCCTTGTATTCCACCCCATCTGCTTGGCCAAATCGTGCCAAAGTCGTTTCTTGTTCGCAGCCTCTCTATAGTGGGTATTCCTCTTGTCATAGAGCTGGGGATGCTCTTTGAGATACTCGAGGATCTGCAGCGTCTGAGGCTCTGTCGAAACGGCCCTGGTCATGTAGCGCTTGGGAGTGCGCTTCCTCTTTCGACCAATCGAGGGTGCAGGGGGACATCTTGCGATGGCTGTTGACTCGAAGACCCTTGACCGTGCTCATGGACTGACAAGTCCAGGGTTGATCCGTGTCCGACTCCCCAGATGAAGCAGGTGAAGACATTCTTGGTCTTGACTTGAACTTGGGTCTTGACCAGAACGCAGAAGAAGACGAAAATCGTGTAGTCGAGTAGCAGCAATTCGCAGGCAAGTGAACAAAAAAATCAAACTCACGCTCGCCTTTTATAGCTTTCCAATTGGAGTGATCAAGCGTTTGGAGTGATTGCGCATGACTCTGGGGTGATCGGTGCGCGTGTTTTGAGTGAACCATCCCCTTCTTTTTCTTCCTATTGCACGATGAATGCTGTACAAAGCTATCTGGTGTGCGAGCGAGCCAGCGAGGCGAGGCGCGCGAGCGTGGCCCACAGGAAATGCTTGGGTCAGCTCCCCAAATAGATCACTCACACCGATCACCCAAATGCATTCCCGCTATTTGGAGTGAAACGCCGAAAGTTCTGCGTGAAAGTTCTGAGTGATCGTGGATCACTCAGGAGTGAAGCGACAAAGGGCCGTTTCACTCCAAAATAGCGGGAATGCATTTGGGTGATCGGTGTGAGTGATCTATTTGGGGAGCTGACCCAAGCATTTCCTGTGGGCCACGCTCGCCGCGCCTCGCCTCGCTGGCTCGCTCGCACACCCAGATAGATTTGAACAGCATTCATTGTGCAATAGGAAGAAAAAGAAGGGGACGGTTCACTCAAAACACGCGCACCGATCACCCCAGAGTCAAGCGCAATCACTCCAAACGCTTGATCACTCCAATTGGAACGCTATAAAAGGCGAGCGTGAGTTTGATTTTTTTGTTCACTTGCCTGCCGAATTGCTGCTACTCGACTACACGATTTTCGTCTTCTTCTGCGTTCTGAAAAAAACAATCAACATACACACATAGATACTTTTCGACACACATACAAACACACACAAACATACACACGGACCTAGACCACTTTATTTCATAAAAATCGAAACAAGTCCAACAGAAACACGATGACTCCGGAGTTATTGCGTGTCGAGACCATTTCAATCCAAAAAATGCCAAGTCACTCATATTGGACTACTATCGCCCGCGCGGCCTCGCCTCGCCTCGGACTGTGGCTGGCAAGACTCGCACGCAACCGAAAATTTTCCCGCGGTATGCAAATTGGACACGATGAATGCAGTAGGTGCCACTTGAGTGATCGTGGATCACTCAGGAGTGAAGCGACAAAGGGCCGTTTCACTCCAAAATAGTGGGAATGCATTTGGTGATCGGTGTGAGTGATCTATTGGGGACTGACCCAAGCATTTGCTGTGGGCCACGCTCGCCGCGCCTCGCCTCAGACTGGCTGGCAAGGCTCGCACGCAACCGAAAATTTTCCCCGCGTATGCAAATTGGACACGATGAATGCAGTAGGTGCCACTTGTGTTTAAACATGTTTGAACACAAATCTCGACCACGAGTGATCTGACCGTGCACAATCACTCAAAGCTGGCTAGGAGTGAAAGGGTCTGGTAGTGGGAATGCTACCTGCATTCATCGAGAACTTTAACGAATTTAGGCCCAAAAACACGATCACTCCGTCATTTCGCTCATAGTGGGAAGGGGTTTAAGGTTCGACAGTTGGCCGAGGAAAACGGTTTACCTTTTCAAGCACCAAAACAGTGTTTCCATTTTCACAATCTTCATCAATTCTTTGCTGATCCTGAAATTTTTCTTGATAAATTCATCATTCAAGTTGTGAAAGAAGCCAAATTTCTAAGTGTTATTTTTCATCTGGATATTATTTTTTCTGGTATTCTTTTGTTATTTTTTCATCACAAACTGAACTTTAAGTCGCATCCAACACTTAAAAACTCCTTGTTGGAAAGCACGAACACTGAGAGTTGCGGCTGAAACTTACCTTGAGTTTGATCTCTCTTCTGAACCCCAAAACCCTGATATGACTTTTTTTTTTACCCCAAGTTCCAAAAGAAATTTGATGACCACTCTAGTTGCATTCCACCCTTGGGAATGTGTATGCTTCTCTGCTTAAACAATGCAGATATAGACCTTGGAGAGTCGTGTGTGATTTATCCAAGTTTGCTGATGACCCACCATGGACTTGCTTCACTCCAGGATCCGGTTTGATTTAGCTTTGTACTGGAAAGATGCCACTAGGCAACGAGTTTGTTGATCAACTTACCAAGAGTGCCACAATGAAAGAATTAAATATATTGTCTTTCCCTCACACTGATCTGAAACCCAAAGCCCAGGCTTGCGCCAAAGACCTCTGGCAAGAGGAATGGAACTTGCAGACGGAAAACTAATTCAAAATCCGTCCAAACCTGAAAGTGTTTTTCACCATGTTCCCGAGGCGGCCCTAAAGACGAAAGTCTTGTGCCGTTTGCATACAGACTACTCCATGTACACTTATTTATCTTTTAAGAGATTAAGAAGCTTCATGGTGCATTCCATGTCATATACCACTCACAGTGAAATATATTCATTTGGAGTGTTGGGACTTGCATGATGTGTGATACATAAACATTTTACAGCAGCTCCATGAAAACCTTGTTGACAGATGTCCCACCTGATGTGATCTTTGAGTTTCTGAAAGACATTAACATTTTTCATCTCATCCAAGAATTCAAATTCCAGTGTGTTTTCAGGTATGTTTTAAATGGTGGTGTGATGAGATGTTCTTTTAAGGACTTCCGAGTTGACTTCAACGAGGTAACAGGCCTGATATGGCCCTTTGCGGTCGGCTGGGCTATAGGCAACATTACCCTACCTTACCATAGGGCTGATAAACCTTTTTAAGCTAAATGTTACCCTTTCATATTGTGTAATGTTATCTTTCAAAATGTGAGTCTTTGTTTCGTAGGTTGATTTGTCTTTTCTAAGGCTTAAGCCTCATTTACACTCTTCTCTTTCCCAGGTTTAGTATCATCCTTTTTTTATACACTTGACTACCTTCTTTATTCTCAGCGTGTATGAACGTCGTTCAAAGGCGTTAATCTCTACTGTTCATGCTTTAGTGTATTCTTTGTGATGGTGTAGCGGCGACTTCTTGGTCAGAATTTAGTCTGCGGCTTCGTGGTCAGAATTTTGTCTGCGGCTTCGTTTGTGGCAGATCATGAGGCATGGGCTGTCTACGAGAATCACTACTAGTCAACCACGAGCTTTCGCACTTCATCTTCCACAACCACCTCCATTCTCACCAAGAGCAAACAACTCTGGGAACGGGATATTACCTACATCGTCATCGAGTTCACAGCGTTACTACAGGCTTCCAGAGAATCCGTTCCCAGGGAACGCAGGATGAAATGTGACTTCTGCTGGACCATCCCACTGCAGGACTTCAGGATGCATTCACAACCCACAACCACAAGGGACAGGGAAGACGAGGAGCCTTGCTCGGGGAACTGAAGAACTTGAAAAAGCCAAAACGTTCTTGCGTGTGTAGTGTGAGTGCGTGCGTGGTGTGTAAGATTTGTGTTACGTATATATTGATTTAGACGTTGCCATCTTGCATCGGAGAAGCTTTACACTGAAGCATGAAAACGAGAGCTGACTTTCTGTGTGACTGTATATTGTAAAAATACATTCTTACTGAAACACGTCGAGGACATTTCCGCAGGAACTAATCTGGGAAAGCACATGTTAAAAATAGGTTTTGTTGTTGATGGTGGTATGTTCATTTTTATGTTTGTTTAGAATTTTTATGCCATTCGGTCCCATTAGGCATCTCGTATTCGGTGTGGAAAGTATTATCAGACCTGTTGTCTTGCAGTGCGCTTCTTATCTCTTCTTGCTTTTTTATTGTCTTCTAGCCTTCTCCTCCACCGTAACAACCAACCCCTCTCTCTCTCTCTCTCTCTCTCTCTCTCTCTCCTCTCTCTCTCTCTCTCTCTCTCCCCTCCTCTCTCTCTCTCTCTCTCTCTCTCTCTCTCTCGCTCTGTCTCTTTCTCTGTCTCCCTCTCTCTTACAATCATGTTTGGCGGTTGAGATCTCAGTCTGTTAACCCCCAACTTCTCCCCCCCCCCCCCCCGCCCTCTCTCTCTCTCTCTCTCTCTCTCTCTCTCTCTCTCTCTCTTCTTCTCTCTTTCTCGATCTTTCCCTATTTTCTTCCTCTCTCTCTCGGTACAATATTCTTTACACACACACCCTGCCTATCTCTTCCTCCCTCTTTGTCTGTCCGCCTGTTTCTCTCTCTCTCTCTCTCTCTCTCTCTCTCTCTTCTCTCCTCTCTCTCTCTGCATCTCCCTCTCCCCCCCCCCCTCCCACCCCGTATCTTTCCCTTTACATCACCCTCTCTCTTGATATGAGCAGAGAATTAAATAGTGTTACATATATTCATTATGTGGCCGGATATATTCTCGTTTACATCTTAACATACACCTATATAATTTAAAAAGAGATGGGTTAGTTACTGCCCAAGGACACAGACAAACATAGCACAGAACAAGACGCTATGCATTTCGACCTCTTGGGTCTTCTTTGGGTGATAACAAATAACGTTTAGGACAGTGAACATGAAGAAAGAAAAAAACCCACTTATCTAGTCATAGTCAAAATGAGCGCCGGGTGGAAACGTGGCCACCCAGCAGGGAATCATGGAAAGGAAATAATACTTTTTTGAATTAAATAGAATAAATTAAACTAAAATAAATGAATAAGTAAGTAAATTTAAGAAATATAATTTAAGTAAAAAGAAATAGAACAAAATGAAATGAAATTGAATAGAATAAAATAAAATAAAATAAGTGGAGGGTGGCTACAACTTCTATGCGAGGTGGGTAGTGGGTCTATGATAGTGGTGTGTATGTATGTGTATTATGTATGTGTGTGTGTTGCTGGAAGATATAGCCAACTGGTGTTGAAGTAGTGTGCTACTGTTGGATCTTGATGCCTTGGGGCTGCAGCGTACCGAGTTTGGCAATGAGATGGTCTCTTGTGTAGTGCGTTCAAAGTTGTCACTCTGTGATTGCCAGACTGCCAAGACTTTCACATGATTGGTGTTGTGTTGGGAGTGGTTGAAATGTAGGGCGACGGGTTTGGGTCGGTGGTGGCGGATGTTAGCCAGGTGTTCAGAGATGCGTGTCTTAAGTGTGCAGGATGTTTCACCTATATAGATCTTGCCACACAGCTGGCAGTGAATGGCGTATACAATGTTGCGACTCTGACAGGAGAATGTGCGTTTAATAGTGGGAGTCCTTGGGGCCCTGTAGGATGGTGTCTGGTTTGTGAAGGGGCAGGTTTTGAGCAGGGGTGAGTGCCTGGTGGTGTAGGTATGGAGACTCTGTTCAGTGTGGACTGCACGAGATCTTTTAGGTGTTTATCACGTTTGAACGTGAACATGGGTCTGGTATGGAAGGCGGGTTTGTGGTTTCGTACAATGTGCCAATTGGACTTGAGAATCCTGCAGATGGTGAGGGTGGAAGAGGAGGTATGTGGTGGGTCGGTCTGTCTCCTTTGGATGCTGGTTTTCTGGCAGATGTTCAGGAAATGGCTGTTTTGTGGCTGAGAGCATCATTGAGGATGGAACTGGGGTATCCACGGTTTGTGAAAAATTCTGACATTTTGGCTGCTTGTACAGTGAAGTCGTCTTCGCTGGAGCAAAGTCTGCGAAGACAGAGAAATTGGGAGTATGGAATGCTGTCTTTAATGTATGGGTGGTGGGAGGATCTGTAGTCTAGGTATGCATGTGTGTCAGTGGGTTGTAGAAAATGGAAGTTTTGAGAAGACCATCTAAGAGGGAGATGGTGATGTCTACGAAGTTGGCTGACTGCAAAATGGTGTAGGTAAGTTGGATGGATGGATGGAAGGTCTGGGCAAAGTTGAGATCTTGTTTGGGCATGGATGTGGCTCCCAGTCCATCATCAATGTACCTTTTGTATAATTCCGGTGTGGGGCCTGTGTAGGTGGTTAGTAGGCGGTGTTCCATAAAGAGCCAGGCATAGGATGGTCCCATTTTGGTGCCCATAGCAACGCCACTTGTGAGAATATGTGATTGTTGAATCGAAAGGTGATGAGGACTAGTTCTGTAAGTCGACCAGTGTAGTGGTGGGAGGGTGTTATTGGTTGAGGGGCCGTTTGTTGAGGAATAATATGAGGGCCTTCAGTCCATCGGTGTGGGGGATAGAGGTGTAGAGTAACACCACGTCAAGTGTGAAGAGGAGGAGGCTGGGTTGAAAAGTGGAGTCTGTGCTGCATGAATTTATCATGTTGAGTGTGTGGGTTTTGTGTCTTTGAAGATGTGGGGGGGCTCTGTACAAGGGGTTGAAAAAAAAGTAAGTACTGTGAAGTGTGTTCTGTGGGCAGCAGAAAGCAGAAACGATGGGTCTGTCGGGTGTTTGTTTGTGTTTTTTGGGGAAGCAGTAGAAGGTGGGCTGTTTAGTGTCTGTCATGATCGGGAGTTTGGCTGTGGTCAGTAATTGGTGAGTTGATTTCTTCTTTGAGTTTGTTGATTATTTTTTCTGGTTTTTGTGGGGGATGATGGAGTGGGTGCAGACATTTGTGTTTGACAGTTGTTTTGTGCTTGTATGTACAGTTGTTTGTCCCAGACCACAACTGCACCACCCTTGTCTGCGGCTTGATGACAAAGTCCTGTCGTTCTCTTAAGGGTTTCAGGGCTTTCTGTTGATCTTGGAAAGGTTACACTGTCAACAGGTTTGGATTTGATTGGCTGATGTCTTTTTGTGCATTTTTGTAATGTAGAATTCAACTTGGCGGGATTTTTTGGGTGATTGGTTGAGCACTAGGATTTGAAACAGTCGAGTGAAAATGTCGGATTCTGTGGGGGTGGGGGCCGGGGTATGTTGTCAAGTGTGCCATCCAGCGAATTTTCCCCTAAAAAAAATCTTCCACATCAAGATGGATCGGGTACTTGATATGAATGAACACTTTATTATCTCAAAGGATGAGAAATTAAGATAGGTGCATAATAAACAGTATAACAAGACAACGTGCATAAAACAAGAATCGTCCACAATCAAGGGCCCCACTTACAAAATTTTACTTATACAGTCACACACACACACACACACACACACACACACACACACACACACTATAATCATTTGAAAAACCTCATCCCACTTACACAAGCACACTCATAGGCTTACACTCACAAGCAGATAAAAAATACACCCCAAAACACACAACACATATATGCAAATACACATATCTTCACACAAGCACACGTCTCAACCACCCCACAAGCTCTCGCACCCCCCTCCCCCCCCCTCCCCCTCCCTCCTCTCGCATTCCTTCACATCACTAAGCATGAAAAATGGTACAAAAGACATCATGAATTTAGAAGATGGATCGACCTGGTATAAAAGTTTTTTTGCGCCCAAAGATTTACAAAGGGGTCCTAAAACGACGTCCAGAGGGTAAAATTTCGTAATATTTTGTTAAAACATGGCTATCATCACTGGCAATCTTTCTTGTTTTCCTCCCTACTCGTCTGCCCATACAATTCTTGCATTCCAACTTGCTTCCTTCCAATCACTTTGCTACACACATTCACCACATCATTCAATACTCGCTTGCTCTTCACACCCAAACTTCCATACCAGCACATGAAAGAAGCAGTGAACAATGACTCAACACAACATCTGTAAGTTTGTAAGAACAGGTTTAACACCAATATTCGTAGCTTTGCAAACAGAATATTCTTGACTGGCAATTTTTATGGATTTTAGTAACATTTTTATCAAAAACTAATTTATCACAATCGTTCCCAGATATTTATACTCATTCAACAGCTTCACCCATTAATTACAAGGCTGGCACGGGTTCCGGTTCTCCGAAAGTCGATTAAGATTTCTTTGTTTTTGCACATTAAGGTCAAGAAAGTTGTCTTACACCAGCTGCAGAACTTTTTGATTTCCTCAAAGTAAACTGAATCAAGTTTGACATATCTAGAATACAGAATCATCAGAAATTTAACGATGGAGTTTTCTCTGTCCCCACTTACAGTCATTAGTATATAAAGTAAACAAAACGGGAGACAGAACTGTGCCTTTGGGGTGCCCCCATAGAAGCCCGAGCGTTCAGGGGATAGTGCAGACGGAAAACGAACAGACTGAGTTCTATGTGCAGAAAACTGACAATCCATAAAGTAAGCTTGGGTCAACACCTAAGTCAAGCATTTCATAGCAAACCCAGATGTGGCTGTATAGTATTAAAACAGAGGAGAAATCGATAAAAAGAATACGCGCAAAAAGAACCTGGTTTGTTTAAATGGAAGAAAGCATTGTGAAGGAGATTTAGAATAGCATCATCTGTACCTCTAGGGTTTTTATAAGCAAACTGAAAGGGTCAAGTACTGACCAACAAAATTTAACAAGTGACGGAGAACAAGTTTTTCAAAGCACTTCATAACTATGGAGGTCAGAGCAACAGCGATAGTCGTTCAATTTTGTGGGGTTTCTTTCTTCGGACAGGGCAGACGGAATTTTTCCAGATACTGGGTACAAGCATGCTTAAGAGACCAATTGAAAATCTACAGAAAACATTACAAAGTTCAGAAGCACAATTTCAGCAATTTTCCACTGATTTATCTGACCCATTGATTTCCTGATATTCAGTTTAAAAAACGTACTTCACAACATCGCCATGGATCTCAAAGTTTTGTTCATCTCCTTGTCTTTGAAATTTTTTGTTTAGCTCTTTTAAACCCCATTGTCTACCGTCCCACCCAGATCCCTTCCTTTCAAAACGACAATAGAAACATTGAGTTTGTTCGAAAAAACAGTCTGGTCATTAAATTCATCTGGCAAGATCTTTCTTCTTTTTGGCTTCACCCGTTAGAATCTTAACCCATCCCATGCATCCTCATTCTTCCCAACTGAAACCGCTCTTCTACTTTACCTTGAATTCCTTTTGGGCCCCCCGTATTCCGCACCTAAGCTTTGTGTACTCGTTTCCTTTCTTTTTGTCACCAGCCTGAAATGCTATCTTTTTCTCGTTAAGAAGTCCCAATTGACCCCGTGACCTGGGTTGTTGTTTGGAACGGTTAATTGTTTTTGTTGGATAATCAGTCTTCACAAAAAGGGTATAAAACATTTACCACATCTGCCGCTTCATGAACATTTTGACATGATCGGTCAGCACACTCCAATCAGTACCAAAACATCCCTCTCGGGTCAAACCACACTCTCAGCCGCCATACTCTTCCTCACAACAGGCTCAGTTTGTATTTTTGGTTTGTATGCAGGGGTCAGTTGCACAGTATTATGTCAGACAAACCAACAGGTGGCAGACAAAAATTAAATGCACCAGGGGTGTTTCCATAGCACAAGTCAATTGTGTTATCAATCCGCGTTTGGGGCAGGTCACATACTGCTTTAAAAAAGGAAGAACTTTTTTCAAGTCACAATGGTTTTTTAAAATCGCCCACAACAAAACGGGGGGGATCAGCAGATTCATTTGCGATCACGGGCAACACCACTATTTTGCGGCCCACACGTGAGCAGATGACTGGTCATAGAATGGGGCATACACAACTGTCACAAATATACTTGGTGGTGGGCTGAACTGGGACGAATTTCAATCCTTTTGCCAAGACTGATCTTCATTGTCGAGAGCTATGGGCATGATAGTCCCTGGTTTGTATTTGAAATGTTGGAGAAAGATGTCTGGGTTTTATCTAGTGTTTTTATATGTGCCAACATGAGTTTTAAAGGCTGCTTGGAAGAGAATCTTTGTGGTGGTATGGATGGAGTTGGTGTTGTGGAGGTTGGATGGGGTGTGAAAAGTGAAAAGCGCTGAGGATGATGTGTAGTCTAAGGGATCGTTTAAGAAAGTTGAGATGGGATGCTGATTTGGTTTTCCCGAAAATGTTTTGGCATAGCCGGTGCGAACGGCTGGATGGTGGGTGGTAGAAACGGAATGGATTTGCAGAAGCTGGCAGGGGTACGGAGAAAATTTGGGCAGTTAGCATTGTGTTGTGGTGTAATTGTTGATGGGGAGGGAGTGGGACAAAGAAGAGTTGGGGAATCGAGAAGATCGAATGACGATTGCAAGTGTGTAGCTAGGAGTGGATTTGAAGCAAAATGGGATGAGGGACAATGAAAATCAACTCTGAACAAATGAAGGGGAATGAGAATGAGAAGCGGCTTACAGCGTTCACGGGTACACATACAGCAAAGACGTGATGTGAAATACAACACGACAAAGCTATCGGTCGGCCGGTAAAGTTAAGTTTTTAAAACGGAGTGGCGGGGGCGGAAAATGGAGCAAAAATTTTGAAAGGGGGTTTGTTAAACCCCCAAGGACACAGACAAACGTCGCACAGACAAGACGCTAGCATTTCGACCTCTTGGGTCTTCTTTGAGCGAAAACAAATAACGTTTAGGACAGTGAAGATGGAAAAAAAAACAAATTTATCTAGTCATGGTGAAAATAGCAATCGGGTAGAAAAGGGGGCCCCCCAGCAGGGAGTCGTGGGAGAGGAAATAATAATAATAAAAGCTCTGTATGATATTCTTAGTGGACAGTTTTGGTATGACGTTAACACCGTTTGAATTTTTTGACTTAATGGGAAAATATATGATCTCAAATGTGGACATTTTCAAGAATTTTTAAAAGGTAACGTTTTATGTCGCATATATGTGTTATTTCTGAGAGGTCATAAACTGTACTGCTGAGGCAAGCTTTTTCTATTTTATAAACGGACATTTTATACAGACAAAAATACTTCTCATGGCATCGCCGCAAAAACTTGATGCACCTCACCACTACTTTTGCCCTCCATATTCCCCTCCCCTTGCTTTCCCCCCCTTCCTCCATTCCCTCACCCTCCCTTTTTTCCCTCCCTCTCCCCTTCCCCCTCTCTCTCTCTCTGCTCGCCCCTCTCATTTCCATTATCTCCCCCCTCTCTCTGCACCAACACTTGCTTACCCCCTGGGTTTTCCTCCCTCCCCCCCCTTTCCTTTCCCCTGTCAGCTTCCCGACCTTTACCCCAGCTTCCCCCCCCCCCCCCCCCCCCCCCTCGCTCCTCTCTCGCGCGCGCATGCGCTTTTTTCTTTAAGTACTTCCCTCTCTCTCCACCGTCTCTGTTAACTTGCTACAACTCTCTAATAACCCCCCCCCCCCCCCCCCCAACTCTTTTTTCTTATGTACCAGCCCCTCCTATCTCTCTCTAACTTCCCATTAACTTTCCCTCTATGACCGCTCTTACCTACCGTCCTGTCGACCCCCACCCCCACCCTGTTGCTCTCCCATCTTCTCACTATCCTTGCCTTCTTTCAACCCCCCCCCCCCCTCTCTCTCTCTCTCTCTCTCTCTCCTCCTTCCCTTTTAGTATGTCCCCTATCGTGCCTCTTCCTTTTCAATTTTTTCCTCCCCCCCCCCCCCCCCCCCCCCCCCACTTTCTGTCCCCTGCCGCCTCACCCTCTATGTCTGTGTTTGCCTGTCTGTCTCTCTCTCTGCCTGCTCTTCCTTTACTCTCTTACTTTCCCTTTCTCTCTCTATTCCCTGTCTTTCCTACTCTTCTTTTGCGTGTTTCCCTTAGCTTACCGCCCTTCCATCCTTGTCCTTCCCAAGACAATCTGAACTGTGGTGAACTTTTGAAAAAGTGTGAAAGGAAACTGCTGTGTGCAATGACATCATTACAGTCCCCTAGGAAGACCAAAGAGTCGAAATATTGGGGAAAACACGACGGGTTGTTGTTTTTCTTTTTTTTTGAAAAAAAAAAACACCTCTTTCTCTTCTCCCACCTCTCCGTGCCTTACCGCCTTTTTCCTACCATCTTACCGATTTACGACTGATCTGTTACAGGAACTCGCTGTCAAAGTAACTTAGTGCCGAGGAAAATATTCTCTTTTTTTTAACCCACGGAGTATATTTGACCTCAAACGCGTATTCTTGAACAACAGGAACAAGGAAAAGGGGACAAAAGTTGGGAGGAAATTATGATATTGATTTCAGCAACAGTGCAGAAATACAGGGTCGAACTTTAATCAAGGACCACCCCGAAAAAAGGCCCTTTTAAATTGGCCAAAAATACAAGCAATGTATTTTCGAAGAATTCGACTGGGAAAGGTTTAAGGGGTTAACAGAGTATTCCGCAAAGCTTGCGAAAGCTGTCTTATTGTCACGTGCGGCATGCAGAGGGGGGGGGGGTTGAAAGTTGCAGATTGTTGTCAAAATTGCTTGTTTTTTAAGCAAGAGTGCACGAGGAGATCTTTTAGGTGTTTATCACGTTTGAACGTGATCTTGGGTCTGGTATGGAAGGCGGGTTTATAGTTTCGTACAATGTGCCAATTGGATTTGAGAATTCTGCAGATGGTGAGGGTGGAAGAGGAGGTATGTGGTGGGTTGGTCTGTCTCCTTTGGATGCTGGTTTTTCTGGGCAGATGGTCTGGATTTGGCTGTTGTGCGGCTGAGAGCATCATTGAGGATGGAACCGAGGTATCCACGGTTTATGAAAAATTCTGACATTTTGGCTGCTTGTACAGTGAAGTCTTCTTTGCTGAAGCAAAGTCTGCGAAGATGGATAAATTGTGAGTATAGAATGCTGTCTTTAATGTATGGGTTGTGGGAGGATGTGTAGTCTACGTATACATGTGTGTCAGTGGTTTGTAGAAAATGGAAGTTTTGAGAAGGCCATCTAAGAGGGAGATGGTGATGTCTACGAAGTTGGCTGACTGCAAAATGGTGTAGGTAGTTGGATGGATGGACCATCCGCCGTGGCGAAGTGGTTAGTGTCGCGGACTCCCGGCTGGGAGGTCGTGGGTTCGAATCCGATCAGAGTCATGTGGGTTTTTCTGCCCCGACCGGCTCCTACCCAGAGTTGAGTTTGCTGCGGACTCAGTTGGGAAGACTGGGACCACACAGTCCAGTTTCATCCACTTAATGGATGCGTTTCTGAGAGTGTTGCTCAAATTTCCTGACCAACACTGCAGGTGCCTGTATCTCTCGGGCCTGGTTGACGCCGGGATATATTATGAAAGGAAGCGTAGAGTACAGCCCTGTCATGTAGTGTCGGACCGAAATGGAAATCCGTAGCATCATCTTAATCATCCTCATTTTCATCGATCAGCATAAAAAAGTCTCACGTTCTGTGGCCCTTCATGCCCTGCTCTCACGGTGACCTCATTTTCGATGTAATCTCCGCGTCTGTGGCCTTGGTTTGGTTCCGTCGGGGTCACCGGTATCGGCGAGTCCATGGGAGCTGTCGTTGGACGGACGTGGTGGCGCCCTCCGGAGGGTGAGCTCACTCGCGCCGGCTCCGCGACTAAGCAATTATTGTCGTCCGTAGGGGGCTTAGTAGGTGATGTCCTGCGTATGTTAGATCAGAACAGGCACCACTGAACACCACCGAAGTGACTCGGCAGCAGTGCAGTGTCTCCTCCGGTGGGTTGCCTTTTGACACTGACTGCTCCCTGTGGATTGCCGGTGCCGGGGCTGCGGCGGGGCCGACTGGACTGTGGTTGCGGACGGGGTGTCGGAATGAGCGGTGTGGGTGCACTGCCTCTGAGGTGGCGCAGAGGTTGGGACAGCAAAAAAAAAAAAAAGTTGAATGGATGGATGGATGAAAGGTCTGGGCAAATTTGAGGAGATCTTGTTTGGGCATGGATGTGGCTCCCAGTCCATCATCAATGTACCTTTTGTATAATTCCGGTGTGGGGCCTGTGTAGGTGGTTAGTAGGCGGTGTTCCATAAAGAGCCAGGCATAGAATGTTCCCATTTTGGTGCCTATAGCAACACCACTAATTTGTGAGAATATGTGATTGTTGAATCGAAAGGTGTTGAGGATGAGGACTAGTTCTGTAAGTCGACCAGTGTAGTGGTGGGAGGGTGTTGTTGGTTGAGGGGCCGTTTGTTGAGGAATAATGTGAGGGCCTTCAGTCCATCGGTGTGGGGGATAGAGGTGTAGAGTAACACCACGTCAAGTGTGAAGAGGAGGCTGGGTTGAAAAGTGGGGTCTGTGCTGCATGAATTTATCATGTTGAGTGTGTGGGTTGTGTCTTTGAGATGTGGGGAGGCTCTGTACTATGGATTGAAAAAAAAAGTCTAAGTACTGTGAAGTGTGTTCTGTGGTGCAGCTGCAAGCAGAAACTATGGGTCTGTCAGGTGTTTGTTTTGGGAAGCAGGTAGAAGGTAGGCTGTTTAGTGTCTTTCATGATCAGGAGTTTGGCTGTGGTCAGTAGATTGTTGAGTTTGATTTCTTCTTTGATTGAGTTTGTGATGAGTTTCTGGTGTTGTGGGAGGGATGATGTGAGTGGGGTGCAGAAATTTGTGTTTGACAGTTGGTTTTGTGCTTGTTACGTACAGTTTGTCCCAGACCACAACTGCACCACCCTTGTCTGCTGGCTTGATGACTATGTCCTGTCGTTCTCTTAATGGTTTCAGGGCTTTCTATTGATCTTGGGAAAGGTTACACTGTCGAACAGGTTTGGATTTGATTTGGCTGATGTCTTTTTGTGCATTTTTGTAATGTAGAATTCAACTTGGCTGGATTTGTTGGAGGGTGATTGGTTGAGCACTAGGATTTGAAACAGTCGAGTGAAAATGTCAAGAGTTCTGTGGTGGTGGGGGCCTGGGTATGTTTTCGAGTGTCGCCATCCAGCGAAGTTTCCAAAAAAAATCTTTCCATATCAAGATGGATCTGGTACTTGGTGGTGGTGGGCTGAAGTGGGACGAATTTCAATCCTTTTGCCAAGACTGATCTTTCATCGTCAGAGAGCTATGGGCATGATAGTCGTGGTTTATAGTTTGAAATGTTGGAGAAAGATGTCTGGGTTGATCCTAGTGTTTTTATATGTGCCAACATGAGTTTTACGGCTGGCTTGGAAGAGAATCTTTGTGGAGGTAGGATGGGGTGTGGAAAAGTGAAAAGCCCTGAGGAATGATGTGTAGTCTAAGGCATCGTTTAAGAAAGTTGAGATGGGATGCTGATTTGGTTTTCTGAAACTGTGTTTTGGCACAGCCTGATGCGAACGGCTGGATGGTGGGTGGTAGAAACGGAATGGATTTGCAGAAGCTGGCAGGGGTACGGGAAAAAATTTGGGCAGTTAGCATTGTGTTGTGGTGTAATTGTTGATGGGCAGATAGTGGGACAAAGAAGAGTTGGGGAATCAAGAAGGCCGAATGATGATTGCAAGTGTGTAGCTAGGAGTGGATTTGAAGCAAAATGGGTTGAGGGACAATGAAAATCAAACTCTGAATCAAATGAAGGGTAATGAGAATGAGAAGCGGCTTACAGCGTTCACGGGTACACATACAGCAAAGACGTGACGTGAAATACAACACGACAAAGCGTATCAGTCGGCATCAGTAAAAGTTAAGTTTCAAAACGGAGTGGCTGAGGGCGGAAAATGGAGCAAAATTTAGAAAGGGGGTTAGTTACCACCAAGGACACAGACAAACGTCGCACAGGACAAGACGCTATGCATTTCGACTCTTGGGTCTTCTTTGAGCGAAAACAAATAACGTTTAGGACAGTGAAGATGGAAAAAAAAACAAATTTATCTAGTCATGGTGAAAATAGCAATCGGGTAGAAACAGGGCCACCCAGCAGGGAGTCGTGGGAGAGGAAATAATAATAATAATAAAAGCTCTGTATGATATTCTTAGTGGACAGTTTTGGTATGACGTTACAACCGTTTGAATTTATGACTTAATGGAAAATATATGATCTTAAATGTGGACATTTTCAAGAATTTTAAATGGTAACGTTTTATGTCGCATATATGTGTTATTTCTGAGAGGTCATAAACTGTACTGCTGAGGCAAGCTTTTGTCTATTGTTTTATAAACGGACATTTTATACAGACAAAAATACTTCTCATGGCATCGCCGCAAAAACAACTTGATGCACACTCACCACTACTTGTGCCCTCCATATTTCCCCCTCCCCTTGCTTCCTCCCCTTCCTCCATTCCCTCACCCTCCCTCTTTTTCCCTCCCTCTCCCCTTCCCCCTCTCTCTCTCTGCTCGCCCCTCATTTCCATTATCTCCCCCTCTCTCTGCACCAACACTTGCTTACTCCCCTGGGTTTTCCTCCCTCCCCGACTTTCCCTTTTCCCTGTCAGCTTCCCGACCTTTACCCCAGCTTCCCCCCCCCCCCCCCACCCCCTCGCTCGCTCTCTCGCGCGCGCATGCGCTTTTTTCTTTAAGTACTCTCCCTCTCTCTCCCACCGTCTCTGTTAACTTGCTACAACTCTCTAATAACCCCCCCCCCCCCCCCCCCAACTCTTTTTTTCTTATGTACCAGCCCCTTCCTATCTCTCTCTAACTTCCCATTAACTTTCCCTCTATGACCGCTCTTACCTACCGTCCTGTCGACCCCCACCCCCATCCCTGTTGCTCTCCCATCTTCTCACTATCCTTGCCTTCTTTCACCCCCCCCCCCCTCTCTCTCTCTCTCCTCTCTCCTCTCTCTCTCGTTGAGTATGTCCCTATCGTGCCTCTTCCTTTTCAATCTTTCCTCCCCCCCCCCCCCCCCCCCCCCCCCGACTTTCTGTCCCCTGCCGCCTCACCCTCTATGTCTGTGTTTGCCTGTCTGTCTCTCTCTCTGCCTGCTCTTCCTTCACTCTCTTACTTTCCCTTTCTCTCTCTATTCCTCTGTCTTTCCTACTCTTCTTTTGTCGTGTTTCCCTTAGCTTACCGCCCTTCCATCCTTGTCCTTCCTCAAGACATCTGAACTGTGGTGAACTGTTTTGAAAAAAGTGTGAACGGAAACTGCTGTGTGCAATGACATCATTACAGTCCCCTGAGGAAGACCAAAGAGGTCGAAATATTGGGAAATCATCGACGCGGTTGTTGTTTGTCTTTGTTTGGACACACACCACACACCACGCGCTCGCTCGCTCGCTCACACATTCACACACACACACACACACACACACACACACACACACACACACGCATATAAGCGAAGGTGGGAATAAGAATGAAGAGCGCAGCTTTAACAAGTTCATTTATGCAAGATCCTTCGACATCAACCTATCAAGATTGATCATTAAGTTTTTCCCCTCTTGATCACAAAATCAATCGTAACCAGTTTCATCTCTCTTCCTGCTCGTAGGGTTTGGCCGGTTTCGGTTTCAGGCTCTAGCGAAAATGGGCGAATGTGCGAGCGTACGCACGCGCGCACACACACACACACGCGCACGCACACACTCGCACACACGCGTGCAGAGAGAGAGACGTGCGCACGCCAAGACATATCCGCGCGCGCGCGCACACACACTTCCGCTAAGACATGTATACAAACGCGCGCGCGCATGCACGCACACGCATACATGCATGCACGAAGACACACACACGAGCGCTCACACACACACAGACGCACGCATTTACGTGCGCTCGCGCACACACTCATACATACATAACACGCACCCACACATGCATACACACACATACGCACGTACACATGCGCACAAAGACGCTCTAAAGCGCACACGCGCGCGTGCTCGCACGCATAGTCGCATGCACACGCTCGCACGCACGCGCACACACACACACACGCACATCTTCAGATGTAACAAACAGACGTCGATCATCTTCGGATGTTAACAAACAGCACACGTCAATCATCTTCGGGCGTAACAACAACATACGTCAATCATCTTCGGCGTAACAAACCACAGACGTCCATCATCATCATCAGGTGTTAACAACAGATTGAAATCGTCTTCAGATGTGAATAAACAGACGTCAATCATCTTCAGACCTAACAAACAGACGCGCACATGTCAATCATCTTCGGGCGTAACAAACAACATACGTCAATCATCTTCAAACGCAACAAACCACAGACGTCCATCATCGGGTGTTAACACAGATTGAAATCGTCTTCAGATGTGAATAAACAGACGTCAATCATCTTCAGACCTAACAAACGGACGTCAATCATCTCCAGACCTAACGAACGACGGACGTCAATCATCTTCAGATGTTGACAAACGACAGACGTCAATGATGCACCAAACAATACGCCCCAGAATACAGTCGGCATAGAAATGTTTCCGTGTCAGTTTCCTCAAGGTAGGTGCATGTTAACTGCGTGCGGTTTAGTCCGTGTACACTACACCACATTTGCAAAGCTACGAGTCCACATTACGCAGGAACTACAGCTGAAAGGACAAATAAATCGTTAATAACTGGGATGAAAGGATTTATTTAAGACGGGGGTCTCTTGGATACCACTTAGCTGGCGCCTGACCTACGTATTAATCCAACGCGCAGGTCAGACTTTGGGTACCTACCTATGATTGCCTATCTAGAATGAAAATTGTGATGCATAACGGAAGAAGACTGAAGTATTCTACAGTTTTTGGATAGCTGAGCGGTTTTCTTTCTTTCTTTCGGGTGTGCATGTTTTAGATGTGCCATCTATAGAGTTGATCTGGATTTTTTGTGAACATTTGCACGTTTTCTTTCATTTGCGTGAGATCATTGTCTCATATCAACAAGGTTTCTCTCTCTCTCTCTCTCTCTCTCTCTCTCTCTCTCTCTCGCGCGCGCGCGCGCGCGCACACACACTCACACTCGTATACACACACACACACACACACAATGGCATTCTCGCGCGCAAGCGCACGGATGCACGCTCGCACACAGTGTACTGTTATCTCAGGAATACTGTAGGCTTTATTCCTTGATTAATTTTTTTTCCCTCCGTTTGAAAGTGGTAACGACAGAATGAAATTGTCGGCATACAAAACGTCAGTTAATTAAAAGGAAAAAACGCGCTTTGTATAAAAAAAAAAACCCACAACATTAAGATCTGTAAGAGAATGTCCATTAGTTACTGAACGCACAGATTTTGCATGGTGAATAAGAGTCGCATTTTTTTTTTCCAAAGTGGGGAAAAATGGGAGGTTGGAGGCCCCCGGAAGAAAAGCTCTCGGAAAAAGAAGTGTGCATTTGTATGCACGTCTGTGTGTAATCTCTGGGCTTGTGTGAGCATGCTTCTGCATGCATGCATATGGGTGAACGTGTATGTATATATATATATATATATATATATATCGATTACAGTGATGACAGACAACACAAGTTGTACGTATTTTTCTTTGACGTTTCGGCAATCTTGCCTTCCTCAGAGAAACTTTATTTACTAACTGAACAACACACAGATCACAACCACAGCTACGGGATAAAGAACATCACTCACTTGAATTGGAAGGGGAAGTTTTGAGGTGAAGGGGAGGAGGGGGGGGGGGGGGGCGGGGGGAAGGGGAAAGAGGCGGTTGGAGAGGAAGGGGAATTGAGGGGAAAGGGTTGGGGATAGGGGATATTGTGGAGGGGTGAAGACGATAGACTCTCGCATTCACGACATTCATACTCATCTCGCAAGTCTCTCTCTCACAGAGACCCTCATTCAGCTGTCCCCTGCTGCCCCAGGAGACGTCATTCAAGTAACCAAGGGGGTGGGGGGGGGGAGGGGGGAACAGGTGAAAGGGGCATAGTGATGGAAGAGGGTGGAGGGGAATGGGAGGGGGAAGTTTTGAGGTGAAGGTGAGGATGGAGGAGGGGGGGCGGGGGCAAGGGGAAAGAGGCGGTTGGAGAGGAAGGGGAAAGGGTTGGGGATAGGGGATATTGTGGAGGGGTGAAGACGATAGACTCTCACATTCACGACATTCATACTCAATCTCGCAAGTCTCTCTCTCACAGAGACCCTCATTCGGCTGTCCCCTGCTGCCCCAGGAGACGTCATTCAAGTAACCAAGGGTAGGGGCAACCTGGGGGTGGGGGGGAACAGGTGAAAGGGGCATAGTGATGGAAGAGGGTGGAGGGGAATGGGAGGGGACAAAAAGGAAGGGAAAGGGGGAAAGTGTGGTAGGCGGGATGGAAATAGTGTCCTGCATTTCATGAGATTCTATCTCAGCTGTACTCTGTCGTGGGGGGAAAAAAAAAAAATCACATGCACGCACACTCTACTGGAAGACTGGGATGACACTACTTGCCACACTGTATGTTCTGTCCCTTGAGTTCAGGCCATCTGGTGTCAGTGTGCATAGTTTATCAATCCAAAATTGTTCCCTCTTAAGTCTCTTGCAGAGGAGATCAGACTTAACTCTCTCGATGCCGAGACACCGGAGGTCATCCAGTGTGTGGCCTGGTAAGTTGAAATGTTTTGTCACCAGAGTTCCTTTATTTGCTTTGATGTCAGACCTATGTAGATAGAAACGTTGTTTTAGAGAGTTTTCAGTCTGTCCCACGTATTGTGTGGACCTGCAGGTGTTACAGTATAGGAGATAGATAATGTTTCTAGTTTCACATGTAAACTTGTGTCTGTGTCTGAATGACTCATTAGTTGTGTGACTGAAGAATCTGTCCGTTACTACAAGGTGTTTGTCACAGATGACACGCTGATGCCTTGTGCATCGGAATGATCCTGGTGACCACGAACGCAAATGCACACACACACACACACACAACACATATATATATATATATATATAATATATATATATATATATATATATATATATATATGTGTGTGTGTGTGTGTGTGTATTTGCGTTCGTGGTCATGGGCGTACACGCATGCGTATGTTCTTGTGTGTTTGTCGGTGAGCGTGTGTGTGTGCGCGCGCGCATACTAAATAACGCAACTCGGGTTTTCCTCGCTTTGTATGGTTTGTTCTGGTGTCAAACCTAAGACATATACGAACCACTTTTTTCATCATAAACTTAACTGGGTGCTTTTTGGTGCCATTTTCTTTTTCATTTCCAACTTTAAGGCTCCTTGATCGTTGTCATGGTGAGGACTAGGTATGTCGTAAGATCTTTAGTTCCATCATTATAATCGCTCAAACGTGAAAGGACTTCCCATTCCATTCCCACCATGACTATATAGGTGTGATGTTGACGTCTCTGGTCTGCACTCGCACACCCACAGACAGTGTAGTGGCGGTGTTCCATTCCCACCATGATGACTATATAGGTCTGTACACGAATGATTGTTCAGGAAGTGATTCAACTTTGTACATAATATTCAGATGACTCGGCACTTGAGGATCTTTCCAACTCTGACTCTGTTTACGTCAAGGAGGTTCAAAGATTTGTTGACTGGTGCGATCACAACTATCTTGATCTGAATGTAACAAAAACGAAAGAAATGTTGATTGATTTTAGACACAATCCAAAAGTTGTACCACCGCTTTTTATCACAGTTGCTGAAGTAGAACGTGTTGAATCATACAAATATTTTGGAACTTTTATAGACAATAAGCTGAATTTTAAATCCCATGTTGATTATGTCCACAAAAAATGCCAAACCAGATTGTATTGTCTTCGCAAGCTGCGATCATTTCATGTGAATACTGACATTCTTCGGACATTTTATTCATGCTTCTTGGAATCTGTTTTAACTTTCTCATTTTTGTGTTGGTATGGTGGGTTAACTATGAAGAGTAGAAAGTGCTTGAGAAAGTGGTGAACGTGGGAGGAAAAATTGTTGGTGAGAGACAAAAAAAAGTCTGAGAGCTGTACAGGTGCCGTGTTTGTAAAGCGAAGAAGATTGCGTGTGACCAGACCCACGTTCTTGCAAATCGGTATGACCACCTTCAGTCAGGACGAAGATATCGATCGGTTAAATGCAGAAGTGTCAGATTTAATATAAGTTTTCTTCCCCTGTCCATTGATTTTCTTAACAGAGGTGATGTTTAATTGCTTTTTAGCTATGGATTATTGTTACATTTTGTTTTATAACGATACGTATAATTTAAGCTCAGATTGAGCATACTGTTGCATTTAGATAACAAATAGTTGTGTTATTTTAGTTTAAAATCTCATCTTAGAATTTAATGTCAAATGCGTTGTAGGAATGTAATTTTATATAGTATTATTCTTATAGCATAGTCACCTTGAAATCTAAATTCTTTTATATGAATGTATGCCATATGTGACAAAATGGGTGATGTGACAAAATCATTGTTTATTTTGCTGTGAATGTGTGTGACCACAAACTAATTTCTCGAATTGAGATAAAGTTGACTTGACTTGACTTGACTTGATGTTGACATCTCTGGTCTGCACTCGTGCACCCACAGACGGTGTAGTGGCGGTGTCCATGTTCTACATCTGTCTGCACAGACACCGCCTCGTGCACCTTTGTGTGATGTGTAGGCTTTAATTCTGGCGGCAAAATGAGCAAAGCAAACACGTGTGTTTGTGGTGTGCGTGCGTGTTGTGCGTCTGGTGACAGAAGTGAGGACAGTGATGATAAAACTGGGGCATCATTGCACCAATTCGGACACATTTTACACGTTTCAAACACCAACACTTCTGTACATATCCCGGCCAAATAAATCGCAAACCATTGGTGAAATGGAAGTAATGCACTTTAGATTTTAAACGTATTCTTTCGGGTCTGAAGTTCATTTATTATCAAGCGTGATCAATGGACAGGACACAAACGTGTTCTACGCTGTCAAGTGAACGGATTAGGGTACGGAAGTTTGGCTGCAGCTGGCACACAAACAAAACGTAATGGCAGTGCAGATGATAACCCTCCCCCGAGGAGTAAGAGGACGCAGAGTTATGGCATCTTTTCTGTTCCATTTATACCTCAAAGAGCAGCAGAAACGAAAGAAAGCTGTCTAAAAATAAGACTGATCTGTGAAACTAGTACTCCTTGCTTTTCCCTGTCCCTGGTTCTAATTGCCATGATGTACCATCCCAGTTTTATCCAAAGATACTCTAAAGTAAAACGGAGAGACGAGCTGATTAAAGGAGGGAGAGGACAGAAAACTGCAAGGAAAAGAACAGAGAGGGGGGGGGGGGGGGAGAAAGAGAAAACGATCCACAGAGAGAGAGGGGGAGGAAGGAAGAGAGACGGAGGGAGAGACAGAGAGAAGAGGAGGAGGAAAGAAGAATCGGGAGAAGGAAGAAATAATTTGAAACTCGCACGCAGTAACTCTCGTGCAAGTTTAGAATGGTTGGTTCAGGCTGTGTTTGCATCAAAGTCGTAAATCATTTGGGGGACTCTAGATTTGTATTACATATGTCGTCTGATTTACGGCGAGATACTGGCAGGAAACGTTTGTCAGACAGACATACAAGGTGGCGTAAAGTTTTGACATTTGAAAGCACACACACACACGCGCGCACGCACACACACACGCACACACACTGGTGTGTGCGTATGTGTGTGTGTTCGTGTGTGTGTGTGTGTGTCTGTAGGTTTATACATATAACTTCAGGAACAGTGCAGGTGCAAGATTCAATCCACTCAGAAGTGTTGGTGTCTCGAATTTCGTCTTAACACAGCGTCCGCACTGTTGTTGATTTCTGTTACTTTTATTAGTGTGTTTCTCTTTAAGAATTATCCACAGTATTTGTAACAATTTTTGACTTTTATAATGTGCATTTCCGATTTAAGACTGGCGAAGAAAAAGGTCTCAGATTAAAAGGGTTCAAAGAATCTTCTAAGAACTATTGTCAAGCGGTGTATGAGAAGATGTTCGTACGCTTCCAGCACTCGTTTTCAGATCAGCTGAACGGGGGTAGTGACTGTCTATTCCTGTCAGCTTGTTTCATTATTGGGGGAAACATACTTTAAAATCGTCCTAAATCTCTGATTCTCTGTTTATCTGTGTCATTTTGTTAATTTCTTTCTTTCTGTTTGTCTGTCTCTCTTTCTTTCTCTTTCTTTCTTCCTGTACCTCTATATTCATCTATTTAGTTATTCCTTTTAAAGTTGTTGTTGCTGTTATTGTTGTTTGCAATATGAAAGCAAAGAGCCGATGAACATGGAGCATTTAAAAATTAACCGTTCAATGTCATTCTCATGCTTGCTTCATGATGTACCGCATCTTCAATATGTTTACGCCACAAAAGCTTTATATCATGTCTGGAGAACCCGTTACACTGACTGAATAAAGATTCGCTGTACCGTACTTACGTAAATACTCGTAGCGTCCAACCAAAAGACAACACGATCGGTGTAGATCAGACAGTAGATCGTAGCCTGAATCGGTCAAAAAAACACGGTCACAGCCCCTGACCAGTCAGGTGAATTTAACAACATTCACTATTCCTCACTGGCACGTAGTGATGTCAATCTGAAACACTGCAGTGTTTCAGGCATTACATTGAATCCACACAGAATGCCCCACACAGAAATTCTTCACCACTGTCACAACCAAAGTTACGAACACAACGAAGACTTGAACTTGAGATCCAAAGTCAGATGGCTTTATGTATATAATTCGAGGTGATGTACTGTATCAATGCAAGTGTTGCCACATATTTGCAGCTTATCAATTACAATGTTTTGCAATAATTGTAATATCATGCTGAGTAATATTACTCTTCACGGGTCGGTCTTTCATAACGGTGGTTTTCAACTCCAAATTCTGCGTAACCTTTAAAAAGTAATTGGGTTTTTTTTCACCCATTTTTGGCTTGACTGCCTTTAAGATCCTACAACGTGTTTTAAGCTACAACGTCTTCCTCCAAACTCAGGAAAAAAAATCTCTAATTTCTCTCAGGTGCTCTCTGAAAACGTCAAACATGTCGCTCACGAACGACAACTTGGACAAAGGTGGTTCAAAGACGGCATCGCCGTCTTCTCTCTGTTGCCTGAAACACTGTGCACCTAACTTCAGGCTTCGAAAACATGCCTCAAGACTCAATCTTTGGCGTTCCATGTGCCGAGTGCTCTACCTCTTAGAAAGACCGGAATTGGACTCGACGTCTCCAAACTGCATTAAAAAAAAAAAGATTGTTGAGGAAAATCACAGTGAGTAGCACACCCGCTTTGCCACCGGCCCGCCGACATGTCCCTTTCAATTTCTGATGTTGCGTTGCAATCTTTTCCCTGGCACAAACAAAACACATGAAATTGATATAGAGTGGCGCAAATGAGTGGCACAAAAGAGCCACACGTTGTCCTATAGCTAGAGTTACCCCTAGCATGTTACCTTAGCTGCACTGAGAAACAAACTTCAGGTCTGTGTAGAGTAAGTGAATCGTGCACGTTGACATGAAACACGTCCGTCTCCGAATGAGCTTGTGAGCTTCTCCCCAGAGAGAGAGAGAGAGAGATTTACACGCTTGCGAATGGATGCTCACACCCTATTGCACTCCCGCCGCCCCCCTTCCCCACCCCCCACACCCACACCCACCCACCCCACACACACGCACACGCACCCCACCCTCCACCCCACACACACACACACCCCACACGCACACACACGGTCACAAACAAATTGACTTTACTTATCTTCGTTTGTTAACTTGAATCAATATGCTTTGGTTATGCTTTTAACAGTGTGACATAAGCTAACTAGAAGACGTACACACAGCCATATTAAGTCCAGAAGTTTCTTTCGTCGCTAAAGTGTAATTTTTTTTTCAGAAAGTTCAAAATATGGTTTTAAAAAACTCCCATTCTTTGTGATCGATTGTTCTACGTCATTTTCTCCTCTTTTAAAACTTCCAAACATTCTAATTAGTTGCAATAAGTAATGGTTCTGGAATTTTCTAGAAAATCCCATGTACTTTTGATTGGCTATATAGCGTTATGGTTCTCGAACTTTCTAGAATGTTCCATGTTTGTTGACTTGCTATGCTACACCACGTTTCTTGAACTCTCAATTTCAGAAAGGTAAATAATCGAGATTTGGGGTTCGACAGGTATCTCTAAGACAGTGAAGAGCACATCACCATTATTCTTCGTGGAACGCTGTTTGAATCCAGTGTTCGTGTCTGAAATTCTGCGGTTATCAAGATTGGCATCAGTATGCTCCGGTGCGGATCTGAACTGAATGCCCATGGCCTCCAATTCAGTTTTTTCCCTCCTATAGGGCGAGTTCTGGCGTCTGATGTAGTTGATCCTGTGTGTACTTTGTAAGGAAAACGGGCACAAAATATGAGCATCGTAGATTAAGACAGTCTTCAGTCAAGAAATGTACACGATACCGAGTTGGGGGACAGGTCGTAAAACATTTACACTCGTATCTATCTATCTACACACACACACAAAACACACCACCGCACGCACCACACACACGCACACGCACGCGCGCGCGCGCGCGCGCACGCACGCACGCACGCACGACCCACACACACACACACACACCACACACACACCCACACACACGGATAGGGGGTGGGGTGGGGGCGTATAGGAGAGACAGGTGGAGGAGGCTAGGGTAAGACTACCATTACCCACACAAGTTTGTATTTGAAGAGTCCTTTCCGTATTTTTTTCCTTGCTGTGGACCTTCAGTGCTTTCATGTTTTAGTGCTCACAGGAACAATGGTCAGGACACGTGATGTAGCTTCCTTTGAAGCTTTCGTTTCATTGCATGATCGTACAATTTCTTATCTAATATCCTCATTCAATATTGAAAATGCCATATCCCATTACCATATTTTTTTGTATTTTTCCTATATCTACAATACGTTATCCTACACTTTATATTGCATCGAATTATTTTATACACATTAATGTTTTATTGCATCGTACATTGTTTACTCACTATAATCATGCCTGACTCTTTTACATCTGCTATGATTATCTCCATTCATGTCTGCATTGACCAAACCTATTTCTTTTTTTTTTATCTCCTGAATGTTGTAATGAGAGGAAATCATCTTCATGTTACAGTAAGTAAATACTGGCTTAAATACATGTGCCTTGTGAAATATTCAATGGATGATTCCAGTCCAATACTGATCTATGTGATTTAAAACTTGACCCATATTCCAAGCACATGGACCACTAGCTCTTGTCATGACCTCACAGTTATCAGGATATGTTACGGTTGGAAATGCAAGCAAGAATGAACCTGGTCCTTGGTGGAAGGATATACATGTAGCATCCAGCGATGTACTTATGGTCAGTTTCAAACAACTAAAGAAAGGCTCACAAATATCACTCTTCTTCGATGTACAAAACCACACAATAATTCCTTAGGGTCTGGGAAACAAACCAGAGAAACAATACAGATCTGGAAATCATTTGACATTGAGTCCAATTTTCACTGTATATACAATTCTAATGAGTCAGAATTTGTTGTTCAGGTGTCCAGAAAATATAGGTGGAACTATATAAGCGAGTATCCGTCCTTTCAGTTTTTCTTTACCTTCTTTCCCTTAAGTAAAAAACCCAGAACTCTATCGACCGGATTTTTAAATTGTTCAATTGAGCTTTATTCCAGCTTTCAGCACCACGTGACTTGTAACCTTAAGACAGAATGTGAAGATGGACGAGATGAAACAGAACACTGTCCTTTCAGCAGGCCATTGTCAGGGTCTCCTCACACTGTGTGACCGTTGCTATAAAGTTATCTGGAATGTACATAGCTTACAAGAAGACGGAACCATTGCAAGAAAGTGGCTGACGAGCATTGCAGGTTTCTGGGAGGCGTCCCAAGCATTCCTTTATGCTTGCAGGATCTGTATGGCGCTTTTATGGTGAAACTTAAAGGATACTTGAAATTCCCATATTTCTGCTTTGGTTTCTATTATAATGATAAAGCAATGCCTCGTATGTATAAAGAAAGCATATACGGCATGGACAGAGCCATCTTCCATCACCACTTTGAACTTCATAGATATAATGTCCATAACAAAATGCATCTTTTTCTTCATCTACACTTTCTTCACAAAACGTACCTTAGGGACAATGTTGAGCATACTGGAACGATTTGTGAAATCAGTACAAATAAGACTAAAGAGAACACTCGTTTTCTAAACACTTATTTTCCAGCCGACACAATATCTTTAGGTTCAAAGAGATATTATTCTATGACAGTTTGTCAAAATGGTCATATGACACATAAATATTTATCATGTGGGTCAAACAGAGACAAGATGTGTCCTCAAAGATTTACATCCGGCTGTCACTTGTCTGCACTGGTATTGGATGATAACATGTTAGATCGTACAACTCATGGGATATCACGACCTTCTACATTTATGTGCAATGATGACCTAATCACGACTCTGTCATACAGCCTTGTGTGTGATTTCACAGCTGATTGTCTGAATTCTAGAGATGAATCCTTCTGTAAGCATCCTGTTTGTACAAATACATTTTACACGTGCACAAATGGTCAGTGCGTCTCAATTGACAACTTGTGTGATGCCATACCTCACTGTATGGACGAATCGATGAAAAAGCGTGTTATATCGTACAGTATGGGGGATCCGCTATTATTTCGAGTGTTCCATACCCTGCCGTCATCAATTTCAATGGAATAAGAAAATTTACCACAATACAAATGGATGCAAATGACTCATGTCCTGACAGTCACTATCGTTGTCCTGGTCAATTCAACGACTGTCTACCCATCTACACACGATGCAATGAGTTGTATGACTGCATAGAACATCAGGACGAAAAGGGATGTGAGGAGAAGACATGTCCAGGGCTTCTAACATGCAGGTTTTCACATATATGTGTGCACAGTGAACACGTCTGTGATGGCTGGCTCACTGTCCAATGTATGATGATGAATTTGGTGTAATGTTGAATGTCCTGAACATTGCTTTTGTCAAGCCTATAGTTTTCTGTGTTTACAGCCTTTCAATGCAAAATTATTTCCTCAGATCCGCTACTTGGATGCCTCCGGTTCGGCAATGACACTGTCTGATGTGAGCAGTAGTTTCTTTCTTATTTACTTGGTTCTAGCTAGATGTTCTCTGACAGCCTTAACTGAAACGAAAATGCTAAATCTGAGGTTCCTTGATCTCAGTTGGAACGAGCTGCATTACGTTAACATGACTTATTTCCTTGGCTTAAAAAACATGCAGTCATTGTCCCTGTCTCACAATCCCATTACGATACTATGTGCTGCTGATCTGTCTTCTAATTTCCAAAGACCGACACTCATATCGATAGACCTGTCACTGACAGAATTGACAGAGCTAGACTCCAAAGTACTTGCAATCTTTCCTTGCTTAAAAAAAATCAATTTAACTTTTACTTCTGTTGAAGCGATTAGCCCCAATGGTTTTCAGTACATTCAACACTTGGCTGAATTATATATGGATGGCAGCCCTTTGAACACGTTTCCAAAAGACATTTTCAAAGATCTTCTCAACCTGCGTTTCATTTCAGCAGAGAACTATAAGCTATGCTGTAACGGGATACTTCCCAGTGAATTTTATGGCTCGTGTTATGCTCCTAAAGATGAAATTTCATCCTGTGAGGATTTATTGCAGTCATGGACCTACCGTGGATTCTGTGGCTGATGACCTGTCTGGCAGTGTCGGGTAACCTCTTCTGTTTCTGTGCACGTATTTTTGTTAAGAGGATGGCTTCCTCGAGTGGATTCGCAGTGTTCGTCACAAACCTTATCATGGCTGATTTTCTAATGGGAGTTTACATGACCGTCATAGGAGCGGCTGATATACGGTTCAGGGGCAAATATCTCCATTATGACGACATGTGGAAAAACAGCTTGAGCTGCAATGTGGCTGGGTTTCTGTCCCTCTTGTCATGCGAAGTATCAGCCATCATCATCTGCTTGATCACGTTAGACCGTTTTGTTGTCGTCTGCTTCCCCTTTAGTACACTGAGATTTGTGAAAACCTCTGCAGCTATGGTCTGTCTGTTGACCTGGCTGGTTGGTTTCTTCCTTGCCTTGTTGCCGTTGCTTCCAGTGACATCACACTGGGAGTTTTATAGTCAGACAGGCATTTGCATTCCACTGCCGGTAACGAGGCAAGCTTTTAAAGGAAAAATATATTCTTTCAGCATATTAATTGTCCTAAATTTTGTTTTGTTTTTGATCATATCTGCAGGTCAGATGTCAATTTACTGGTCAGTGGAAAACCACAGTTTTAAAATGAATTCTACCAAAGTGTCACGGGACATGACCATGGCTCGGCGGCTGATCACTATCGCACTAACAGATTTCATGTGTTGGTTTCCTATTGGTCTGTGTGGAATTTTAGCATCAGTTGGTATTCCAGTCCCTGCACAAGCTAATGTGGCTCTGGCAATATTCGTATTGCCTTTAAACTCTGCCATTAATCCTTCATGTACACATTAAACACTTGGATGGAAAAGCAGAGAAAATCTAAAGAATCAGAACTTCTTGCCTGGATGCAAGCCCAAGATAACTTAATTTATGACAAACAAGCTTCATGAGATATTTTCTTAGTAAATTTTATTAACTTTTAGAGCCTGACCATTAAGGACAAATAAATGAAAACAAAAGGTGTTCGCATCAACCGAGTGATAGTAAACTGAGGTACAGTGTACCAACTGTCAATGGTACCTGCCTCTTGCCCCAGCGAGTAAGGTTGGAGTAACTGAATGTCCTTTCAGATGTTTGTGTGGAATGTAGGTGTGTTGATCTATGCAAAGTTGTTCACGGAAGATTACGTGAGTGCAAATCTGTCAGTTTTGTATCTATAACCTGAGGAATAATAGTGCATCCGTTTACCGCTGTTGGAGTTTAGGTGTGGTGGTCAATGCTAAGTTGTCCAACGAATCACCACGTGGCAGGTGCCACAAGGTTGAGTATGGCAAGATACTACATTTAATATATCTGTCTTTTTTGGTTCTATATGTATAATTACATTTTTAAATTTGCATATCTACCAGGTAAAAAGTGTATGAAATGGTCCAGTCTTGAAAGAATGTGACACACTGTTGTAACAGTGTTACTATTTGCATATAATATCAGTGAGAATATCCTTTTCCAGTGTGCAATGCAATAATTGAAGTTGATCTGTTTTCTTTAGATCAGAATAACCTTTTTGATGTTAACCAATACTGCAAATATTGTTCCTATATAACAGTCACTATAGTTTAATGATTCCTTCACTTGAATTGACTGGGGAAGTCTTAACCATAATTCATCAGTCTGCCCGTCCCATGGCCGGCAGCTTTCTGAGGTAAGTCCTCCTGTTATTTTGGGAGGGTGGTGACGGTCGTTGGCGACACGATGACAATGGACTCCTCTGTCCTGAGGGGGACAGTCGACCGATGAGGCGCTCAGGTTGTATTGCGGATGATCGGGGTATCAGGCTGAACCCCCAGGAAGGACTGAGAAATACAGCTGTGTGTTGCAGGTAGCTGTCAAACTGAAGAACTGCTAATGTGATAACTCCACTGTGTGTAAGACACGATTAAGGTGACAGGATTTGAGAGCCAGAACATTCTTAACCATAAAAGGAGACTTTTATTTAAGAATCAGGGTTGTGCCCCTTTTGAAGGGAAAGAAATTGACAGTAAACTTGCATTTGGCGAGGGTACATTATTAGTATGGGAAGCGGGGAACGGTTAGTCATTGTCCCTTCTCATGTGAAATATTTTTGTCAAGGCAGATTCCCATCGGCGCAAGGAACCAGCATATGTTGCTTGAGCGCTTATAAGTAAAGTATTCTCGTATTTTGTGAAGATGTCCACCCTACCAGATGTAATACCGGACATTTGATTTGTTACCTTAGAGGTGGGGAGGGCGCAAATAGGAATACATTTCTCAACGACAAAAGTGTGCTGGGCCCCACAGACGCTTGTTTCATTGTGATTCGTCTGTTTGCTAGGACACTGGGTCCGAATGCTTTTGTTGTTGTTGTGGGAACTCTTTTCAGAACTGAACAAGCTTAAGAAAATTATTGCTTCACTTTATTGTTGGTGTAAGTTTAGTCCCCGGCCCGTTGGTGCAGTTTATCGTCTGGTTATCTGTTGGAGAATGGCTTGTTGGAACGAATCACCACGTGGCAGGTGCCACAAGGTTGAGTGCCCGGGATGGTTGCAGTGATCATACCGCTGGGCTCATTTTGTGAATTTGCTGGAAGGATGGCATGTCAGTTTTGTTCATCCATATTTGACAAGGCTTTATTGGTCAGGGTTTTTTTTAGTTACTATTCTGCCTGTCCGGTCTGGAGTCAGTCTGTTGAGTGCAAGGGACATTATGTTTTAAGTGCATTAAGTTACCAAAAAAAAATAGATGGGCTTGAAATATAATTTTGAACAAGAACACACACTCTCTCTCTCTCTCTCTCTCTCCTCTCTCTCTCTCTCTCTCTCTCTCTCTCTCTCTCTCTCCTCTCGCTCTCTCACATACATGCACACGCGCACGCACGCACGCACGCACGCACACAAAACACACACACACACACACACACACACACACACACACAACACACAACATGCGCGCGCACAGGCATGCCCGCATGCACAAATACATATACGCGTGCGTGCAGAGAGAGAGAGAGAGAGAGAGTATACTAAAATGCAAACAATGTTAATTAGCAGTAATATACAACTTCTGAAAACACCAGTTTGAGTCTGATTTAGCGTAGTTATATAATGCATTATTTAGTTTAAAGTAAATTCTAGTTGACAACTCTGTAACATTTTTTTAACTGTGCTGTCCTGTCTCGGCAGCTGTGACAAAACACTAAGAATCACTCTGTGGATATTCAAGGTTGTTTTTTTTCTAGAGTAATCCCTGGCTTTGCATTTTTCACTTGGATTTTTTTCATAACAACAGATCAAAAGGCTTTAAATGAGATTAACATTAAATCTACCCAGATCATGGATATTTGTCCGGGTGTAGACTATGTTATTGACCAGAACAGTACACAGAATACAATGTTGAAGGTCAATGTGTCGAACTGTGACAGTAACTTACCATGTTTCACAGCACACTCTGGAGTGCTGTTTGGTCAGTGTAACGACTCCACTACTTTCTGCAAAATGCATATAGAAGTGACACGACAAATGCATGTTGGTCTTTATCTTCAGAGACTGGCATACTGGTGTCATGGCAGTCAGTGGCAGACTGTTGTGAGTATGAAGGCAGAAAATTGTAATCTTCAGCAAGATCTGTGGAGCTGGAAAGCCGTTAAATGCAATCGGCATTCCTTTAGAGAGCTTATTTTCCAGTCACCTGGAAACAATATGTACATATTACATAAGAACGACCCTTCTGTGGCACTTAATTTTCATCTATTGAAACATCACAACGTCATCATACAATACGTTTCCAGATATTCAGGATTTCTGAGAGTGCCATTTGTGCACAATAAAGGTTATTGTTGGATTGAAGAAGTGAGAGGACCTCGTGGACATATCTTGATGATCAGTATCATGCAGTTAATCGGTTTTGGGATACCCGGTGGTATAAAATTTGAATACATAGACACAAAAACAAATCAAGAAATTAACGTGGAGATACGCCATGACTACTTCTCACCAGCGAGCATCTTTCCTGCTACATCTCTTTTCATCTATTTCACAGGTTTTGATGACAATGTGAAACTGTATTATTCTGCAGTTCCGGACAGAAATCAACCATACAAGCTGTCCAGTGGGTTGTACAATTGTTCTCTTGCTCACTATTCAAGCCTCCGTGATCATCTAGACTGTAACCTGAGGTCAGAATGTGAAGATGGGCGAGATGAAACAGAACACTGTCCTTTCAGTAGTCCTGAGTGCCATGGCTTGGTGGCTTCAGTCAGTAAATGTTTTAAAGTTGTGGGACAGCTGTTAGTGACAGACTTTCAGTCACGCGAGTTCTTGTGCAAAAGAATGGGTGGTCGTGTAGCTTCACTGAAAGCAAGAAAAGAACAAGAGGATTTGTTACACACTGTCAAACATTTTAATAAAATTAGAATCAGTATAAATTATTTATCAGGCTGGTATTCTGTACCTTTCTTGTACAGCAAGTTTCGAAAATGGTTTGGACATAACAGTCATTTACAATATGAACCACTTTTCTGTACCTCCATATCATCCCTTAAGACGAGCAGAAACTGGGTATTTAGATTCAATGGAATTGTGCCCACAAACGATTACTTCATTTAATTGGAATCTACTTATATGTGAAATAGAGCCATCATCCCGAGTTTTTCTGTCTCACACCACATTAGATCATTCATATTCATCTAGATCTGCCTTCAGAAATACTCTACTATCTTTAATTATTTGTGCAGATAAGCACGCGACACACTCATTTCTATTAAAAGGAAACTGTGGAAAAGAAGCAATTACAAATATTCATATATCTATGAATACGAGTGATAATTGGCAATTTCACACAGACCCTAGCAAGGTCTTTGCACACACATCTACTCTATTCAGATGTGAAGATGATGATATTGGTACAGTAGAGTACACTTTTGTCTGTGACTTGAGACAAGACTGTCCTGATAACAGTGATGAGTCATTTTGTGAACAGTTTTCATGCAGCGGTTTTTTATGTTCCAATGCTCAGTGTGTGCTGTACAGTCAACGCTGCAATGAATATTCAGACTGTGTAGATGATTCTGACGAAGTCAACTGTTCAATAGCAGAAGAATTTCATTCAGCTGCAGTATGGACGGTCAAGATGCATCCATTTTACATCAACTTAGATGGTACTGGCTACTTCACTCAGGACGTAATGAAAGCTGAGGACTCGTGTCCTGAAACTCATTATCGTTGCAAACTGGAGTGGCTGTACTGTCTTCCTATCTATACTCGATGCAATGGATTTTCTGACTGTGTTTATGGAGAAGATGAAGAAAATTGTAAGATAGTGCCTTGTCCTCATCTGTACGAATGTCGAGATCCCAAAGTCTGTCTGCATGAAGATCACCTGTGTGACGGTTGGGGTCAGTGCCCACAACACGATGATGAACTGATGTGTGACATGATCTGCCCTGAAGGCTGCGAATGTCAAGGTCAGTCTTTTCTGTGTGGTAAGCCTTTCCCTGCTGATCTATTTTCTTCTCTTCGCTACGTTGATGCCACAGGATCAGGAATGTTGTTCATTGATTTTATCAGAAATGTACAGCTTGTTTACTTGAATCTGTTTCATTGTTCTCTACGCAATATTTCAGGCCTGGCTTTGAGAAACTTACAATTCATTGACCTTACCGACAACTATTTAAAAACGCTTGATCTTACAATTTTTCTACATCTACCAAACTTGAGAGCTGTATCCTTTAAAGACAACCCTTTAAAGAAAATGATGAATAGGCGACTAAAACAAATCCATTACAAATTAAGAAGAATAGATATGTCAAACACTTGTCTTGATGTATTTAAAAGTGAGATATATCCGTATTTACTTAATATCAAAATGTTGAATCTTTCTTTTTCCAGTATTGAAGTCATTGGCGTGAAAGGTTTTAAGACTATGCGACATCTTGCTGAATTGGATATGAAAGGGAACCCAGTCAGCAAATTCCCAGTGGACTTGTTTCTAAGGTCATTTGATTTAGAATTTATTTCTTCATCAGATTATAGGTTTTGTTGTGACGGCGTGCTTCCTCCACATCGGGGTAAGACAACGTGTTTAACACGTCACGTCATATTCCCATCATGTGGGACATTGATTCCATCTGAACTGTGTTTGGTTTTCTTTTGGCTGGTGGCGATATCTGCTATTCTAGGGAATCAGATTTGCCTTGTGAGTTCATTTACACTCAAGAGATTATTTGGAACCAAGTTTATATTGACCATAGCTCATCTGCAGCTTGCTGACATGTGTATGGGAAGCCACGTTGGTATTGCCTTAGTAGCAAATGAACTATTTCACGGAGAATACGTTTGGTTTGAAAAGTCATGGACTAAAAGTGTTACTTGCAAGCTGGGTGGTTTTCTTTCCATACTGTCCAAAGAAGTGTCAGTCTTTATTATCTTGCTCATTAATCTGAATCACGCAATCGTTATTTGTACAGCCACATATCTGCCAGCACTCCATGACAAAACAGCGATGGCTTGTGCTGTGGTGTGGCTTGTTGGAATCATTTTGTCTATAGTACCGTTTCTTCCTGGACTGTCTCAATGGGGCCTTTCGGATCAGTCTGGACTTTGTCGACTGGCTCTATTTCAAGGCATTAAATCTCGTCAGAATTTCAGGTGGTTCCATGCTATTGTAGCAGTTAATTGTTCTACATGCTTATTGCTTATTGCATGTCAAATTACTATCTGCAAGAAGATGCCAAAATACAAAATTGTATTGGATCCTGCAAAACAAATTGTTTACTCTTGTAATCACGTAATGAGAAAAGTGTCTGTCTTAGAGACTGTTTGCTGTACTTCTTTTGGCATGGTGAGTTTAATAGCTACATATGGTGTGGCTGGATCAAAAAGCATCCTAGATACTCTGGTTGTGTATATGTTACCACTCAACTCTGCCGTCAACCCTGTGGTTTACATGTGGACTGCAGCGATGCAGAGGAGAGAACAAACACAAGATGAAAAAATGCTGAAAATGTTAAAGTCAAGACTTAATCGTCCTTCAGAGAGGATTGTTTAAAATCACAAATAAAGAAAAATGTAGACTTACAACGCTTCCTATTATTGCTTTGATATAGCCCTATTAGTTTGTAATGAAAGCGCACATTTTGAGATTTCTTTCCTTCACCTCAAACGCTCGTATGCATACAGCAGTGTTCAGGATCCTGTTTGGGGGATTTTTACCTATGACATCACAATCTTCAAATACTTTACTTTCGCTTTAGTCGACGTCACATTTCAGGCCTTTGCACACACAGCTTTATACTTAATTATGTAGCGCCACTCTTTCTTTGGGCTGGAGCACTTTTTTTTAAAATTAATGCCACTTTTAAAAAACACTCAAATGGTTCTCAGTGATCTTAAACATTACAGATCAGTTTTAAATCTCCCCTTTGTTTCTTAGGATGCTTGGAAAGGTTGTCTGGAATCAACTGCAAACCCATCTGCACCGCAATTCTCTCACTGAGAGACAGATCAGACAGTGCATCGGAAGGAAGCCAGCTGGGAGGTAGCTGAAAGGCGTGTCTTTCCTATTTCCCTGGTTGACCTGAGAGCAGCATTGGACGCACTTCATGAGAAACACCGATAGAAGGATAGATAGGCAGACAGACAGACAGTTAGATAGATAGATAGATAGATAGATAGATAGATAGATAGATAGATAGATAGATAGGTGTGTGTATATATGTACACACACACACACACACACACACACACACACACACACACACACATACATACATACATACATGCATACATACATCCATACATTCATTTAGATAAGTAGTAAAAAGGTGTTTATATATGTATGTATGTCATGGTGTTTTATTTCCACTGCCGTTGTCATGCTGTTTTATTTCCACTGTCGTTGTCATGGTGCTCTATTTCCACTGTCGTTGTCATGCTGTTTTATTTCCACAGTCGTTGTCATGGTGCTCTATTTCCACAGTCGTTGTCATGCTGTTTTATTTCCACTGCTGTTGTCATGGTGTTTTAGTTCAGCATCCTTTCTTTCTTTTTTTTTTTAATCGTCAGGAGTATATAAAATCGGTTGGTCAATTTGTTTACACATCTGTCACCGGGAAAGCTTTTTTTTTTAATTCAGTTTTACAATGGCAGTTTACATTCTAATGCATATTTATCAACAGTGTTAAAGGTTCCTGACGAGGTGTACCAAAACCTAAAATATGAATAAATTACTGGAAATAACAATTGTTCTGGACTTGTACTTGCGCCAGTATTTCATTTGCACGCGCGCGCCTGAGAGAGAGAGAGAGAGAGAGAGAGAGAGAGAGAGAGAGAGAGACAGACAGACAGACAGACAGACAGACAGACAGAGTGTATGTGTGTGTGTGTGTGTGCGCGCGCGCGCATTGTGTGTGTGTGTGTGTGTGTGTGTGTGCGTGTGTGTGTGTGTGTATGTGTGTGTGTGTGTGTGTCTGTCTGTCTGTCTGTGATGGGGTGAAGGTCTGGTGGGAAGTGCAGGCGAATTCAAGCAGATGGCAGCAAGCCTCAGGGGACTGCAGCTAGTTAATATAGACGCAGAGGGTACGAGTTAGAGTTCGTTCCCTTTACCTGCTTCTTGACCCGATATCAGGCACGAGCTCATTCGAGACAACACTTCCTTTTTGTATAAGCTAAAACCAGCTGTAACGTCAGCAACTCTAGGTAGCAGACAAATCGGCATTACAAGGCTGAAACTGATGAAGTCAGTGCTTTCTGTAAAAGCCCTTGTGCTGACTGGCTTGCCGATCGTTCAAAAGATGAAAACATGCTGACTCTCAAAGGTGAACCTCAGAACCGAAAGTGATAATTTGATGTCGTAAATTCATATTGTTGGCTGCAGCCACAGACTGAATCAATTTCCAGCAAATTTTCACTGCTGGTCTGGGGTGTTTTTTTGTTGTTTTTTTTCATCATTAGCCTGGATGATAGATGATAAACAGCATTAGATTATCATAATGAATGAGTAGCGGGCTTTGTGCCGGCTTTTCGGACTCAATACGTTTGATTAACCGAAACTTGGTGAAAATGGAGAATTCTGTCTTTGAAAATTAGCACGAAACACAACTGTTTGTTTTTTCTGTTTCCCCGGCCGCCGACTACACTTTAATACACTTTTTGGCGATGATGAAATGAATATTCAGTGAAAACAAAAGATGACAACTCATGTATTATTTAAGTTGTGTGTGTCATAGGAAGAGAACCGTTAACGGGGTTGAAAACGAAAAGTCTGAGTTTTGTAGATGAGTAATGTTTATCCAAAATCTCCAACAGCGACAAAGAATGATTTATGAATAGAACTGTTCAGGTGAGGCAGACGTCATCGGTCATTTTGTGTACTCCGCCATAAGCTTTTGAGGAATATATCCAAAGCGTGCGATGTACGAAATAGAAACTCATCAGTTTTGCTTTTGGTGTGTGTGTGTGTGTGTGCTGTGCGTGCGTGCGTGCGTGCGTGCGTGCATGCGTGCGTGCGTGTGTGCGTGCGTACGTGCATGCGTGCATGCGCGCGCGCGTGTGTGTGTGTGTGTGTGTGTGTGTGTGTGTGTGTGTGTGTGTGAATCTTACATTATTTCATTTATGTTGTGCAAAATATGAAAATGTTTGAAATTCATTCGGAGGAAATCGGAAAATGGTGCCGAAATCATAAGCAGCATAAAACTAATGTGGGGTAGATGTAGCATTCAGATATAGTATAATTCTGTCGAACAAAACGTTACTCATTGTGGCTCTGTCGATATACAGAATACAATTTTGTGAGTTCTGGAGCATTCATATTTCAAAGATTTCAAACAAAATAATGAAGTTGAGGTTCACCAATAAAGCGAGGTAAGGAAAGAGATAAGTATGGAACAGCGCATTTCTGCTAGATATGGACGAAGAGATAAGACAATTATATACAGACATGGCGTAATAACACTTGGCTAATATAGAGATTTGATGACGAAAAGGGCATCAAGGTCAGGTTCAGGACTGATGGAAAGCTCCTCAACCAACTGATGCTCTGGATCAAGACCACAGTGGGAGAACAGTCACTGCTCAGCTTCCTGTCTGTCGATGACTGCGCATTCAGTGCTGCCACTGAGGCTGACAGGGAGCAGAGCATGACATGAACTATTTTTCTTCTGCATGCAGCAACTCTGGACACACAATCAGTTCAAAAACAACACCACAAAAAGACATCATTCTTGTGCCGGCATGCACTACAGCAATAATGTGCAGCACCAGAAATCTTTGTCAAAGGGAAAACTCACCACAGCAATGGTGTGCAGAACCAGAAAGCCTTGTCCAAGGGGAAACTCACCACAGCAATAGTGTGCAGAACCAGAAAGCCTTGTCCAAGGAGAAACTCACCACAGCAATAGTGTCCAGAACCAGAAAGCCTTGTCCAAGGGGAAACTCACCACAGCAATAGTGTCCAGAACCAGAAAGCCTTGTCCAAGGGGAAACTCACCACAGCAATAGTGTCCAGAACCAAAAAGCCTTGTCCAAGGGGAAACTCACCACAGCAATAGTGTGCAGAACCAGAAGTCCCTGTCAAAGGGAAAACTCTGCGGGTTGTTGCCAGCTTTCCATACCTCGTCAGCTCACTCTCCACATCTGTCAACATTGCCACGCACGTGCCCCTTGCCACTTGACTTGACTTGACTTGATGGTGAGATTCACGTCCTATTGGCCTGAGACCCTTAAGGACAGGTGCACTTACAGACCTACGTCTGCATCTTCTGTGGCAACTATTGTCGCAGACAGTAGTGGGCGAGTCACGTGTGGGGCCGTCGTGTTTCTCTCTCCGAGCTCTGGTTCATCTTGAACTTCCGTTCAATTTCTGGTTGTTGGTCGGCCGACTATGGGCGTCGGTGTATGTTGTCTCCTGTTCCCAAACTAAAGGCTGTCTTCACGACCACCTGGCGGCCTTCTTCGTGATCAGGTGGCGATGGTCCTGTGCTGCGTGAGGCCGCCTAAGATGGGAGCAGGACAAAAGTCGCTGGAGCACTACACGAGACCCTAATATTCGGCAGATACACGCAGACTGCGGCCGAGAGGGCAATTTTTCAGCCGAACCCCATTGAGGAGTGCCCTTATGTCTGCCAGGCCTCAGAACATGGTTACCTAGGCCTCGGTAATCGCAGTCAGGCATCGCTCCATCGCGATCGCCCCAAATCTCCAGAAGCCATTCTACGTCGACACAGGCTAGACCAGCCGTCAAATATACGGCTGGAAGGTTGGCTGCGCCGCCTGACACTGACCTCTCACATCAGTGTCCTTCAAAGGCGATCTGCCACCTCCCCATCGGCGTCCGCTGTGATGCCACACTCGCAGCGAACTGTGCCACGGCCAGCTCAGATTTTGAGCGACCACTGGACGGTGTGTGGGAGAGGAGGGGTATGAAGCTGGCCACGAAACTGAGGGTGCACGAGACAATTGTACCGCCCACATTACCGTGAAACTTGAACGGTCAACGAGCGCCACGCCAAAAAGCTCGATCATTTCCACATGACAAAGCTACAGGAGATCACTTGAAAAGATAAAGTTCCAGATGAAGAGGTTCTCTCTCGGGCTGATCGGATAAGAATCCACACAGGAAGAAACTAATGAGCCGATATGAATTTGGGTCCTGGTGTTGTAACTTTGCGATGAGAGACAAAATTGAAATCAAGCTCTGCAGGTTTCATGCCGCGTTAGAGACGAGCGATCAAAATGTTAAAACACTGTTTATGTAGGCTAAGCTTACGAGGCTCTGTGCAGAAACCACCTCATCCCACTCCCGCCCTCTCTCTTCTTTCCTGACGCACTACCCGACCCCTACCACTGACAATCGTAATATAGCTTTCAAGGAACTCTGTCAATGGTATCGCGCATAATCTACATGTCGCCCCCAGCATATACCCCACTCTCTACACGCTTCCGTTTGTCCCGTCCCCTAACCGCGTTACCCTCTCTACCACCCCTCCTCTTTAGCAGATGACGGTCTTCGAAACTTCTAATGCAAGTTTAAGAGAAGAATTTCTGCACCGCAAAGCCAAAGGACAGGCAAACTGTAATTCATTTGTTCTTTCTTTTGGTGGTACAGGGATTCTTCTTTTAATCTGGTTTCCATTTCCAGCTGCTATCGCCTAACTCTGAAACCTAGTGCAGTTATGTGACTGCCTTTGCATCAAGCGGCTTTCTTGGGTTGTCCGATCCCATCCGTTTCGCTTGGCGTGCTTGGAACTAGCCAGCGTGTACTTTGATACCAAACAATACAGGGAGAAGTAAACACCAAGGGGCAGTAGGGAGAATGGCCCTCTCCAAAGGTGGACCACGCTTTGACTCGGATCTCCCCAAAACAGCGTCATTTCATCGGAAGTGTCCGGCATGCCACCCACCCTAATACCTACACCACACCTCTCAGGGCCCGATCATGTCCGGCGGGATTCAGGGGGCTGGGGGTAAATCAATTGATACGAAGATGAAAAAGTACAAGACAAGTCTCAAGGATACGACTCAGCAAGTCAAAATTTGCAAGCCCCGCGCTGGTCAGACCAAGGATACTTATTTAAACATTTCTCGTACTGTGTAGCGTATTGCTTTTTCTGCATGTGCGGCATATATATTATATGCCTGTGTGCATGGGAGTGTGGTGTGTGTGCGCGCGCGCCGCACGTGCCGCGTGCACGTGTGTATTTGATTATTTAGGGGGGAAGGTTATTGACAAATGCATAGTTAAATTTTTATCATATGACACCTCTAGTTCTGCACAATGATAATGGGTTCTCCTTTGCCACTATTCCATTTCCCCTTTTTCCACTTTTTTTTAAAGTTTTTATTTTGTGAAATTTTTGTGATGACCCGGGATCCGCTCCGATCCGGATTCGAAAAAATTTTAAACTTTTGTCCAGGGGGGGCACGTGTCATTTTCTACAAATTTTTGGAGCAAATCGATCGGGGTTTTACATGATCTTGCGAACAGACAGACAACAACCCAACAGACACTTTTGAAAACGTAATTTCCCTTGGTGCAGGTAGAAAGCAACGTAGGATTTGGGGGAGATTTTTTTTTTGAAGTAAAGTGGAGTGGCGAGGGAAAAGAGGGGGCGGGAAAGGGGGGGGGGGGGGGGAGTAAAAAGGGAAAACACAATAAAAGGCAGAAGATGGTCGGGTGAAAACCACTCGTTTTGGGAAGTGAAATGTTAGTCATGGCTGAAGTTTTGTCTTTGGGTTTTTTCTTTTGTTCTCCCCCTTTTTCTCCAGACTGAGTGGTGGTCTAATACCAGTCTCTGAGATCAGACGCTATCCTCTGTCTGTTGCCCAGGCGGGCGTAGCGCGTAACAAAAAAGAACTGCCCAGCACACACACCACACACACACCCCACACACACACAAAGTTTTTTGGGGAAAACCCATTTTCAAAATAAACCTCCCAACCCTCCTCTTCAAAAAAGGAAAAACCCGCTGGCAAAATAAAAAGCTGGAGCTGTTTACAGCGACCCTCACCCCCCCCCCCCCCCCCCCCCCTTTTCCCCCCCTTCCCCCCCCCCCCCCCACCCACCCACCCCCCCCCGGGAAATAGGAAAGCCCCTTTTTTTCACACCGAAACTCTTTTTCGACGTAGAAGAGGGCCCGTTGAGAAAATTTTTCCCGGGGGCTGTCGCTGCAGACATGACTTGTCTTTCAACATAACGGGGAATTTTAACTCCTCAGCCCCCCAATATTTCTTAATGTTGAATAGAAATCCTTCTGTCTGTACTCTGCGTCTGTCTTCGTCTGTCTGTTGCTTGCGTGTCTCTACAAAATTTTGCTCCCGTTAAACCCACTTTTTTGGCCCGATCACTCCAAATGTTGGAAAGGTGACTTTTTAGCCATGTACAAAACAATGTGCCCCCCTT
>CM031605.1:29090533-29100533 GCA_018398815.1 Conus ventricosus
GTCGATTTGCTGAATCCTCCAGAAGGCGAATATAAGGATTTGAGTCAATACGAACCATTTTGTATCCCATTTGGAAGATTGTTATTTGTAACATTATATTTGAGTCAATGACGAACCATTTTGTGATTCCATTTGGAAGATTGTTTTGTAACATTATATTTGAGTCAATACGAACCATTTTGTGATCTCATTTAGAAGATACTTTTGTATTATTACACACACACACACACACACACAACACACACACACACACACACACACACACCACACACACACCACACGCACACACGCACAACACACACACACACAACACACACACACACACACACACACACACACACACACACACACACACACACACACACGTGGTTCTGACATACGCTTACATACTCCGAGCACACCGCTACTGCACGATTATTCAGTCAACGTGTTCGGGCCGGGGTCGGGGCGGGGACGGGTATCAGAACGACGAAGGGGTGCTCTGCATCAGCACCGACCATTGGCAGAAGCGCAGGGCAGGGCAAGACAGGTCACAAGGGGGGTGGCTTCGCTGGGTAGAAGCGGTCTGGCGTGTCAAGTCATTTCTGGCCTTTGTCTCCCAGCTTGTAATTTGGAGGGCTGGCCGAGGGCTGGATTAGTTATGACAACATCAGAAGTCGTCAACGACGGCTGATCAAAAAGAAGGAGAGAATGAGCTAGCCGGAACGAACGACGAGCGAGCGAGCGCAGTTAATGCGGAGAGAGAAAGACAAAGAGAGAGAGAGAGAGAGAGAGAGAGAGAGAGTTAATCATTCAGCTAGAAGTAGCTGCTGTTTCTTGTGCTCTCATTGTTTGTTTTTGTTTTTTTCGTGTTTTTTCATGTGTGTGTGTGTGTGTGGTGGTGTGTGGTGGGGTGGTGGGGGTGGGGTTGTGTGTGTGTGTGTGTGTGTGTGTGTGTGTGGATGAGTCATGGTGAAAGGAGCTTCACAACTTTAATTCACTAACGGCCAAATCCTGTCATCGAAGGAGACAGTGCGCACATAACTGAACAAGCTGAATCGGTTCCATGTCTGGTGGGAATCAGATAAACCAACACCAACAGAACAGTGACATTCACATAACAGAGAACTGAAAGAAATATTCAGTTGTAATAAACCACGTCTTCAGTCCTGATCAATCTAGATACACAGCTAAACTGAGCAAGCGACACACGACACGAGCAATGTCAATCAAGATGAGCAAACGTCATGTCAAATTTGCAAGTTTGTTGTAACCTTTCGTACTGACATCGTTCAAGATGGATACACAAGTAAAAAAGTGTGGTTGTTGTTGTTGTTGTTGTTTTTTAAAATAGGAACTGGCCATTACTTCATATGAAGTTCACATAATCAAAAGAGGTAACAGAAAACAATGATTGGTTAGTTCCATGGTAGAGCACTCTCTCTGTCTCTGTCTCTCGTCTCTGTCTCTGTCTCTCTCTTCTCTCTCTCTCTCTCTCTCTCTCTCTCTCTCACACACACACACACACACACACACACACACACACACACACACACACACACACACACACAGTTCCATTCACTTAACAGCGTGTATGTGCATGCTAGCGCGTGCAGCGTTCACTGATGGAGCCTATGGGTATAGCTGATGCAGGGTTGAACCTCACCTGTGTAGAGTATGTTCTGTCGTCATTCCACAGTCAGACACTGCTGGATCAGTTGTAGTCCGCATTGTCACATGTCTCACTCCAAGGGCTCTACTCTTAGCATGGCGCATGCAGTAGAGAGAAATGTGCTGGCGGCCGGCGCTGTAACTGTGTTTGTGTCTGTCTACCATTGATGAGTGTCTGGTAATAATTGTTAACTATGTTTCTAGCCTTCGCAGCAGCTGGCCGTTGATGTCTCATCAGCTTTGTCTCGGAATTTCTATCCAAGGCCTGACGCTTCTGGTTCTTTTACTGGCTCTGTCAGAGTTTAGTAAACGATTCTACAGATAGCACAGTGTACACTGCAACTCTCAAGACATCACTGCGCTTAGCTGAAGTGGTGCCTTTCGACAGAGGTCCACAGCCGAATTGTTTGGTGGTGCTATTGCCTCACTGTGTTGTTCCGGAAACAAAAAGTCGCCTAATTTGCACATTGGTTTGCCACAGGCAAACTTTTCGTGCTGTTCACGTGTTTATAAACCATACACTATACACTGATGTGATTTGTCCCAACAGACCATTTTCCTGTTCTCACATCTCTAGTGTATGAATATATGCAAAGTATGTAATTGCCAGTTTGTTCCAGCATATATATATATATATATAATATATATATATATATATATATATATATATATATGTGTGTGTGTGTGTGTGTGTGTGTGTGTGTGTGTGTGTGTGTGCGTGCGCGCTGCGCTATACAACTTATATTGTGTGTGTGTGTGTGTGTGTGTGTGTGTGTGTGTGTGTGTGTGTGGTGTGTGTGTGTGTGGTGTGTGTGTGGTGTGTGTGTGTGTGTGTGTGTGTGTGTGTGTGTGTGTGTGTGTGTGTAGGACCTGTTCGTGCTTCTCTCGGGTTGTGTCGTGTTTGTTTGTGATGTATATTGGGGCGGGATGAACGGTTAAAAGTGGGGTCGCCGTTTGATATGAGGTCGTGATGGGCTGATGTCTTGTGGACTTTTGACGGGAATCTATCTTCTTCATTCCCAGGCTTGACGTTCGTCTCCTTTAGTCTTCACACACGTAGTCCTCTAGAAGTATAGAAAATTAAGCTGGATTGGATTCTCAGAGCTAGCGGTTTGCCCGATGGACTCAGGTTTTGCGTCCGTTTGGTTAACATTCCATTCATGTTGACACCTTGGAATTTTCGAGAACGCAAGACCCTGGGGCCAACAAGCAGAAGGAAAAGCAAGCACCGTGTCATTGATTCATGTATGTTTATAGATCTGATTGATGCGAGCGTGTCGGTAGTCTTTCCTGTGTCTTTACTATCAGATATCAGAAACGCACGTCAGAAGAAGAGGTCGCAAGCTAACGTTCAGTACACTTTGGGAACATTTATGCTCAGGTGTCAGAATCATTCACGCTAAGGCACACTCAAAATTTAACATTTTAGGCACACAATTTTACGGTTTTTCTTAATCAGGCAGAACACATTTTCGGGGAAAATGCTGTTCAATTTTTGTAACCAAGAACGGTGCTTTGTACACAGCTGTAGAACGTTTGTTTCTGCTGCATGACCAAACCTTTTTTTCCGTTTTTCTGGTCAAACTGATCTACAGTGCTCTCTCTCTCTCTCTCTCTCTCTCTCTCTCTCTCTCTCTCTCTCTCTCTCTCTCTCTCTCTCTCTCTCTCTCTCTGTTGTTTTAGCAATCAGATCCACTTTGTATCCTGTATCAGAAACGCAGACAAAAAAAAATCCCTCAAACAAGAACAGGGGATGTAGGACAACAAAGACAGACACGGATGTTTGAAAAGCACAAAGCAGAGAGCCATAGAAGAGGCGTGGGGGGGGGGGGGGGAGACGAGAGAGAAGGGGGGCGGGAATGGCAGAAAAAAGGACTTAGCCATTACGCACCAAGGTAATTCATGCAGTTCAAGCGATCGACTGCGGACGACAACTTTAGAGCATCCTGTCTGTCACAGAACGAAGGCCGTTCGTGTTTGAAACTGGAACTGATGAAATATCATCCATTCACCCACTCTCGTCTTTGTTTTGTTTCTTTTTTTCTTTTTCTTTTTTTGAGAGAGAGAGGGAGAGATGGGCTGCAGGCAGGATAGTTGGCTTTTTGCGGCATTGATCCCCTACCAGCTTTCCCGCTGCACCCCAGTTTCTGTTCTGAGGATCTGGTTAAATGGCCAGGCGCCTATCTTGGGGTGGCCTCTTCTGCATTCTGGGGGCTTCAGCAACACGATTGAAGCAATGGCAGAAAGAAAACAGTGAGCGAATAGGTCCATTTACCGGCGGATAGGTCATATCAAATATGGTATGTCAGGGGTGAATATTCCACTGGCGAGGCATAGGAACTGATGTTTAGCTTGGCATAGTTAAACGCAAATGAGTCTTCTAGTTGTTGGCGTGATGTTCCCCAACAGGAACTTCACGGCCACGTGTTCAAGGCCCATAGAGAAGACGTTCATTGATCGTTGAAATCGGCTGTTAATCTACCAGGGATGAGTCTCCTATGCAGTTTCTTCGTGAACGGGAAGCAGTCTCCACTTGTGTTCATTGCGCCTTGTCTGTGTGCGTTGCATCGGCTTGAATTCGTGGGCCAATTTATTATCATGGCAACTTGGTTATTGTACCTTTTTTTTTTATTGTTTACTACTCCGTCTTCTTGGACTAACTTGTGATTTCATTCCCCAGTTAAGCTGCCAGGAAATTTGGCTTCAAGTCACAACCATACTCTTGTAAAAAAAAAAACACACACAAAAAAAACTAAACAAACAAAACAAACAAACAAAAAACAACAACAACAAAAACACGAAGACCGGAGAAAAACCAAAGAACTGATTAACCTATGCATATCTTGAATACAATAGAGCACAGTTCATCACATCCGACCTGATCAAGACAAATTAATCGGATCTGCTTGCCAGGTTTCTTTCCTTGTTTGTTTTCTATCTACATGAGCTTCAGCCTGTGGAGAAAAAAAGAAAAAGTTCGAATCAGTTCACCAGTCACTGAAATAAAGCACCTGTATTTCTTTTTTCATGTTACTCAGTGCTGTGACAAAGAAAAGTTGTACTCCAGTTCCGAACCACCAGGCCCAAAATATCAGTTAGCTGACCTAAAAGGTAAACTAAGTTTGTTTTGCTTTTATTTTGCTCTGTCGTGATTAGGTTCAGAATCAACGGAGGAAATAAGAACGGTTTACGAAGAAAAAAAAATCCCTTCATGAAATCCTTCTTTTGTTCATACTTTTCCCAGCTTTTCTCTTCCCTCCCTGTTTTCGTGTTGTTGTTGTTTTTTCATCCTAAAGTTAACATCGTCTGTGCTTATAAGTAATACATGTAATCAAAAGAGATTATCTTACATAAATGGTTAATTAATGGAATAAGTGGATCATCAGACGACAAACTGAATTCTTATCCTCATCTTCTTCCTCTCTTGCCTGCCCCCCCCCCCCCCCCTTCCCCCAGTCCTTTCTTCCCTTCTCCTCTTCCCCATTCCACTCTTATAATCCTTGGATCGTTAGATCGCTCAAAAGGCGTCACTGAAGAACGCGCTATGTGGATACTTCGCTCATAAACGTCGACAACGACTTCAGTCCCCTGGGCAAATTATTTGGACTCATCAGTGCGCTTCTACAGAGGTTTCCCATTACCATGTGGGGGAAGTGGGGGACAGGGGTGGTGGTAAAAGTAAAAAAACACTTCTCTCACTCTCTCTCTCTCTCTCTCTCTCTCTCTCTCTTCTTTTTTTTTTTTTTTTTACACACACACACACACACACACACACACACATACACACACACACACACGCACGCACGCACGCACGCACGCACACACGCTGCGAGACAGTCATGATAAGCAGTGGCAGAAAAGAGAGATAGGGGAAAAGGAAGCGGGCATGGAAGGGGGGAGGGGGGGGGGGGGCGGGGAGTGCCGAAGATAAATCGGATCCACACAGAAGACCAGACCGACCAACGAAGAAACTTAGGTGGGCAAGAGGTTTTATTCTTTCGTGGTTCATCTCTCCCTCCAGTGTAACGTCTTGTCTGTCCGATGGGGTTTTCTTGTTTCCCCGCGCTGATCAAACAGACGGCCGGGACGTTGGTAATGAACGGCCAGACAACAATAGCAGAGAGCTGAGTGAACCTCGCACTCCAAAGAATCGTTCCTGTCACAGCATTCACTTCCCTTACCTAGCGCGTTCGATTTTCAATCAAGCGTGTTGTTGTTGTTGTTGTTGTTTTTCTTGACCGGCTCTCCTGTTTTGCTTTCCAGTTATTTCAGTTCGGCCAGACCTGTTGAAGGACGAGGGAAACGATGGGAGAGGGGAGGGGGGGGGATGGAGGGAGCAGGGATGATGAGGTGGCTGGGGGAGTCGGGGAGATGGAAAGATACGAAGAGTGCAAAGTGTGATTCATGCCTATGCGTACGTGTGTGTGTGTGTGTGTGTGTGTGTGTGTGTGTGTGTGTGTGTGTGTGTGTGTGTGTGTAAGTGTGTGTGTGTGTGTGTGTGTGTGTGTGTGTGTGTGTGTGTGTGTGTGCAGGCATGCGCTACGCACGTATATGTATGTGTAAAAAAAAAAAGGAAGACAAAGAGAACGCAGAGGAAAAACACCACAGATAAGAGTAAAGCCAGCGAAGAAGTCTTTAAAAAGAAACAAAAGAGCTCTATTCTTTACCCCCTGCCCCTCTCCAGTGAAACGTCTTGTCTGTCCGATGGGGTTTTCTTGTTTCTCCGAGCTGATCAAACAGACGGCCCCGCTCGTTGGTAATGAACGGTCAAACAAGAACAGAGGAGAGCTGAATGAATCCCCACACACAACAGATTCGCCGCTGCGAAAGCATTCACGCTCTTGCTGCTGCGTTCGATTTCCAATCAGCACGTCTCCCCAGCTAGCACGGCCGTTTCGCTGTCCTGTTGTTTTGGTTGGTTGTTTTTTTTGTTCATGCAGACCTTTCTGATTGGGGAGAAAATAACGTTAGAACAGAGAAACGTGTCACATGCGTGCGTGTATGTACGTGCGTAGCGGGAGGGAAGAAAGAGGAAGCGTGTGCGTATGCACAAGCATAATGCTTGTATGTATGTATAGATGGTATTAAGTGCGCATATGCACAAGCGTTCTGCTTGCATGTATATGTATTCATGTCATCGCTATAAACGGCTTGCTGGCTGTTTCTCGTACATTGTTCTTCCCATGCCGATCTGGGGAGTATAATTTGTGCATGTTCGACGTTTGTAACGTCAGTTGAAAATTCACTTATCTGATATTGTGTATTAGACAATCGTTACAATGCGTGCAGTTTAGTGCAGCTGCTTTTGTACCATGCCTCGTTTACAGTAATGCTGCTGCCTGTCTAATTCTCCTGCCTCTTGATTTCGCAATGGACACCGGAACGGCTGTTCGCCTCCCCACCCACCCCACCCCCACCCCCACCCCACTCGCCCAGTCTGCAGCGGCAGAGCGGTATACAGGTGGGGCACTGTCACTGTGCAGCTGACTCCAGACACTGAGGCAGCAGTGGCACTGTTCAGAGACTGTGGCTGGCTGTGCCCGTCCTGGGTCCTCCAGGGAGACTGGTGGCTTGCAGGTGACTGCGCGCTATCGGGCGTAGTTTGTGCTGCTGTCTTAATCTGCCCTAGTTTGATGCCACACCACTGTAGATTCTCTCTCCAGGTTGTCCTTGTGGAGGCCTTGTGCCATCTCGCCAAAGACCTGCTGTTTCAGGACGCGTTCGTCATCCATCGTGGTGACGTGGCCCTGAATGGCGAAGATGGAACTTCAGCAGCGTGGCCTTAATGGTGGATGACCTGGGGTAGGTCCGGGCCTTTGAAGCTGGTGATTTTATCCCGCCATCGGATTCTCAAAATGGTTCGAAGGTGCACAACAGGAACCTCTGTAGCCACGTGGTGTGGAGACAGGAGGACGTCCAAGTCCGGCATCTCAATAGGAGTGATGTACTACAAATTATTCAAAATTATGTCATTTATAGCCGGGGATTGCAGGTTGGGATGGGAAAGGGGGATATCAGGGCTTTACCTACATCAAAACTTACTCCGTACGTGTAGGTAAAAATGGAGGGGGCAAGAGGGAAGGGATGGCTACAAACGATATCAAAAGTGTTATAATGGCCACATACACACGAAAAAGAAAAGAACCGCATCTGTTTCCATGAAAGCTTACAGCAAATGAAAGGCATTTATCTTGAAAAATGACCTGGTCAGTCGTCTTTCAGCTAGGGGTCAGGCATTCTTGTACTATTTGCTTCAAAGTCTTGCCAGTGTTTGGCTTGTCTGGCTGACCCTCGTCAAACTGTTCCTGTCAAAGTGGCCATTTGAGCTGAAACTGACCATCTGCTTCAAACTTTGGATGGACTTCAGTTTTGTACCATCCATGCTGATCGCTGGTGATGGTGTGGTCCTTGCCTGCTGCTGTCTGGAACGGGAACTGTGTCTCTCCGAGTCTATCAGTCCGGAACGCAGGCAGTTTGAAGCGGCTGAGAGCTTGTTCAGCGTGTTCTGCAGGACGTCACAGGCTAGTGTACCATCCGTTTTCCACAGTCGTCCGCAAACAGTGCTCCCTGAATCAGATTTGTCAGAGGCCTGGTCCGACCGGTTAGGCGGTTAAAGTCGAAGTCAGCCGTCAAACCAACCATCTCTATCTGACCATTTTTTATGACTGCATGCAAAAAACAGTTGAAGAAAACAGTTCAACGCCATACACACTTTTTTCTCTCTCTCTCTTTTTTTTTTTTTTGATTTGTTGTTTGTTTCCACAGCCCCGTCCATTTCCGTCACGACCGTTAATGCAGCGAGTCTGCTCATTGTTGTTGATCACCTACGTTTCCGTCACGACCGTTAATGCAGCGAGTCTATTCATTGTTGTTAATCACCTACGTTTCCGTCACGACCGTTAATGCAGCGAGTCTATTCATTGTTGTTAATCACCTACGTTTTCCCGGTGTTAAACTGGGATGACGACGTTTTCCAGCCATCCGGCATCCCCCCACCCCACTCCCCACCCCCACCCCTCAACCGCCGCACCAACTACAGCCCTTCCCCTCACAGTCCTCTACCCCCACCTTCTCTTCCAGTCTTGTCTCTTTCTCAATATTCCAAAAAAAAAATCGACATCCTTAATATTTCACCTCTTTATAGTCCACTGATCGCTGTCATCGTCTGTATTCCGCCCCCTTCCGCTCGGCTCCCTTCTCACACACACACACACACCCCTCTTGGTCTACCAATAGTTCAGCCTTCCCTTTTTCCGCTTCAGTATGCATTCATTTGAAGAAGAACGAAAGGCGCAGCTGTGTTTCCGAGCCATCAGCTAAGTTTTTATTGTGCAACAACATTGTCTGTCAGTAAAAGGAGAAGAGAGACCGAGTGGGGTGTGGGGTGGGTGTATTATTGAATGGGAATTAATGAACCCATTACAATATTGGGTGCACGTGCCAAACATTAGTTTGGCCGACAGTTGGCGATGTACCGATGCTTGTGCCACTGATCGCACGTGGTCTGGAGATTTCCGCACGTGTTGGCGCAGACAGGAATCTCGTGGACATCTTGAAACGACAGGCCGAAAAGACAGCGAGCTGGCCACCCGCTTGACGCTGCCATCGTTTTCATGAACACTGGCGTAAGGTTACCCGTTCATGGGAAAGTGGGTGCGCGTGGTGTGTGTGTGTGTGTGTGTGGTGGTGCGTGTGTGTGCGCGGCGCGCGCGCACGTGCACGTGTATGCCTGTGTGGAGGGGGGGGGGGGGGGGGGGGGGGGGAGAGCAGCCAGAAGACAGCAGACGAGATATGAAGGAAGACACGTGCTGATGTCAAAAACTGGAGAGCGCGCCATCTATCAACAGCGTGTCTCGTGTTTCGGTAGCCTCCCCTCCTTGCCGCCACAGTGGCCGTCAGTCTGCCCCGCCGTCTTTGTTGCAGCACGGCCGCTGCCCGGTGATTTAGCAACCTGATCACTGCATGTCAAACACCCACGACTCCATCCAAGCGGAAACAATCAACGGGGGAAGGAAAAACCAACGGCAACCAAAAAAAAAAAAAACCTTCCACCCCTTCCTCCTCAACATCTTTCCTTATTGCCCACTTCCTCCCATTAACTCCCGTAGTTTTAAACTATACTTCCGAGACAACTTTGACAGTAGAGTTCGGCAAGAAATTTGGAGGTTAACCATTGAGTGAAATCTTGGCGTCAGTGACTGTTTTAATCCCACCGTTAAAGCACGACATTCCGTCTTCGAGGACATTGTCTGAACGCAACACCAGTTTGCCTGTTGCTGTTACTGTTGTTGGCTTTGCTGCTGTTGTTGTGGTAAGTATGTCATTCATGCCACCAGCACACGCTGGCGTG
>CM031605.1:29108033-29110533 GCA_018398815.1 Conus ventricosus
TGTGCAAATTTATGGTTTTTGTCTCTGCGCCTTCTCCGGCTTCGTTCAAACCTATGCCTCTGGGGAAAACTGCAGCGGGTTATCCATATAAAACGCTTTGTTAATGGTTGGCAAGAACGTTCTGCTTGTCTAAGCAACAAATACAGTATTTTTCATGGTAAAGTATGCTGTCGAGTAACAATAATTCTTATCCTTTCTGAGCTATACGATAAACTTCAAATAATGTAATCTAAATATAAAATCATCTTCAAATAACCAGACAGTGGTTTTAATGTAGTTAAACACACGCATGCACGCACGCACGCACACACAAATCCGCCAAAACAAACAAACAAAAACACATCCACCATAAAAACGAATAGAAAAATAAACAATCGGCCCACAGTTGCCGCCATCTTGTTTTCCCATGCGAACGTTTTAAGCGCTTGCGGCAAACTTGCCGTTGTCCAGAGCGCCAAACTTAATGCAAAACGCTTTGCTTGGGCAGCCTAACCCATTCTAAAAAATTTAATGACAAGTCAGCTTTGGTATGTTGAAAGAGTTCTTCTCATTTAATTTCTCCACTTCTTTTCTCATTTTCTTTTTCTGTGCGTTTCTTTCCACCACCACCCCATCCCCCACCCTCCGCCTCTCTCTCTCTCTCTCTCTCTCTCTCACACACACACACACAATTTTAGAATTCAATATCGAATTGCTTGATTTGTTTTTTAAAGGAACATTTTGATTGTCGCTAGATAATCAAAGATCTCCACAGCTGCGTGTCCTGAGTCATACGCAGCTAGGCAGCGAGTGGTAACCAGACCAAACTCTTTTATGTTGTCCACTCAGGATACTTTTGGTCTTCCTATCTGACGTTCCTCTACTACTCTGTAGAAAGGTCTTGGGCAAAGGGAGAGGTCAAGATGCATGCCCCGACCATGCAAACAGACGGTGCTTGATTAGGGCAAAGAAGCTCTTGTCTGCCGAGGGATGTGATGCCTTTTAAAGCCAATCGTCTGATTCTTGTTTGAAAGGTAGAGAATCAATGTGAAAAAACTAATGTAAACACACACACACACATACATATATATATATATATTGAATTATAAACAAAGCTTGCTCTTATGTCTTAGATTGAGAAATAGGGGGAGATACGCATTCATATCTGCAGTGGTAGATGATTCTGCCTAACTAACAGTATGTGCATGAGTGGGTGAATGGGGAAAAATAAAATAAATGCTTCTCAAAATGAGCCTTCAGCAAGCTTATATTCTCCAAGGGGGAGACATCCTCCAATACGGAGGGAAACTCACTAACATATAACTCCTGGTCATATACCGATATTTCGAAACTTGGTGGTTTCTCCTCAGTGCCGCGGAAAGTGGTAATTTGACTCCTCTGCCTTTTCAGTTTTAAGAAGAATGCAATCCAGAAAAGGTTGGTGCGCAATACCGTAGTATGTTTGTTGAGTTTTCAAAAAACCAACCAAAGGTGCCATCTAAGAAGCAAAAGAAAATCATAAAAGAGCAAAACAAGCTACATTTTCTTGTGAAAAGTAGAAAATATAAAACGATATCCTCTAAGACACAAGTGCTGAGGGCCAGTTCTTGGAATGAATCCGCAAGGGACTAAAATACAACAAACTAATAAATTCCAAGGATATATATATATATATATATATATATTATATATATATATATATATATAATATATATATATATATATATATATATATATATCAGATGTCCCTGTTGAGTTCTTGCATCCACGTGTTGCAAACATTTAGCCATGGAAAGTCATGAAAAGGACAACTGCTTTCCATTTATTGATTTGATGGTGGGCCTACGTTACAAGCTGAAAAACAACAACAACCAAATGAATGATGATTTTAAGAAATCGAACTCACAATGCCTGACGTACTTTTCGCAAGAATTCTTGATTTTCATACCGACAACAATTAAAAGAAACGGCTTCAGTCTGGTACGCCAACAGATTCTTCTCGCCTCTTGAGGAGTTGATTCCTTTGCTGCTGATGAGACTCGGGAATTCTTAGTGCAAAGTACATTCATTGTAGATCGAGATCTGCGGTTTTCCAAAACGACACGTGAAAAGAAAAGATGTGTTTGGCCTGATTGTGTTAGGTGACGACCCATAGCAAAATCTTTTTTTTTTCAGAAAGCAAATCTTAAGTGAGGCAGGGAACAGTAAACAACAAACAAGTAGGGTGACTCTCTCCCTGGGGTGTCTCCTTGCTTGTTCTGGGTGCCTGGGCTGTCAGCAGGGTTAACTCTCTCCCTGGGGTGTCTCCTGCTTGTTCTGGGTGCCCTGAGCTGTCAGTAGGGTAACTCTCTCCTGGGGTGTCTCCTTGCTTGTTCTGGGTGCCCTGAGCTGTCAGCAGGGTAACTCTCTCCCTGGGGTGTCTCCTTCCTTGTTCTGGGTGCCCTGGGCTGTCAGCAGGGTAACTCTCTCCCTGGGGTGTCTCCTTGCTTGCTCTGGGTGCCCTGAGCTGTCAGCAGGGTAA
>CM031605.1:29115533-29138532 GCA_018398815.1 Conus ventricosus
GGCGCCTGGTCAGGTGTAGACTGTTGGCGTTGGTCTGTGGTTCTGCTTGGCGAAGTGACGCTGCAGGTATGAGGTCGAACCCCCGGTTAGGGTATGAACAGTGACTATCAACATCGATCTGTTTCCTTTCTTTCTTCCTGCATTAACGCATTGCACTCTCTCTCTCTCTCTCTCTTCTAGTCTGCTCTTATCAATGGCATGGTTGCTTTTCTTTTCTTTTTTCTTTTTTTCTTTTCTTCTTCATTAATTAGCAAACTCTTTCTCTCTCTCCACATCTTCCTCAGTCCTTCCTCTGCAGACTATCTCATGCTAATCTCTCAACTTGGTTCTCTTCTCTCCTCCCCTCATTCTCTCTCTCTCTGCCCTTCTCTCTGCAGAGCTCCACTCAGAACCTCTCTCTCCCTCTCTCTCTCTTCTCGTTCTTCCCCTCGTTCTCTCCTCTCTTCATCTCTCTGCCTTTCCTCGTGCAGAGACTACACCTAAAACCTCCTCATCTCTCTGTTCGTTCTCCCCCTCGTTCTCCCCGTTCTCTCCCTCTCACATCTTTCTTATTCGTTCCGATCTGTCCAAAAACGGGCGAGTACATTGGTCAGTATTTTTACCCCTGACACCCGAGGTTGTCTCCTCTAATTCCATTGGATGTTCAAATCATGACAGTCCCGTCTACACGCCTTACTCTCTGTGGTGGTCAATTGGTCATTTAATTGATTAGCTAGATTTCACCCCACCACACACTACCTTCTCCCTCTCCCTTTCCTGCTTTAACCTGCGACGTCGACTAACAATGACGTTGGTTCCACAAATTGGCCGGATAAGGTGGCCCAGGCACTGAGGTCCGTCTGGGCAGACATCGAGGGTCGGTCAAGCCGCTTAGTCGTCTGGCGGGACAGAACGTCTCTGTGGAGCCTCTCCCCTATGCTTAATTGGCCGGACCCGACCTATGGCCCGTCTTTCTGACGCCTAATATGTTTGAGTTTGGACTTATGTCCGAACAAATTGACTGGCGACTCCCCAAGTTAGGTTGTTTCATTTTTTTGTCCGTGACAATTTCCCCTGCAAAAGACCATGCTCCGCATTGTCTCAAAACAACGGTACAAAAAAGACAACAACCGAATTGCTGACACACAGCTACACGCGCAAAGTTTAAAAAAAATACTTTACAACAACGGTTTTAAGTTATAAAATATATCATTAGTGGAATACCACTCCAATGAGTTATCATTGACGTGCGCTCTTGCGTTATTTCGACTCATTTTATAACGACCTCTGTGCGCACCTATGCAATTCCCTACTTGCGGATTTGCACATCTTCTTTCACAATTCCTATGAAAAGCACAATATAGTATGATCACGATCCATGACACTTCACTGAGGAATCTCCGTCCTCACTTATTGCAAATAATGCATCACTACACAAGCGACTGTATGCTCCAAGCATAACTACATTCACATGAACAAGTCTCACAAATGAAAATTATGAACAAGTCTCACACAAAAAAAATATGAACCATAGCCAACTGGGAATGAACCCATATCCAATCAACATAACTGTGATCAACACATATTATCAACAAAGCACCGCGGATATGACTGACTTCCTCTGAGTTGCAGCTTGTAGACTACACGGCTTAAATAGTCAGCTCCGACATTCTGTCGACCGGGAATGTACTGCTACTCGATACCTGTAGGGCTGCAGTGCATTGCCCAACGCAGAACTCTGCTGTTTTTCAACTGCGCCTCCTGCAGGAATTTGAGTGGTTGATGATCTGTCTCTATCACGAACTCTTTCCCATACAAGTATTTGTGGAACTTCTGCACGGCCCACACGACAGCTAAACACTCCTTCTCCACCGTTTGCGTACCCTTCTTCACACTTTGTCAACTTCTGCTAGCATATCTCACAGGAAACTCGACTCCTTCATGCTCCTGCAATAATTACTGCACCTATCCCACACCTGATGCATCTGTCCGCAACAAAAATGGTTTGGAATATCTGGTAGCTTCAAGATGGGACGGGAACCTAGTCTTTCCAACACCGTCTGCAGTGCTTGCTCTGCAGCGTTCTGACCATTCGACCACTGCGGTTTCCCTGCCTTGACCAAATCACTGAGAGGACTCGTGATTGCTGCGAAATTGGGAACAAACTCCCTATAGAACCCAATAAAACCTAGCGATCCTGACTTCTGTTTTGGTCTTTGGTCTCTCTGAATTCATCATCTTCTCCACCTTTCCCTTTCTGGCTGCTTTGTGTCGCCTCCGACAACAAAACCTAGGAACTCCTATGTCTAGCCCTTATACAGTGACACATCCTGTATGACTCTTCTGGAAACTTAGGCACAAAATCTCCCCTTTTCTGCTGGGTCTCCTTCACCTCATCAATGATTGCTGCTGCGCCTATGAAAATCATCAAGACTCGGTCAGCCGTTTTACCGGTGCCGAGATGACTCGCCATGAGCGACTCGTGACCCACTGACATGACAGTGTCATGATAACATGCTGGTACCTCTAACTGAGTGGTCACCTTACCTGTCTTCCCCTTGGGTGAACACTCGGTACAACAGCCCGCCTTTCACAAGAAATTCTGTCTCACCTCCTCTAACCACCTGTTTCTCTCCACCTCTTGCCAACTCCCAAGACTTCACGAGCGAAGGGTCTTGTTCCTGTGCAGCCCTAAATCATCAGGCGCACATCTATGCCCGACTTCCTTCCTGGAACAACTAACGGTTTAACAACCTTTTCCTCTTCTTGGCTCCGTGTTTGAACTGCTGCCCCGTGCAGTCAAAACTCAGGATCCCTGGATCCCTTGCACTGGAATATTTCCATGATCAGATCGTGAAGGGTTTCTCCATCACCAACGCAGACAACTCGCCTGAGAAGTAAGGGGTACGTACTTCTATCTTAGCAACTGGAAACTCCCTCACAGTGCCATCGATTAGAGTACAGGTCTGGATTTGCCCTGTCAAATCCCCTTTATCGACCAGCGTTGTTCGTACTACCCGCATGAACAACAGTGTCTCGTAACACTTTCACCCTCTGCTGGCCAATCACCCTTCTTCCACTGGTAACGAACACTCAGCTAGTGCCCTCCATCCCTGACACTGACTGCTGTCCAGTGCTAGCCATAAGCTGCACTCCACCTCTTCAGACTGAATCCCTTTTGGTTCCACTGCAGGTCGTTTCCTTGACGACCCTTATCACTCTTGCAAGGCTGGCTGCCTTCTGGAACCTCATGCGACAATCCCTCGCCACATGTCCCTTCTTGTGACAAATGAAACACCTAATGTCCCTTTGCCCTTCCTTCTGCCCCACCACTGGTTTGCAGACTTTGCAGAAAACTCCCCTGGTCTCCTTGCACTCTTCTCACCTGTGCCTAGCACCTGTTCTCCTGCACCTTCGTGCCCAAACGTGCCTCTCTATACACCTCTGCGAACTTCAACAACTCCCTGCTGTCTCTGGCTGTCTCTCTTTCAAATGTATGGTTAATCAGGGCCGCAACTGACAAAATCTGTTCTTTCATAACTAGCTCTTTCAATTCAGCGAACTCTTCTTCGTACCACTCACTCTAATTGTTGTTCAATAGGGGTGTTCTTTTCTTCCACCATTATATCTCTTTTTTTTTTTTTTTGAACAAGATTTTATTACTACGACAGCCAAACTGGTGGTTTCCGACACGAGTGACGTAATAGCACAATCCTATGAATGATAATATTAGCTTGGGACAACGTAATTGTTTTTATAAGACGCCAGCGCCTGACCAACTATGAGAGCGAATTATAGGTAATCTGTGCGAAAATGGAGTACTCTGGGGCTGAAATGCCAAGCCTAGTATTAACTATCTTGGAAGCAATGCCAAGCCTAGTATTTAACTATCTTGGGAACATACAGTAAGACAACCCTTGTCTTAGGATTACAATACTTGAATCCCACCAGCTTCCTCTCTGAGAAGTTGACAATTAGATAAATGGGCCAGAATATCCTGGCAAGCTCGCCAATAAATTGTCAACCTCGGTGTAATGTCAGTGGAGGAAGGACTAGCGCACAGCCCAAACACACTCACAGCTTGCTTACAATCTCATTCATATATCTTGCATTCGTCACATCAAACCACTAGTAAGTCTATAACTTTACTACACATGATCATAGAACGAAACATCAATGCATATGGAATCAAATGAATAAAACATTCTCTCTTTCCTGAACTTCACAAAATCATTTATCTAAAACATCATTAACTAACCCGGGTATAAACAGATTTCTACTTTACCTGGCCAGGTGTGATCTTAACTATTCACGAATCACTGTCTTTTCTTTTCTTTTTCTTTTCTTTTCACTGTCACTTTCACAACACGACACAACTGCCGGCATGGTGTTGGTCTGATGGGCTGGTCAGGTGAGACTGTTGGCGTTGGTCTGTGGTTCTGCTTGGCGAAGTGACGCTGCCAGGTATGAGGTCGAACCCCCGGTTAGGGTTAGAACAGTGACTATCAACATCGATCTGTTCTCATTTCTTTCTTCCTGCATTAACGCATTGCACTCTCTCTCTCTCTCTCTCTCTTCTAGTCTGCTCTTATCAAATGGACATGGTTGCTTTTCTTTTCTTTTTTCTTTTCTTTCTTTTCTTCTTCATAAATTAGCAACTCTTTCTCTCTCTCCACATCTCTCCTCAGTCCTTCCTCTGCAGACTATCTCATGCTAATCTCTCAACTTGGTTCTCTTCTCTCCTCCCTCATCTCTCTCTCTCTCTGCCCTTCTCCTGCAGAGCTCCACTCAGAACCTCTCTCTCCCTCTCTCTCTCTTCTCGTTCTTCCCTCGTTCTCTCCTCTCTTCATCTCTCTGCCTTTTCCTCGTGCAGAGACTACACCTAAAACCTCCTCATCTCTCTGTTCGTTCTCCCCTGTTCTCCCGTTCTTCCCTCTCACATCTTTCTTATTCGTTCCGATCTGTCCAAAACGGGCGAGTACCATTGGTCAGTATTTTTACCCTGACACCCGAGGTTGTCTCCCTCTAATTCCATTGGATGTTCAAATCATGACAGTCCGTCTACACGCCTTACTCTCTGTGGTGGTCAATTGGTCATTTAATTGATTAGTAGATTTCACCCCCACCACACACTACCTTCTCCCTCTCCCTTTCCTGCTTTAACCTGCGACGTCCGAACTAACAATGACGTTGGTTCCACAAATTGGCCGGATAAGGCTGGCCCAGGCACTGAGGTCCGTCTGGGCAGACATCGAGGGGTCGGTCAAAGCCGCTTAGTCGTCTGGCGGGACAGACAGAACGTCTCTGTGGAGCCTCTCCCCTATGCTTAATTGGCCGGACCCGACCTATGGCCCGTCTTTCTGACGCCTACTATGTTTGAGTTTGGACTTATGTCCGACAAATTGACTGGCGACTCCCCAATGTTAGGTTGTTTCATTTTTTTGTCGTGACAGACAGTACTTTTGGTGTCTAACAGTAGCGTCCTCTGTGTAACGGATAGCCGTCACTGGTTCTCTCCCCTGACACTCCACTCTCACGACTGGCACGGGATCCCTTTCCCGGCCACACTTCGGTAACCGCTTCTTCTGGCGGGCTAAACGTGCGTGGAGGTCTGGTGCGTTTAGACTCACCAGCAGGAGACTGCAGAGGAGATGGGCGCCGCCAGGGAATACCCCGAGCCCACAGCAAGGACAAGGACGGACACAATGCAAGACAACAACATACCGGATCGGCCGAGGCCCGGATCACCAACGGCCGTGCCTTCCACTGACAGCCCCAGGGTGGAGGTGCAAAGTGTGCTGCTGGAGGCTGAACTGTCATCAAACTACCTTTAGAAACCATCACCATCGGAACAATCAAGGAGCTACAACACGAGCTTTCAAAATACAACGGGACTTCCTTGGACCATCAGAGGTGAGGTGGGCAGGATTTGGGGAGACTGTGACAGATGAGGGAAACACGCCGTGGAACAGTGGAGATCCAACAGTCACCACAATCCTTTCTTGTGAACAAGACGCCTCCTGCGTCATCAGTTGTACACCAATCTCCAGCCGACTGATTCCCATCAGGCTGTCGGCGAAACCAACGATTATTACTATAATCCAGGTATACACGCCAACATCAACCCTTAGCGACGAGACAGTTGAATTTTATGAGCACCTGGAGAATTTCACGGGCACGATCGTCAAGGAAGATCATCTGGTGATTGTACAAGGCGACTGGAATGCAAAGAACGGCTCATACGCTTACCAACAATGGGCTGGAACTGTTGGGAGATTTGGCACAGGGCAAACGAACGATAGAGGCACACGCCTTCTTGAGTATTTGCAGGCAGTCACAGATTGACAGTGGCCAACACGCACCATCCCCACAAGCTGTCGAGGGGGACAACCTGGCATGCACCAACGGGCTACTGCACAATCAGATGGACTTCATTCTCGCACCATGCGATTTGAATCAAACATCAACAAGGCACGGACTAGAATGTACGCAGGATCGGCCATCGGCAGTGACCACCATATAGTACTCATGACTATCAAATTGAAGCTGAAGAAAAAGCACGGAACAACAGCCTCTCTCATCAAGTTTGATTTGGGAGAAATTAAAACACCCTGAGATAGCTGCAGTTTTCCAAACTCAAGTGGGGGGGAAAACTCGCTGCGCTGAATGTTTTGGATGCGGATGTTGACACCCTGATCGAGAAATTCAAAGGCGTACTTCATGAAGCAGCTGAGGAAGTACTTGGCGGACAGAGAAAGAAGATCCAGCCTTGGCTCACAAACGACATCCTTGACCTTTGTGACGAAAGAAGAGCACTAAAGGCCTTCAGGTTCTCCAACCCAATAGCACCCAACAGCTACAAGCAAAAGAACGAGGACACACGAAAGAAAATGATACAGCAGAAGAAAACTGGATAACAGACCAGTGCAAGATCATTGAACAGGACATGGAGCGTGGGAACACAAAAAGGCCTACAACACCCTGAGGAAGCACACCGAAACCGAGCAAAACAAGTCGCCAGTGATCGAGGATGATGCTGGCAATGTACTGACTGAGAACTCCAGATCATGAAGAGATGGACAGAGCATTGCCAGCAGTTGTGCGATGACCGGATCCGACACACAGCTAGTTGACCGACCAACCAGCAGCCAGAGAACTGGACCCTCTTCCAACACTGAGAGCGGAAGTGGGAGAACCAGTTCGCTGCTTGAAAGGAGGAAAGTCGCCAGGAATTGACAACGTCCTTGCAGTGCTGCTACAGCATGGAGGCGAGGAGATGATCACAGTGCTGATACGGTTTGTTTGTTTTTTTTCTCACAAAGTCTGGGAAGCCAAGGTGTGGCCCCGAGAAGGACGTGGGCAGCAGTTGAAGATGTGCTCAGCTGTGCTCCGTCCTGGTTGAAAGCCCACCTGTTCCTCTGCGAGCAGTTCCTCCGCCTGTTTTTTGAGCCGGTTCAGAATTATTCTCAGCAAAACTTTGCCGGGATGACAAACGAAAGTGATTGTACTTTTGTACTTTGGTTTTAACACACTCTAATGTTGCTTTGGGGGGGGGGGGGGAGAGAATAATCAGCGAATGCGTATGTGTGTGTCGCGCGCGCGTGTGTGTGTGTGTGTGTGCGTGCGTATGCGTGTGGTGTGTGTGTGTGTGTGTGTGTGTGTGTGTGTGTGTGTGTGTGTGTGTCACGGTCAAAATAAACAACCAAAGTCGTGGTCCAGGTTGTTCGGACATAAGCTCAAATCAAATATTCTGAGCGCTAGGCAGATGGCCACGTGTCGGGTCCAGCCAATTAAGCATAGCTGAGAGGCCCCACGGAGACGGTCTGTCCAGCCAGACGGACTAAGTAGCTGACCGACGCCTCGATGTCTGGTCAAACGAGTCTCGACGCCCGGATCGGACTCATCCAGCCAACTTGGGCACAGCGAGGAGGCTAATCCTAATCCTCCACGGAGACGGTCTGGTCCACCCAGACAGACTAAGTAGCTGACCGACGCCTCGATGTCTGGTCTGACGAGTCTCTACGCCTGATCAGACTCATCGGCCAATTTGTGGGACCAGTGCCCACAATTAGATCGACGTAGCCGGAAAGGGGGAGGGGGAAGGTAGTGCGTGGTGGGGGTGAAATCAAGCTAATCAATTAAATGACCGATTGACCACCACAGAGAGTAGGCGTGTAGGCGTGACTGTCATGATTTGAATATCCAATGGAATTAGAGGGAGATAACTTCGGGTACGAGGCGGTAAAAATACTGACCAATGGTACTCGCCCTTGGACACGGAGTTAGGAGATAAAGTAATGCGTGAGTGAGAGGAGAGGGGAGAACGAACAGAGAGAGAGAGAGAGAGGAAGAGGTTCTGGGTGTAGGTCTGCTGGAGAGAAGCGAGGATAAAGGGGGGAAGAGGGGAAAAACCCAATTTTGAGAGATTACCCACGAGATAGTCGGGCAGGGAAAGGGAAACTAAGGAAGATGGGGAGGGAGAGATTTGCAAACTAATGAAAGGAAAAGAAAGAAAAAAAAAAGGAAAAGAAAAGAAAATGTCCTTTTGGGATAGAGCAACTAGAAGAGAGAGAGGAGGAAATTGCTCAATGCAGGGGGGAAAGAAAGGGGAACAATCATGTTGATAGTCACTTTTCCATTTTAAACCCGGGGGTTCAAACCTCAACTTGGCCAGCCCCAAATTTTTAATCGGCAGCCCAAACCCGCCAGGGCCAGCAGCAAACCCTGACCGGGCGCCAGCAGCCCAAGACCATCCCCAGCAGTTGTGTCGTGCTTGTGAAAGGGCCCAGTGAAAAAAAAAAAAAAGAAAAGAAAAGACATGTTTCGTAAATATTTAAGATCCCCCGGCCAGGTAAAGAAAAAAAACTATTTAAAAACCCGGGTTATTTAAAATTGCTGATTTAGTTTTAAAAATTATTTTGTAAAGTTCAGGAAAGAGAGAATGTTTTATTTTGTTTGTTTTCCATTTTCCCATTGATGTTCGTTCTATATCAGGTGAAAGAAAAGTTATAGATTTTCTATGGTTTGTTGTGACGAATGCATGATATATGAATGTATTGTAAAAAGCTGTGAGTGTTTTTGGGCTGGGCGCGCCCCTTTTCCTCCACTGACTCCCCCGGGGTTTGGGAAAATTTATTGGCGAGTGCCGGGTTTATTCGGGCCCCTTTTATTAAAATTTGGTTCAACTTCCGGGAGAGGAAGCGGGGTGGGATTAAGAAATTGAAAACCCTTGGGAAAAGGGGGTTGCCCTTACTTTTTTTCCCCCAAGTATTAAATACTAGGCTTGGCATTGTTTCCCCAGAAAAGTTAAACTAGGTTTGGGGGCTTTCAGCCCCAGAGAAACTTTTTCGCAAGATTCCCTTAATTCGCTTCATAGTTGGGTCGGGGCTTTTTGGGCGTCTTATAAAAACTAATTACGTTGCCCCAAACAAATTTATTATAATTCATAGGATTGTGCTTTTACGTCACCGTGGGGGAAACCACCATTTTGGCGGTCGTAGTAAAAAAATTTTTGGGTTAAAAAAAAAAAAAAAAAAAAAGGGGAAAAATTAAGGGCGGAAAAAAAAGAACACCCCTATTAAAACAACTTGTGAGCGTCGCTCGTGATCTAGTTCTCAGGAGATGGGGTTGCGGGCATTCGAAAAAAAAACCAGAAAAAGAGGGAAAAGGGATGAACGCGCGGAAAAGGACCCATGTCGCAGAAAAAGAGGGGGGAAACAAAAGAAAAAGGTTCAGGCTAATGAAAATTTCAGGCAACGCGGGAAACGGGAGGAAAAAGGGGGGAAGCGAAAGGAAACAAAAAAAATGAAGCGGAAAAACAAAAAAAATAAGGGAAGGGGCAGTAAACAGAAAAAATGAAGCAGGAAAAACAGAAAGAAAAAAGGAAGAGCGGGAAACGGAAAAAATTAAAGGGGGTTAAATTTAGAGTTAGAGAAAGGAGGATACAAAGGGAAACCACGGGAGGGGGTTTTCAGTTTCCAGTGACTTTTGTGCCAATTACCCCCCCCGGGCCCCAATTTTCCCAAAATTTTTCTCTAAGGGGAACCCGATTCGATTGTGCAAAACATCAGCCCGTTTCCAAAAACGTTTGCGCCCAGTCAGGGGGGGCCCCAAAAAGTGGGCATCTTTTTGGGCGGGGTTTGGGAGGGGAAAGGCATTAAAGATTTTCACGCTTCCCCGCAGACCCCCCAAATCCGGGGTTTTTTGGTCCCCGTAAAGGGGGAACCCATTGATAAAGGGAAATTTTGACCTCACAGGGGAAGGGTTTCGGGAAAAAAATTTTTCGTTCAGCTAGATTAAAAATCAGGTAAAAACGTACACTCTTTTTGGTGCACGTTTAGATCATTTATTTTGATAAATGGTTGAGTTGAGTGGTACAAAAAAGGGAAATTTCGCTAAATTTAAAAAGGAGTATTATAAAAGAACATTTTTTGCAGGTTGCGGCCCTGAGTTAACTAACATTTGAAAAGAGACACCCCAGGACAGCGGAATTTTGTTGAATTCGCAGAGGTGTATAGAGAGGCACTTTGGGGGCATTTAAGGTGCAGGAAAACAGGGCCAGGCCCCGGGGAAAGATTTCAAGGGGAACGGGAAAGATTTTTCCCTGCAAAGTCTGCAAACCCGGGGTCCCCCAAAGGAAAGGAAGGGAAAAGGGACATTAGGTGTTTCATTTGTCACAAAAAGGGGACAGGGGGGCGGGGGAAATTGTCGAAAGAGGTTTAAAGAAGGCAAACCTTTTAAAAAGGGGTTGGAAAAGGGGTCGTAAAGGGAAAACCACCTCCCAGGGGAGCCAAAAAGGATCCAATCTAAAGGGGGGTGGAGTGCACCCTTTGGCTAGCAGGGACAGCAGTCAGTGTCGGGGATGGGGGGCACTAGGCTGGTGGTTCGTTACTAGTGGAAGAAGGGGGTTTGGCCCAGCGGGGGGGAAAAGGGTGCTTTACGGACACTGGGTTCATGGGGGGGGGTAGTACGAACAACGCTGGTCGGGGAAAGGGGATTTGACAGGGCAAATCCAGACCTTACTTTAATCGATGGAAACTGTGAGGGGGGGTTTCCAGTTGCAAGATGGGTACGTCCCCCCTTTCTTCTCAGGCGATTTTGTCTGCGCTGGTGATGGAGAAACCCCTTCTTGTTTTGATCATTGGAAATATTCCAAGGGCAAGGGAAATCCAGGGGATCCGAGTTTTTTTAAATGCCTACAGGGGCAGCCCCCCCCCAAAAAAAGGGAAACAAGAAGGGGGAAAAAGGTTGGGAAAAACCCTTTTAAGTCTTTCCCGGGCCAAGGGAAAGTCAGGATAGATGGGGTTCCCCCTGTTTGAGTTTGGGGGCAGCGCAGGAAAAAGGACCCTTCGGGGGGGAAAAGGCCCTTGGGGGAGTTGGCAAGAGGGGGGGAGAAACAGGTGGTTAAGGAGGTGAGACAGATTTCTTGTAAAAGGCGGGCTGTTGCCCCCGATTTTCCCCCACCAAGGGGAAGACAGGTAAGGTGACCACTCAGTTAGAGGGACCAGCAGGTTATCGTGACCCCGTCATGTCATGGGTCACGAGTCGTCATTTGGGGGGTTTAACTCCGAAACCCGCAAAACAGCTGACCCGAATCTTCGATGATTTTCATTGGCCAGGGGCAATGGCGACATCAAACGTTTCGCATGTCCCTGTGACGTGTGTCAAAGGTCAGCCCCAAGAGGGGTGAAGAGGGAAAGGGGCCCCTTAAACAGCCCCCCTTTAATTGACACCCTTTAGGAGGGTGGCTGTTGACCGTTTTCCCCAAACGCGCCCCGTTCCAAAGGGGGGCCCGGTTTTGTGTTGCGCTCGGGGCACGCCCACCAGAAACCCCCGAAGCAGTTGCATTGAAAGGCGTAGATACGAAAGGTGCTGAAGGGCTGGGAGTTTTTCTTTTTCCCCCCGGCCCTGGGGTGCCGTCACAAAATTTTCAGGACAAGGGTCAAAGTTCACCTCGGGGGTGATGAGGGGGGGCAACAGGTTTTAGGGATCACAAGTTCTTTACTACCCCAAACCATCCCAATGCAATGGCTTTGGGGGGAAAAGAAATTTAAAGGGGTCGAAGGGCATCCTTTAAAAAAGCTCTGGAGGAAAGGCCAGCAGATTGGGACCGTACAATTTCCCGCGGGCCCCTGTTCGCCTACAGGGAAACCCCTCCAGGGGAAAACACAGGGTTTTCAAAACCCTTTGAGCTGGTTTTGGGGGACAGTTCGGGGACCCCTTGGGGCTTCTCAAAGGCTGTGGGGCCGGGGGAACAGGGGTCAGAAGAGGTCAAAACTTATCCCGTTTTGGGTGGACCTAGCAATAGGGTAGGGAACATGTAAGGGCGCAAGGGAGAGTTTGCAGGAGGGTTTGGGTGTTCAGAAGAAGCAATATGACAGGAAAGGGGAGGAAGCAATTCCCAAAAGGGGGGAGATCAAGTCCTGTTTTTCTGCTTCCCCCAAAAAACCCAATTAAAAAAAAACAATTAAAAAAAAAACCCCAAACCCCCCCCCAAAACCAAAGGGAAAAATCAAAACCCCCCAAAAACCCGAAAAACCCCGAACCAAAAACGGGGGGGGGGGGGGGGGGGGGGGGGGTTTGGAAAAAACCCAAACAACACAAACCAAAAAAAAAAAAAAAATTAAACCCAACCCAATTAAAAAACAATTTAAAAACTAAAAACACCCAAAAAACCACAAACCCCCCCCAAAACCCCCCCTCCAACCCCCAAGCGGTGATGAGGAAGGGGACCACCATAGAAAAGGTTGATTTGGGGGAAAACCCCCAAAATCGATGTGAAGGGGAAACAAAACTTTTAAACAAATTTGTGAAAAATAACGCTTTAAAACCCTGCACCCAAAGGCCCAGCAGGGGAAAACATTGGAAAAGGTTGGGAAAAACCCACCAAAAAAAGGGGAGATTTTAAGGTGCCCGAGTTTCCAAGGAAAAAGCAAAAAAGGGAAAGGGCCAAAGGTTAAGGCAAAGCATTTAAACCATGGGGAAGTTGGGGACCCTTTAGGAACGAATGGGGGTCCCTGGGTGATTAAAAAGGGATTGGAACAATTTTTGGGGAACATTCGGGGAGTTAACAAAGGGGGGAAAAACACCGACATTTTGAAAGGGGGCCAACCCAAACCCAGCCAAACCCAACAAAAATGCCAGGGGGGTTTTAAAAAACTTGGGCCTTGGGGTGGTTGGGGAAAAACCGCCAAAAAGGGGGAAGGGGGAAAGGTGTTTAAGGAGGAAAAAAAGTCAGGGGCTCGGTTTTTGGGGTTTGACTTAAACCTTTTGAAATTTTTTCAAATTTCCGAAACAGAGGTTTTATAGAACAGGGGGAAAACCCGGGTCAATGGCCAAGGCAAAAGCCAGTACAAGCATGAAAGGTTTGGAAAACAAAGGTTTACTTTGGGAAAAACCTTAATAGGAACCTTCCCAAAAAAGGACACTTTCCAAACCCCTTTTTTGGGGCAAAACCCGGGGGGAAAATATTTTTGGGAGGAACGAATGATTCCCGGGGGTGTTTAGGGAAATTTTTACAAATTTTGGGAAAAGGGGGGTAATTTAATGAAGGGGGTTTTTAGCCTTGGTGGGGGGAAATTTCCCCAAATTTTTAGGGAAATATTCGTTTTAGAGATTTAACAAACCCAAATTCCCCAAGGGGAAAACCAAAAAAGGCCCGGGTTTGGTTTCCCAAGGGCCCGGAGTACCTAGGTTTGGGTTTCCAGGCGACCCCCAAAGCAGCATAAAAGGGAAAATTAGAAAAAATTTAATTTAGGAACAAAACCCAAAAAAGGGGGCGGTTGGGTTTATTGGGTTTTACAGGGAGTTTTTGGGTTCCAAAATTTCCCCGAAACCAGGTTTCATATTTTTTGGGGGAAAGGATTTTTTCAGTAAAATGGGAAAAAATTTGGGGGGATAAAAAGGTTCCCCCCCTTGTTTTAAATGAAAGCCCAAAATTTTTTTGGGGGAAATAAGGGGGAGGGGGGGGGGGGGGGGGGGGGGGGGGGGGGGGGGGGGGGGGGGGGGGGGGGGGGGGAAAAAAAAAAAAAAAAAAAAAAAAAAAAAAAAAAAAAAAAAAAAAAAAAAAAAAAAAATTCCCCTCAAAGGGGTTGAAGGTGGTTTCCCCTTTTGGATTTTTTTTTGGGTTTTTCTTTTTTATTTAAAAATTGGGGGGATTTTTCAAAAAAGGGGAATTTTGGGGAAGGAAGGAAAAAAAAGAATTTGGGGGGAAATCCCGGGGGGGTTCCCGGGGGGGTTGGGGGGAAAATTTGGAACCAAAAGGAAAGTGGAGAAGATTGAATTCAGAGAACAAAACCAAACGAAGCAGGAGTCTGCTAGTTTATGGTTTCTACAGGGAGTTTGTTCCAAATTTCGCAGCAATCACGAGTCCTCTCAGTGATTTGGTCAAGGCAGGGAAACCGGCAGTGGTCGAGTGGTCAGACGCTGCAGAGCAAGCACTGCAGACGGTGTTGGAAAGACTAGGTTCCCGTCCCATCTTGAAGCTACCAGATATGTCCAAACCATTTTTGTTGGGGACAGATGCATCAGGTGGTGGGATAGGTGCAGTATTGTTGCAGGAGCACGAAGGGGTCGAGTTCCCTGTGAGGTATGCTAGCAGGAAGTTGACAAAGTGTGAAGAAGGGTACGCAACTGTAGAGAAGGAGTGTTTAGCCGTTGTGTGGGCCGTGCAGAAATTCCACAAATACTTGTATGGGAAGGAGTTCGTGATAGAGACTGATCATCAACCACTCAAATTCCTGCAGGAGGCGCAGCTGAAAAACAGCAGGGTTCTGCGTTGGGCAATGGCACTGCAGCCCTACAGGTACCGAGTGCAGTACATTCCAGGTCGACAGAATGTCAGAGCTGACTATTTAAGTCGCGTAGTCTAGCAAGCTGCAACTCAGAGGAAGTCAATCATATCCGGGGTGCTTTGTTGATAATATGTGTTGATTACAGTTATGTTGATTGGATATGGGTTCATTCCCAGTTGGCTATGGTTCATATTTTTGTGTGAGATTTGTTCATGTAAATGTAGTTATGCTTGGAGCATACAGTCGCTTGTGTAGTGATGCATTATTTGCAATAAGTGAGGATGGAGATTCCTCAGTGAAGTGTCATGGATCGTGATCATATTATATTGTGCTTTTCATAAGAATTGTGAAGAGGAGAGATGGCAAATCCGCAGGTAGGGGAATTGCATAAGTGCGCACAGAGGTTGTTATAAATGAGTTGAAATAACGCAAGAGCGCACGTCAATGATAACTCATTGGAGTGGTATTCACTAATGGTATATTTTATAATTTATAAACCGTTGGTTGTAAAGTATTTTTCAAACTTTGCGCGTGTAGCTGTGTGTCAGCAAATTCGGTTGTTGTCTTTTTTGTACCCTTGGTTTGAGACAATGCGGTGCATAGTCTTTGCAAGGGGGAAATTGTCACGGTCAAAATTAAACAACCAAAGTCGTGGTCCAGGTTGTTCGGACATAAGCTCAAACTCAAATATTCTGAGCGCTAGGCAGACGGCCCACGTGTCGGGTCCAGCCAATTAAGCATAGCTGAGAGGCCCCACGGAGACGGTCTGTCCAGCCAGACGGACTAAGTAGCTGACCGACGCCTCGATGTCTGGTCAAACGAGTCTCGACGCCCGGATCGGACTCATCCAGCCAACTTGGGCACAGCGAGGAGGCTAATCCTAATCCTCCACGGAGACGGTCTGGTCCACCCAGACAGACTAAGTAGCTGACCGACACCTCGATGTCTGGTCAGACGAGTCTCTACGCCTGGATCAGACTCATCCGGCCAATTTGTGGGACCAGTGCCCACAATTAGATCGACGTAGCCGGAAAGGGGGAGGGGGAAGGTAGTGCGTGGTGGGGGTGAAATCAAGCTAATCAATTAAATGACCAATTGACCACCACAGAGAGTAAGGCGTGTAGGCGTGACTGTCATGATTTGAATATCCAATGGAATTAGAGGGAGATAAACTTCGGGTACGAGGCGGTAAAAATACTGACCAATGGTACTCGCCCTTGGACACGGAGTTAGGAGATAAAGTAATGCGTGAGTGAGAGGAGAGGGGAGAACGAACAGAGAGAGAGAGAGAGGAAGAGGTTCTGGGTGTAGGTCTGCTGGAGAGAGAAGCAGAGAGATGAAGGGAGGAGAGAGGAGAACCAAGTTGAGAGATTAGCACGAGATAGTCTGCAGAGGAAGGACTAAGGAGAGATGTGGAGAGAGAGAGTTGCTAACTAATGAAGAGGAAAAGAAAGAAAAGAAAAAGAAAAGAAAAGCAACCATGTCCATTTGATAGAGCAGACTAGAAGAGAGAGAGAGAGTGCAATGCGTTAATGCAGGAAGAAAGAAAGGAGAACAGATCGATGTTGATAGTCGCTGTTCCATCTTAACCGGGGTTCGACCTCATACTTGGCCAGCGCCACTTTCATCGGCAGTCCAACGCCAGTGCCAGCAGTCTAACCTGACCAGGCGCCAGCAGACCAAGACCAGTGCCAGCAGTTGTGTCGTGCTTGTGAAAGTGACAGTGAAAAGAGAAAAAAAGAAAAGAAAAGACAGTGATTCGTGAATAGTTTAAGATCACCTGGCCAGGTAAAGTAGAAATCTATTTACACCCGGGTTAGTTAATGCTGATTTAGATAAATGATTTTGTGAAGTTCAGGAAAGAGAGAATGTTTTATTTTGTTTGATTCCATATGCATTGATGTTTCGTTCTATGATCATGTGTAGTAAAGTTATAGACTTTACTAGTGGTTTGATGTGACGAATGCATGATATATGAATGAGATTGTAAGCAAGCTGTGAGTGTGTTTGGGCTGTGCGCTAGTCCTTCCTCCACTGACATCACCCGAGGTTGACAGTGTGTGTGTGTGTGTGTGTGTGTGTGTGTGTGTGTGTGTGTGTGTGTGTGTGTGTGGTGAACAAAGAATATAGAACGTTTATGTTCCGGGCCCCTTTAACGCACATTCAAATACAGATTGAAGTTCCTGTCTATACATTGATGTGTAAAACAAATACGAAAAATCAAGACGGTGCCCAAATACTGTTGTCGGTAACAGTTTGGTTATTTTTGCAACTGAAAACTACAGAAGCGCGGATGGGTTGGGGATGGAGAGAAGGGGGTGGGTGGTGCTGGAGGGTGGAGAACGGAGAAGGCCAGTGCACATGAAAAAGGAGACGGTAATAGGAGCTTGAGGGATCTTGTCTTCAGCATCTGATCTGCTGACTGAGGCTTGTTTCTCGGTGATATATATATATATATATATATAATATATATATATATATATATATATATATATATATATATATATATATATATATATTTTTTTTTTTTTTTTTTTTTTTTTTTTTTTTTTTTTGTAGTTTGAAGCATCAGAAGTATTGCAGTAAAAACATTCATTCGATGACCGTGCTCTCGGCGTTTCCACGCAGCTGGAATTCAATCTGAATTCTCGGTGGTGACGTCTACAATTCATATTTTCATTAAAGTGAAGCGGCAGTGAGTTAAAGGTTACCTCGATACCTTGCTGTTCAGACGACTTTTAAGTTGGATGCCAGATCGTGCCACTTCTTTCCTCTCCAATGTGTCTGACGGTTTGTCCGTGTGCGTGTGTGTGTGTGTGTGTGTGTGTGTGTGTGTGTGTGTGTTTGTGTTTGTGTACGTGTGTGTGTGTGTGTGTGTGTGTGTGTGTGTGTGTGTGTGTGTGTGTGTGTGTGTGTGTGTACCCAAATGATATATTATCAGACTGAGTATGATATTACCAAAGGCACCGGTGAATATTACATTTCTGTATTGAATTGTGATCCTCCTTTGAAGCGGGAAAGGAATCGGTGGTAGTTAAACATGTTGCTATCCATAGATACTGAGGGTGGGTCTAAAATGCTAAATATGTTAAACAGAAGATCCCTCATTTAAATATGGTGGGTAGTAAAGTTAGATGATGGTGGCTTAAACGCGGTCAGTTTTACTGGATTATGATAAAGGCAAGTTTATTCCTCGCCCCTTCTACCATATCACCACTGCTCAATTTATGTGCGTTTAGAGTTTTATTTGTCATGATGTTCTTTTCTCTTTCGTTAATGTTGATATCAAATTATGTGGAAATCATATACATTCCGGTATAGATGCCAGTTTTGATTTGATTACCGACTTGATAATAATGCCATTCCAGAACCAGGGAACAACGAATAAAATATTTTAATGCTTAAGCTAAAGATCAGAAATGAAGTGTGCTATGAGAGACAACTCGGGAAATCAGTTAATCTATTCTGGCGAAGGTGATCTCGGCTTCATGGACATTACGTAAGCAGTTTCATATCAGTTTCAACACCAGAGTTCTGATCTCAATTGTATCGAGGACAGCATTGTGATTTCGGGCAAAACAGATTTTTTTAAAAAATTAAATACCTGAGGGTTACTGTGTGTAGATTTTTTTCCAGCATCCTGCTCGTACACACACACACACACACACACACACACACACCACGCGCGCGCGCGCGCACACACACCACACACACACACACACACACACACACACACACATACACACGCGCGCGCATGCGCACACACACACACACACATACACACGCGCGCGCGCGCGCACACACACACACACACACACGCACGCACGCACGCACGCACACACACACACACACACACACACACACACACACACACACACACACACCACACGCACAACACACACACACACACACACACACACACACACACACACACACACACACACCCCTCTTGATGTGTCTTGAGTTATGCAAAGGACAAGTTCCGTAACCATACAGAAGTTCAACAATATAGCGACCTACACATCTTCAGCCTTGTCAGCAGCTAAATGATGCATTTGAACAGAATATGAATCCACAAGCAATTAAAGCCTAATCAACATCATCGTTCTACACAGGACCTCCCGTCCCAACAACCCATCATCCAAGATGACAACAACCTGAGCATCGAAGTGTCTGAACATCTCCTGTTGTATTTCACAGACAGATACAATCAAAGAAGGCACCAAACACCGTCGTTACTGCGTCCAGAAGATCCCACCACCACCACCATTCCACGACGGACTGTGAAGCAGAAGAATTTAGAGGTCTCAACAAAACATACGAACGACGAACTGAAAACCAGACTCCTCACATACTCGAAGAACACAGTCAGCGCCTGAAAGCACCCCCATGACAGACCTCCCACAGACCCCAGCACCACCACCAAGGCAAGGCAAGTGACAGTAAATCGCGTCAGATCTGAATGGTAGACCAAAATCTTGGTTCAGTCCTTGGCGAACGTTGCCAGAAAGACACAAAGGGGTAAACTGAAAAATAGCAAGCTCTTAATTAAACAACCCGAAACTTTAACTTATGACGAGATGTAAAATCACTGGAAATTATTCGCCGTTTGACAGACTAACTGGTTAATCATTTGGAGAAATGAATGACCTGATGAAACTTTACAAAACTGCTGATTTCACTGAGAACGTGCTGCGTTGCAATCAGATGTAAATCATTGTTAGCTGACTCCTGATTAAGGCCCATATTCAATACAAAAGTAACTGTCATTACATAAAGGCCATTGGAAACACTTGTCAAATCGTTAGGATGCTTAACAAAACAAACATTCAAAATTATGAAGTTTTGTAAAAAAAAAAAAAATGCAGATCCAGTCATGTGCAATGACGTGTTAAGAATTTAAAAAAACTATTGGTGTATGACAGTTTGTAAGTTTATGTGGGTGTATAAAGTTTGCAAATTATTCAAAAAGAATATAATCAGTTTCACAGTCTTGATTCTCGAGCCTCAGCTTGACCATGTGAGTCCAAGAACGCACGCCGAGAGAAAAGGCCGACAGAGGGAAAATCCATGTTTAATAGATATTCTTGTACTCAGTCTTTTTTTTACGTCACGGTCACGCTGTTAAGAACAAGAGTCGGCGAAAAGAACTAAAATCATGATCTGTACAATGCTGCATTGTTTGTATAGTTATTTGAAATAGATTTGAGTATATTTATAATACACAAAAAGAGGGGATTGTGGGAGAACGGAGGCTACGAGGAGGGAGACCTCGGGGTTGGGGCAGGAGGAGGGTGGGTGCAGACCAGCTCACCTAGTTTGTTAAGTTTTTGTCGTGCACAAACTATTTACATCAGAAAAATTTTGTTTAATAAAGGTCAGGCAGTGGTTAGAATCATACATAAAAAAGACTTCATGATGTATTTTGAATGTTACTTGAGCTTCAGGGAATGGCGGTGCTCTTTGTCACTTTGTCATGTTTGTGGGAGCCGGGCCACTGGCCAATCAGAAAGCGTAAGGCAGCACTCGGCTCGCCGAGCCCCCTTTTCCCTCCACTGCAAACCGCTGACTGACGATCGGCTTGGAAAGGGTGAATAGCAAGGTGTAGCATCTTGTACACACGGCGGAAAATCACAAACTGAAGTGGGGTATCAGGTGAAGGAAAGCCATAAAACATAGTAACATTTCACCTTATAAGAGGAGTTAATATATTGAATAAAACCTCAACTGATTATTTTCTTTCTGTCAATAGACGACAGAAAGAAACATAAACAGAGACAAAAAAAATACTGTTCATAAGAAACCTAAACAAACCACTAGTAATTCAACATCTGCACTTGAACGCGGAGGCAGAGTGGGGTGGGGATGATAGGATGGTGGGCGGGAAGGGGTGGAGAGTACTCTTCAAATCCTGCTAGCCCTCGCTAATAGAGAGAGAAAATAAAGTGAGCGAAAACCTTCCTTTTGGAAAACAACTTCAACCAAGTTGACAAACGGGCTGATATTGTCCTGGTACCTCAAAACCAATGTGAATTTCCAAAATGACAATGGATCAACACGAACAGTCCTCCCCCTCTCCCCGTCCTCCCCCCTCCCCCACCCTCTTCCCCTCAAGAAAGATCCGCATACACACACAGAGGCGCAAATCAGGTGGGCTTCCAGATCCTCCCCTCTCACCTGACCACACACACACATACACATCTAGTTCCACCTCCACCTTCCACCCTAAAAAAAAATTCAAGTACCTTGATTAAAGAGCCCATTGTGAATGGGGGGCGGGGGGCGGGGGGGGGGGGAGGGAAAGCAGTGGCTTCCAGATTATTGGCTGTTGGACTTCATCGGCAAGGCATAGCCTTTTTAGTGTGTTGGAAAGTGTGTGTTGTGCTTCTTTCCGTTGGAATATTGAAGTCAGTTGATTGAAATCTCAGAGCACTGAATGAAATGATCCCTTAACATCCCTTAACATATTTTTGCTTTCTCAACATTTTTCTGCGACCACCCTGAAAGAAGCGCGAGATGGGCGTACAGGGGCTTCTCTTTAACTCCATGTAGAACACAACAAGTGGTAGGCATCCTTCAGTCTCGGAAGACTATGGAGTTGCGCTCTAGGTGTCTGTTCTGGTACAGCGACGGGTGTGGCTGGCCAGTCCGATGCGGGAATGACAGTCCCTGTGGCAGAGTGCACAGATGAAGTCTGACGCTGGTCTGTCTGCCTGGGCTGCAGCCTTTCTTCTCATTCTCTTTTCCCCGTGCTGCTGAGCGAGTGTCTCTTGGAACTTGGAGAGACCTTTCTGCACAGTCTGTCTCCAGGCTGACCGTTCGAGGGCTGTTGCTTCCCAGTTGTTCTGGTCGATGTTCAAGAACACAAAACAGTGTATATATTAAAGAAGACACTGTCCAGTTCAGTCAGTTAAAACGATGAACCGTACTACGGTGGTCAACTGAAACAAACCAACTTCGACCTGGTTTCTACACATCGCAACAGGCAACAACAGAACGCTCGCCAAGACATCGGACTGACCTTTTGGGAAAGGCGAGCTCACACTGATTGAATGCCGGGTGGTCACTTCTAACCACAAACTCACATGCATTTAGTTTACGTGCGTGTAGCGCCTTTGAAGGCGCTTGCGCATGGGAGTCGCAGTATTTCGCACCGAAGTCAGCCAAAGAACGGTGTTTCATGGTTTTACGTCTAACTTAACTTCCAAGTGCTCGCTTCTCTAAATTGTGTAAACAACCGCGCAAGCTCGCACGCACGTGCTCGCGCGCGCGCGCACGCACGCGCGCACGCACGCGCGCACGCACGCACGCACACACACACACACACACACACACACACACACACACACACACACACACACGCACGCACGCACGCACGCACGCACTCACACGCACAGAGCACGCATGTACGCGCACACGTGGGCGCCTCTCTCTCTCTCTCTCTCTCTCTCTCTCTCTCTCTCTCTCTCTCTCTCTCTCTCTCTCTCCTCTCACACACACACACACACACACACACACACACACACACACACACACACACACACGCACGCACACACACACACACACACACACACACACACACACACACACACACACACACACACACACACTCACACACACACATACAAGAGAGAGAGAGAGAGAGGGGGGGGAAGAGAGATAGAATCAAGGCTCAAGATATTTATTCATATTAGGCCTCAGTCCATCATGAAGGGGAATGTGAAGAGAGACAGAGGCAGACAGACAGACAGACAGACGTGCACACATACTTTCTACATATCATTTCACAATCTGGTTTCCTTGTGTTTTCCTTGTTACACCTCTCTCTCTCTCTCTCTCTCTCTCTCTCTCTCTCTCTCTCTCTCTCTCTCTCTCTTGGAAGAATAGGCACTGCCTAAAATCTCTATCCTTGAGTAATAAAGTTTTTGAGTCTTGAGTCTCTCTCTCTCTCTCTCTCTCTCTCTCTCTCTCTCTCTCTCTGGTCAGCCTCAATGAGGAAGAGAACAACCCGTGAGATTTTACTAATATTTCAGTCCGTCTCAACAATACATTTCCCCTCTTGCCATTCTTTATCCATTCATTTATTCACTTGTTTCGCTTTTTTGTTTCAAGGATGGTTTGGTGTGGGGTAGCAATACAGGAGGGGGGTAAGGAGGTAGATTACAGTTATGAAAATGGAAGGAGGGCGGGGCATTTAAACTCATTAATGTATTCAAATATTGACACCC
>CM031605.1:29139532-29142032 GCA_018398815.1 Conus ventricosus
TTCGCCGAAAACTGGTTGAGGGCGAAAGTGGCGTAGAGTCGGCATATTACTGTTCTCTCGGAGACTTCACCCGGAGCACGCACTGGTTGGGAACGCGCACTGGTTGGGGCCACGCACTGGTTGGGGCCACGCACTGGTTGGGACTGCCCACTGGTCGGTAACGCACGCTGGTTGGGACCGCGCACTGGTTGGTAACGCGCACTGGTTGGGGCCACGCACTGGTGGGGACCACGCACTGGTTGAGGCCACGTACTGGTGGAAAAGCCCGTGGACTTGGCTGGACGGTCCTGATCCCCGTCTAGGACCTCCGGCAACAACGCCCCGTCCCCCGAGACGCGCTCTCCACCGTCTGTTTGTGCGTGTCAAGGGTGTCGGCCTTGAACAACTCTCTTCAAGAACCGAACCGGTTTGGGGCACCCAGTGCGACAGGGTGTTCCCAGTAGACTTTGAAGAGGCAGGAGTGTGAGGGCACTGCATGACAGGGAAAGGGATGGGTGCTGGAATTATTTATTTATGATTATGATTGTGTATGTCATGTATTGAGATGCTTGATTGTGATTGTGCATGTTGTGCGTGTTCGAATGCTTGATTGTGATTGTGCATGGTGCGTGCGTTGAAATATTTATTTGTGATTGCGTGTGTTGATGTGAATAAATGGGGTGTTGTATCGTAATCCTTCTGTGTGGTCTCTTGCGAGGCGTGTGAGGTCAGTCACTCCCTTCACTCCCATCTAAACCGATCCTGTCAGGGCTGACCTCCAGGGGTCGGTCGTGACAGTGTGTGTGTGTGTGTGTGTGTGTGTGTGTGTGTGTGGGGTGTGTGTGTGTGTGTGTTGTGTGTGTGTGTGTGTGTGTGTGTGTGTGTGTGTGTGTGTGTGTGTGTGTGTGTGTTTGTGTGTGTGTGTGTGTACCCAGATGATATATTATCAGACTGAGTATGATATTACCGAAAGCACCGGTAAATATTACATTTCTGTATTGAATTGTGACCCTCCTTTGAAGCCGGAAAGGAATCGGTGGCAGTTAAACATGCTGCTATCCATAGATACTGAGGGTGGGTCTAAAATGCTAAATATGTTAAACAGAAGATCCCTCATTTAAATATGGTGGGAAGTAAAGTTAGATGATGGTGGCTTAAACGCGGTCAGTTTTACTGGATTATGATAAAGGCAAGTTTATTCCTCGCCCCTTCTACCATATCACCACTGCTCAATTTATGTGCGTTTAGAGTTTTATTTGTCATGATGTTCTTTTCTCTTTCGTTAATGTTGATATCAAATTGTGTGGAAATCATATACATTCCGGTATAGATGCCAGTTTTGATTTGATTGCCGACTTGATAATAATGCCATTCCAGAACCAGGGAACAACGAATAAAATATTTTAATACTTAAGCTAAAGATCAGAATTGAAGTGTGCTATGAGAGACAACTCGGGGAAATCAGTTAATCTATTCTGGCGAAGGTGATCTCGGTTTCATGGACATTACGTAAGCAGTTTCATATCAGTCTCAACACACAGAGTTCTGATCTCAATTGTATCGAGGACAGCATTGTGACTTCGGGCAAAACAGATTTTTTTATTAAATACCTGAGGGTTACTGTGTGTACATTTTTTCCAGCATCTTGCTCGTACACACACACACACACACACACGCGCGCGCGCGCGCGCACACACGCACGCACGCACGCACGCACGCACGCACGCACGCACACACACACACACACACACACACTCTTGATGTGTCTCGAGTTATGCAAGGACAAGTTCCGTAACCATACAGAAGTTCAACAATATAGCGACCTGCACATCTTCAGCCTTGTCAGCAACTAAATGACGCATTGAACAGAATATGAACCCACAAGCAATTAAAGCCTAATCAACATCATCATTCTACACAGGACCTCCCGTCCCAACAACCCATCATCCAAGATGAGGGGATTGTGGGAGAACGGAGGCTACAACGAGGAGGGAGACCTCGGGGTTGGGGCAGGGGGGGGAGGGGGGGTGCAGACCAGCTCACCTAGTTTGTTAAGTTTTTGTCGTGCACAAACTATTTACATCAGAAACGATTTTGTTTAATAAAGGTCAGGCAGTGGTTAGAATCATACATAAAAAAGACTTCATGATGTATTTTGAATGTTACTTGAGCTTAAAGGGAATGGCGGTGCTCTTTGTCACTTTGTCATGTTTGTGGGGAGCCGGGCCACTGGCCAATCAGGAAGCGTAAGGCAGCACTCGGCTCGCCGAGCCCCCTTTTCCCTCCACTGCAAACCGCTGACTGACGATCGGCTTGGAAAGGGTGAATAGCAAGGTGTAACATCTTGTACACACGGCGGAAAATCACAAACTGAAGTGGGGTGTCAGGTGAAGGAAAGCCATAAAACATAGTAACATTTCACCTTATAAGAGGAGTTAATATATTGAAGAAAACCTCAACTGATGGTTTTCTTTCTGTCAATAGACGACAGAAAGAAACATAAACAGAGACAAAAAAAAAT
>CM031605.1:29164532-29177032 GCA_018398815.1 Conus ventricosus
AACCCTCCATCTATTTAATCTTAATTTTGTTTTTATCCTTCCCCTTAAATTCCCCCCCCCCCCCCCCCCCCCCCCCCCCCTTCTTTCCCCTTACCATTATTATCAATCCACCATTACCACAACCATCACAAAGATATCACACCATCCCATTAAACTAGACACACAACCCTATCATATCACACACACACACCTCCCCCGACGCAACCCCCCTCCCCCCCCCCCCCCCCTCCATTTCCTCTCCCATAATCCCCCTGGCCCCATGTCATTTCCGCTTACTGATCACATGGACAATAACGGATGAGTCATTTTTCATTCTCTTTTTTCGTTTTTCGTTCTTTGTTCGTACTGTCCCACATGTTAAATGTGATTTATTTTTTCGCCTGAAGAAGACCCAAGTGGTTGAAATGCATCGTGTCTTGTCATGTGCTTTGTTTGTCAATGTCATTGGCGGTAAGTTCTAAACAAACTCTATTCCTAATTTTGCTTCGTTCGCCGCCATCAGTCACTCCATTTTGAAATTAAAAAAAAAATATTTTCTACAAATTTTCCCTTATAATATGTAGCATTTTTCTTTCCCTTTTACGTATCAAAGTTGATTATGCAATCCGCCGATGTGTTCATTGTTGTTAAATTTTCCGTCACTGAGCATATCTTAAGCTATTGCTTGTTGTTGCTTCAGTTCAATAGTTTGTTTATGTACACATTCGATCAATAAAGAAATGCTTGAAAAAATAATAAATGAATAAACAGACGAACGCACTGATACGGAAGGTGTCTAATCTGCTTCATAAGCCTCAGTCGTTCTACTCTGGCCAGTGCAGCTTCGAATAGAGAGATACTGCTACCGTAATCATAACGCCGTCAATGAAGAGGAGAACACTGACACTGAATGTGTGAGCATTTTTCTTCCCCCCCCCCCCCCCCCCCCCCCCCCCACCCCACCTGTCTTTGTATCCGTCTTTGCCTGCCTGCCTGCCTCTCTCTCTCTCTCTCTCTCTCTCTCTCTCTCTCTCTCTCTCTCTCAAGCGAAGCAGTCACATCGACGTCTGAAGAAAATACGTTCGTCGAACATACACTTCTTGTTGTTTTTTCGCGTTTTTTTCTGTTTTTGTTTTTCTTTTTGCATTGTTTGCTTGGAAAAACAGTGCTTTCCATGTGCTTTTTTTGTAGCAACAGTAGTAGTAGTAGTAGTAGTAGTAGTAGTAGTAGTAGTAGTAGTAGTAGTAGTAGTAGTAGTGGTGTGGTGGGGTAGCAGTAGTAGTAGTAGTAGTAGTAGTAGTAGTAGTAGTAGTAGTGGTAGTAATAGTAGTGCTTCTTTTCAGCAGTACTGCAGTTTGTTTCACTTTTCTTGTCATAATATTTTTACAATACTTAATCACATACAAGAATGACACGTCTTGAAAGGACAACATATGTCAATGCCTCACCAGCAGGTCTATGATGAACACATTGTTTTTGTAATCACAATTTACAAGTATTTCACTCCCCCTCATCAGGAAGGTGAACATACGGCACATTGCTTGTTTTTGTAATCACAATTTACAAGTATTTCACTCCCCCTCATCAGGAAGGTGAACATACGGCACATTACTCATTTTGTGACCGGAAGTAAACTTCCCAAACACCTGTCGAAACGGCTCTGTCCGTAAGTTCAGAAAAGGCACAGTGAAGCGAGCTAAGTAGAGATGGCTATCCCACTTGCTACGGTCCCCGGGGAAAAACCTGTATGCAGGCAGTAGGCCGCCCTCGCTGAATACCGAGCAAGAAGCAGCCGGCAGCAGAGGTCACTTGAGAGAGGTGCCCAACCAACTGAACAATGCCCTCGCCTGGAAGAGTCGGCTACCTGCACGCACGGACGGTTCCTCGACAAGGGCGAACAGTTTGAAAACGAAGCGAGATACTTCTTCTTCGTACACTCGGACAGGAACCCTAGAGGCACTGACGAAGGCTGCTGTACGGCGGAGGCCCTCCAGAGATCCATAGAGCTTCTCCCGTGTCGATGTGTCGGCAGGCCGGGTCTCTGCTGTTAGCGTCTGATGTGTGGGACAGTCCTGCAGGAAGCGTTCCACGGTTATTCGTGCTGTACCGCATGGGCACCGTTAAGACTCGCCTATGTGGAATTTTGTGAACGCGTGGTGTTTGAGTCTGGAGTGTTCTGTCCTCAGTCTCACAAAGCTCACTTGGTCTGGTCTGGGCAGCAGGTAGCATGCATCCATCTTGTTGAAGTCTGGGTGCTGTTCAAGCCATCTTCGCTTCTGCTTCTCCTTGACAGTGCTTTTTGCTAGATATTGTTCCTGTCCCCGCTACTTCTTTAGTATATCAAAGTGTATGCACATGTGCATGTGTGTCATGAATGTGAGGGATTGCGTAAGAGACTGTGTGTGTGTGTGTGGTGTGTGTGTGTGTGTGTGTGTCTGTGTGTCTTTTGTGTGTGTGTGTGTTGTCATTCCTTATGTGCTGTGTTTAGAGTGCATTGTATACGTGCAATACGTTAAATAATGTGCTATGCCTATGTATGAGCGAACAAAATATAAAAAAGGCGTTGTCTTATTTGTTCTGTATTATACAATTTGTCATTCAATTTAAAACATGTTTAAGCAAGCAAAGCAAACTGAAAGAAAACGACAACAAACACAAACACAGAGAGAGAGAGAGAGAGAGAGAGAGAGAGAGAGAGAGAGAGAGAGAGAGAGAGAGAGAGAGAGAGAGAGACAGACAGACAGACAGACAGACAGACAGACAGACAGACAGAGACAGAGAGAGACAGACAGACAGACAGACAGACAGACAGACAGAATATTGTGAGTGTGGCTCTTCTTGACAACGTGTCAGTGAAGTGCTGGTTCATAAGATTAAAGTATGAGGATTGGCAAGGAATCGAGTCTAAGGTAAAAAAAAAAAAAAAGGATCAAGAGATATGATACTTTACATGCATGTTTACTATCAGTGAGAAACTGCATTTGTTCCATTGTTACAGAAGTGTTGCTTGAAATGTGGTGCTAAAACTGAAAATGCCTGGCTAATATCACAGATCTGTGAAAAACGTTCTTTCAGTTATGGGTATTATTTGTCATGTCTTATCTGTTTAGGCGTCGGCAACATTATTGGATTTCATATCATTGGTAACATGCAGGACAGCGGATATTATTGAAAACGTGATTCTAATATCTGATGGATGTAGTAAAAGAAAAGTCACAACATTCACATTTAAAATTCAAAAGATGTTGCCACTTTTCGCTGTGTTAAAGTCCGTGCTCTCTCTCTCTCTCTCTCTCTCTCTCTCTCTCTCTCTCTCTCTCTCTCTCTCTCTCTCTCTCTCTCTCTCTCTCTCTCTCTCTCTTTCTGAGCTAAGTACATGAATTGCATTATGTACCCCCTGTTTATATAAATATGGCAGTTTCTATGTTTTACTGTATATTTAATTGGCCAATAGAGCATATTAATCAAACCTCTTGATTGTTTACCTCTCTCCCTCTCTCTCCTGTGTTTTGAATCTCTGATCACTGTTTCCTTTTGTTCTAAATGAAATTATTTTGTTTTTAATTGAGTTATGTTGATTAAATATCAGTTTCAACAAATACGCTTTGAAAAAAACCTGACGAGCATTGGATGTGCACCGACACTATGTCATAGAGCTTGTTGGTCAGGAATCAAATGCAGACGGGCTTCCAACAACTTCTGAAGTTCAGATTCTTTGGATTTTTTTTGCTTTTCGACCCAAGTGTTTAATGTATACATGAATGGATTAATGGCAGAGTTTAAAGGCATTACAAATATTGCCAGGGCCACATTCACTTGTCCAGGGACTGGAATACCAACTGATGCCAAAATTCCACACAGGCCAATAGGAAACCAACACATGAAATCTGTTAGAGCAATAGTGATTAGCCGCCGAGCTACGGTCATGTCCCGTGACACTTTGGTAGAGTTGATTTTTAAACTATTCTTTTCTACTGACCAGTAGATCGATGCCTGACCCATCGAGATGAACAAAAACAAAACAAAATTAAGGACAATCAATACTCCGAAAGAATACACCTTTCCTTTGAAATCTTGCCTCGTTACTGGCAGCGGGATACAGATACCTGTCTGGCTGTAAAACTCCCAGTGTGATGTTACTGGAAGCAAAGGCAGCAAGGCTAGAACCCAGCCAACCAGCCAGGTCAACAGACAGGCCGCAGCTGCAGACGTTTTCCTAAATCTGAAGGTGCTGAAGGGAAAGCAGATGACAACAAAACGGTCTAATGTTATCAGACATATGACGAGAGCTGATACTTCACAAGACAACAGAGAGAAAAACCCAGCCACCCTACAGCTCACACTGTTTTTCCATACATCGTCAGAATGGAGATATATTCCACGGTACCGTTCATCAGCTACCCCTATAACTGCCATGTAAACACCCATCAGAAAGTCAGCCATGGTGAGATTTATGACAAACACGATGAAGCCACTTGATGAAGGCATCTTTTTCACAAAAACGCGTGCACAGAAACAAAAAACGTTACCTGACACTGCCAGACAGGTCATCAGCCACAGAAATCCACGGTAGGTCCAGGACTGCAATAAATCCTCACAGGATGAAATTTCATCTCTGGGGGCATGACAGCTTGAAGCATCAAATTTACTGGGAAGTATCAAGGGACAACACAGCTTGTAGTTTTGTGCTGAAATAAAACGTAGATGTAAAAGGGCTCTGAAAATATCTGTTGGAAACGTTTGCAGAGGACTATCATCCATATATAATTCAGTCAGATGTGGAGTGTACTGAAAACCATTCGGGCCGATAACATAGATTGAAGTATAACTTAAATTCAGTTTCTGTAAACGAGGAAACATTGCAATGGCTTTGGTGTCTAGTACTGTCAGTGTCGTGTGTGACAGATCCATCGAGGTGAGTGATTTTCTCTGGACAGTGGAGGAAAAATCGGCATAAAGTGATGTAATGGGATTGTTAGACATGGACAATGACTGCATATTTTCCAAGCTAAGGAAGCAGGTCATGTTGATATAATGCAATTTGTTTGCACTAAGGTCCATGAACCTCAAATTTAACAGTTTCATTTCAGGCAGGACAGTCAGAGAACAGTTGGAAAGAACCAGGTAAATAAGATAGAAACAGCTGCTCACGTCAGACGGTGCCATTGCTGAACCAGAAGCATCCAAAAAGCGGATCTGAGGGAAGAACATAGCGTTGAAAGGCTGTAGACACAGAAAAGTGTGAGCTTGACAGAGGCAACCTTCAGGGCATTCAAGATTGCACCATAGCTCATCATCATGCATCGGACAGTGAGTCCAACCATCACAGACTTGCTCGCTGTGTACACATATATATGAAAATCTGCATCGGAGAAGCTCTGGACATGTCATCTCTTCACATCCCATTTCGTCCTGATGCTCTATACAGTCATACACCCCATTGCATCGTGTGTAAATGGGCAGACAGTCGTTCAAGTGACCAGGACAGCGATAGTGACTGTCAGGACATGAGGCATTTGAATTCATTTGGGTTATGGTGAATCGAGATATTCCGTCAAAATTGATGAGAGCAGGGTATGAAACACGAAGCCTGATTGCAGAAGCAATCTCCCATTTTGGTTCATGACACATTTTTTCATCTGAATTGTCAATACAATGTGCCATTTCATCACACATGTTGTTATATGGGACACACTGACCATTTGTGCATGTGAAAAATGTCTTCATACAAAGAGGATGCTTACAGAAGGACTCATCCCTGGAATCCATACAGTCAGCTGTGAAGTCACATACAAGGCTATGGGACAGTGTGGTGGTGAATTCATCATTGCACGTGAATGCAGGGGGTACATAGTTAAGATACTTTGCGGAATTAAACATGCCAACATCTGATGCTTGAGCAGAAGAATAATACCTGGATATACATTTTTGACAACACATATTATCTTTCTTTGGACCACATAATAAACATTTACGCGTCGTATGATTCTCATGACACACTGTTATAGAGCAAATTCTCTTGGACAATAACTTTGTGTCGGTTGACAAGAAATCGCTTGCAAAATCAAATTTCTTATTAGTCTTGTTTGCACTGATTTCGCAAACTGTTCCATATTGTGATTTAAAATAATCGTCATCAACGAACATGCCGGGTAAATAAAGGAAAACATGTCTTTTGTTTCCTACGTCATCTTTAACTAGTCCAAAATGATGATGAAAGATAGTTCTGTCTTTGTGATAAATACTTTTTTTATACATACTAGGCATTGACAAATCATGATCATACACACCCAAGCAAAAAAATGGAGTATTCCAGTGTCTCCTGGATTTGTTGGTAAGGACGTGATATGGCTCATTTATGCACAAAGGAATTCTTGGAATGCCCCCATACAGTCTGCAATAATCGTCAGCTCGTTGGTGACAAAGTGTTGCATCTCCCTGGAGTTTAGGGATATTCCAAACAACTTTGTAACAATGGTCACATAATGCGAGCAGACCCCGGCAATCGGCGCTGCTGAAAGGACAGTGTTCAGTTTCGTCTCGTCCATCTTCACACTCTGTCTTCAGGTTACAAGTCACGTGGTGCTGAAAGCTAGAGTAGAGCTCTACAGAGCAGTTCAACAACCCGCTCTCTAGACGCTGGTGTCCTGCGCTCTTGGGAAAAAAGAAAAGAAAAATCGAAACTGCAGATTACGCTCACAATGGTAATAGTACTTTCTGGATACACGAACAATAAATCTTGAGTCGTTGAAATGAAACATATTGCAAAAACTAGACCCAACGTCAGATGAGCTCCAGACCTTGATTGTTTGGCTTCTTTGTGTCACAGAACCAACGGGATGATCGTTAAGTTTTTCATACCGATGCAATGTGATGTTCTTCCTACCTCCCGAAAGTGGCTTGAAACTGACCATGAGGATATGGCTGGATGGTCCGTCTATGTCCTTCCACCAAGGACCAGTATCATTTTCACTTGCATTTCCCATCGTGATGTATCCAGATAACTGTGAGGTCATGGCAAGAGCCAGGGATGCAGGTGCTTCAAGTCTGTTTTCTGTTTTGAATTATGCACAGGATTCGTACTCCACACACCTGTGATGATCCGCTAGCCCAGTGACCAGTCAATATCCTATTCCCCCTACCCGTTTTCCTTCTGTCTACCCCTATCCTTGTTCCCACTTCTCCATCCCCTCCCCGTTCCTCACCACAACCCTTTTCCCGACACTCGCTTTGAATCATTGAAGAACAAAAAAAGGGGGAGGACGGGGGTGGGGTGCGGGGAAGGTGTCGTAACCTAAGATTGACCCGGGGCCACTTAGCTCTTCAGTCTAAGACTCCTATCTCAGCTATTCTGGCTGTCAGTGAGTTGGAGTTTTTAGTTTGTACGAACGTCAACCGAAAAGCATGTTTCACTCGCCTCGAATTCCAGTATCGCTTCGCTTTGCCGTATGATGGCATTAAACATGTGACCTTCTGGCCCATACGTCATTCACTCTTAATCTGCCTGGTGTGCTGATAAATCACCATGCCAGATTTGGAAAAAGTGCGAATGAAACAGTGGATTTGTGTAAGAAACAACAAAGACAAAATTCGCACCGACAGACACAATGCGCTTCAGATATTGGAATTTTTTTCCCGCGCGCATACACACACACACACACACACACACACACACACACACACACACACATATATATATTATATATATATATATTATATATATATATATATATATATATATATATATATATATATATATGCGCGCGCGCGCGCGCGCACGCACGCACGCACGCACGCACGCACGCACGCACGCACGCACGCACGCACGCACGCACACACACACACACACACACACACACACACACATGCCTCCCTGACGAGTCCGATCCAGGGGATGAAAGACCTCGGAGCAAGAGATATGAATAGTTCTGTCTTGAAGATGTATTACAATGGTCCCCACATGCTGCTAGTGAACGATTTTATATTTATGTTTCCCTGATTTTTCCCCCGTCCCGCTCCCCTCCTTTTGTTATGTTTGTTTGTTTGTTTTTTGTTGTTGTTGTTGTTGCCTTTTCTAAGTCATTAATGTAACGACAGAGGAATTGCCAGCCAGCACTTGTTTTCTCCCACTACAAAATTGATCGACATATCATTGTGTGGTCAATCGGTGGGATCTTGCATCTCCAAAGAGATCCAAGTAAAGTCTGTTCTGCAAATTCTTGGCTGCTGTCAGCAGTCACGTGACTGACAATGCTCGGGTTATGAAACAGTAGAGCTGACCACACTGACCTCCCTTACATTCTGGATGGATCTTCAAGCTCAAAGATTTTCCCTAGCATTTCATAGTGTTTACATATCGATCTTAGTTCTTCAGCAACTTATTTCTTTACTGCACTTTCTTTTCCTTTTACTTTCCAACCCTTCGCTGGCTGCTTTGGGGTGCTTTTGGGTTCTGTTTTGAAGCTCTTGGTGATGAGAATAACACAGAATTACAGACTGGGGTATTTCTCCATTTGCTGCCAAGAACAGAGACACAATCAGTCGTGCCTCCCTGACGAGTCCAATCCAGCGGACGGAAGGCCTAGGATCAGCGATATAAATGGTCCTGTCTTAAAGAGGGATTACAATGGTCCTCATATTCTGCTAGTAAAGAATTTTTTATTTGTAGTATATTTCACTGATTTTTCATTCCCATTTTCTTTCTTTTTCCCGCCCCACTCCCTCCTTTTTTTTAACTGTTGCAAAGTCATTAATGTAATGACGGAGGAATTAGTAGCCTGCACTTGTTTTCCCCCCACAACAAAATTGTATATATATATATACATATGTGTGTGTGTGTGTGTGTGTGTGTGTGTGTGTGTGTGTGTGTAGATACATACATACATCTGTGTATGTATATATATATATATATATATATATATATATATATATATATATATATATATATATATATATATATATATATATATATATGAAGAAAAAGAAACACCCGAAGGTGCTGGGGAGGACCCAGAGAAGCACTGTCTTCGCCTGCCTTTAGAGCAGTCCTGTACCACCCTTGGAGGCCTGCGCTGTGTTGACGATGGGTACAGGCACGCACAGGACACTCCATTAAGATATCAAGGGACATAACTGCTCCTGAACAGAGGTAAATTAGACTACAGGATGCAGCTCATAACAGCCTTAAAGTAGCATCCCCATGGGTGTACCAGCCCGTATTTCATGACTGCAGAGCCCACCGGCGAAAAAACACCACCCTCCAGCTGCCGAGCACACCCCACAGACCCAACCACCCTGCCCACGGACAGATGAAGACAGTGCCACTCCAGACACAGCCAAGCTTTCGCCATACGGTCTTATGTGCCCTCAAGAGAGAATCCAAAGTTGTAGTCTTTCCCACTGTCAACAGGACTTTCCCTGTGGTCAGTGGGTCTTTCCTCACCGTCACTGGACCTTTCTCCAGGGTCAGCCTAGTTAAGGCAAATTGTTATATATAATATATATACATAATGTGGGGTGTGGTGTGTGTGTGTGTGGGTGTGTGTGTGTGGGTGTGTGTGTAGATACATACATACATCTGTGTATGTATGTTGATAATATAATATAATAAATAATATATAGTATGCATATATTACCACTAATATATAGAGCAGGAATACACCTCAGTAGAACTACTCCCCTATTTCTTCAATCTAAGACATAAGAGCAGCTTTGTTCATAAATTCAATATTTCTTGCAGTCATTGCAACACCAAGCTGCTCTGTAAGTTGGCGTGGTTTCTACGTATGGTTTGTCAGTAGTTACATTAAAAAATAATTTTGGGTGTTGTGTTTGTTTATCTCTGTGAATTTATTAGTTTGGTAGATGGTGATTATGATTAAATGGTAAATGAAGTCCTATATATTAGATTGTATATATATTATATATATAATATATATATATATATATTATATATATATATATATATAATCGTGTGTGTGTGTGTGTAACGTGTGCAATGCAGATTATGCTGTTAGGTTTCTGTTTGACACCTCTCGTAAGGAAGATGGTCAGAGAAATTTGACAGACAAGTTCCGTACGAAGTCTGGTGCACATCTCTCACTGTTGACTGTGCCGGCAGGTACGGGAAAGGAAAAGGAAGTCCACACCAGTGTGGAAGTAGCCATGGTGTTGGATTGAACTGTGTTTGGGGATGTCTTATGTTTTCTTGCGTTGTGTTATTCTTATTTAGTACTGATTCCCGTTGAGGCTCGTACTGTATCAGTTTGTCGGGTGATAGATGGTTAAGTCTGCAACTTCGCAAAATCCAAAGCGAATTTTTACCTGATTCATGATTGCGATCGTACAGAATATGTTGTGTACATATTCAAAGTGTCGTGTTTTGAAACTGCGTTCAGCAGTAATGTGACGGGTTTGAGGATTATGCTTTCTTTTAGGTGGTAAACTGTTGTTGTCAAAACAGTGATGAAGCGCTGACATCGGGAAGGCACTTGTGTACCTCATGCTGCAATTGGTTAGGGGTTGTTAAACACACTTGACTTCTGTGAGGAGTAGTAGCTGCACAGTGTGTTGGGTTTTATCACGTCGTATATTGTCATAACTGATCGTAGCTGTTAATGGTATGGAAAAATGAAGGACATGCAAATAAGTCAGAAATATCTTAAGCATGTGACTTGGTTAAATTACAGTTTTGATACGTACCCTTTCTAATAAGGTTGGGGTACAAGAGGGAATCATGATTTGTACCCACGGTGAGGATGACTTTTAGGTGCTCCTCCTTTCACCCCTTCCACCTGTACATTTACAAAGGATTTCCTTCTGGTGATAAACTTGTATACTTGCTAGCTTTGCAGTTTAGCTTCGTCAGGGTCAGTGACGGGTCCTAGAATGATCCTGAAATTTATGAGCAGATAAACAAGACACTTTTTTGTGTGAAAGTGTACGCTTTGGAGTGTGGAGACCGTCACCCTATTTCGTTCCGGATGGGGACTGCCCTGGTGGTCCAGTGGAATGGATCATAAATAGGATTCCTGCATTGCCAGATTAGGAATCCTTGACACTTTGGCATCAACATCCAAAAAAAGCATGTTCCTCTCAACTCACGTCAGCCTTCAGTAGTCTCCACAGAAACAATACCATACTGCTCATTACAAATGTGCTGTAGTCATTTTTTCTCCACTCTCTTTACTATCTCCATTTTCTTTATCAGTGTATTCTTTGCCCACTTATCTACTGCATCCCTTTTTTTTTAACTATGGTTTTCTTTCAATTACATGTACTTCCTCTTTATCATGTATTTTCCTTCTTTCTTGAAGTAAATATAGGGTATCATTATCATCATCATCATGCTCTCATCATCAGTATTATTAATAATTTATTCATTTATTCATTATTACCTTATTATTATCATCATTGCTATTATCATCTTTATTATCATTTTATTGTGGTTATTGTCATTATTATCAATAAATGTTATTGTTATTATTATTATTTCTATTACTGGTGTTGTTTTATTGTCTTTATAATTATCATTTTAACCCATTTTGTCTTCCCTGCAACTTCTGTTCCGTTTTGTAGTTTCAATCGTTCCCCCGTGATTAGATTTTGCACACAGATTGGAGAGACAAGTGACTGTCTGTTCGCCCTTCGTTTTCATTATCGTGCACGTTATTTGTCTTGCCAGAAAGACTCAAAAGAACGCGTTGTGTTTGTTTTGTAAATGTGTGTTCCTTTATTTGGCGTAAGCTTAGCAGTAATTCTGTTCATGCGCTTACTCCAGTTGGTAAGTTCACAACTCTTTTTAGACTGTTTCTTGTGTTAAATCAGTTTCTTCAGGTCTTACGGTTTTGAAATTGATGATTATTAATCTATGGTAGCTGTTCAGTGTGTCTTCTGCGAATTCTAGTCACAAAGAGCTGCTAGATCTGGGGAGACCCAGAGTGTTCACTAACAGGTGCGTGTCTGCACTGTCAAAGCTCGTTAAACGGGACAGAACTGCCAGAGTTTCTGAAATTTCAGCCGAATTCCTTGCATCAACCTCCGTTGAGTCGGCCAAAAGACAATCAAGCGAAATCTGCGTGGACTTGGCTATTCAAAGCATCCCCCAGTGAAGAAACTAGTCACCAAGGAAGTGAACAGAAAGAAGCTGCCGCAGTGCTGTAGGAGTAAGCTTCACTGGACTGTGAGCGATCAGTGGAAAAATGTTATTTTCAGTGATGAACTGACCATTGTGATCAAACCCAATGGATGTGTAAAACTATGGAGGAAAGTCAAAGAGAAGTGGTCAGTGCTTTCTCTGTGCAGCATCCATCTTGGCCCGAAGATTACATTGAAATTGATGGTATGGGGATGCATTTCGTATGACAGGGTTGGACCACTGGTGTTTGTGGAAGGCAGTATGAACAGTCAGAAGTACACTGATGTGCTGAAAAACAACTTTCTGCCGTTCGTTGCCGACCACTACCCAAACAAACGTCGGTACCTGCAAGAAGACAACGCCTCTGTTCACCGATCGGCTCACA